>WBNH01012633.1:0-169684 GCA_013401255.1 Urocolius indicus
ATTATTATATTATTATATTATTATTGTTGTTAGTATTACATTTTATTCTAATATTAATTAGTAAATGGTTTTTATCTCAATCCACAAGTTTTACTTTTTTCCCCTAATTTTCTCCCCAGCTCACTGGGGCAGGGTCAAGTGGATGGTGAGCAAACAGCTGCGTGGTGCTTAGTTATTGGCTGAGGCTAAACTAGAACTGGGTCTTAAATTTTATTTACTGAAATAAAATGTCTTTAGATCCATATGAAAGAAAACGTATGAAAAATACATATAGGCTGAAAATATGAATTTAAAAAAACTGATCTCTAGAACTTTGTTGACTTCTCAACAACAAACTGTGCTTTTAGCTAGACAATATTTAGATTATCTCCTCTTTATTTAGAAATTCTTATAATTTTCTGTTTCAAAAGATATCTTCCAGAATTGATAAAACTGACTTATTTTAAAGTAAAAGACATGCTTGAAGATTTTTTTCACTTCTCAAGAATTTATACATGTCCAAATAATTTAAATACTGAAGCACAGCAGTGGCTGTTTAAATCTGATCTGTCAGTAATTATCATCATTTATTTTTAGATATAAAATCTGGTTACTACACATCAAACAAACTGATGAATCACTCTTTCAGAAGAGAAAAAATGAAAAACAGTTTGCCAGGATGTTATCTTAAAGGTTTATGCTTTTATTTAAGTTATTACTCGTAGACTGCAGAAAGCTGAGATAGTACCATTAAATTTTATTTCTAACAGGCATCAAATTCATCTAGCAATAATGACATTATAATGTCTTTGAAATCCATGAAAAGCATCAGAGTTATAAATGATCTTCCTACCTATGATGTAAAGCATTTCATTACCAGATTTCTTTTTGCTTTAAAAGATGCAATGTCTCAAATAAATATCTTGCAGTATGTGGAAAAGCCAGTGTTAATAAATAAGAAATATTATTCCTATGAATAAAACAAGCACTATACATCATGAATTTGCAAGTCTTTCAAAATGAGTCCTGAACTTGCTCAATGCATGTTATTCTTGTCAATTCAGATGCTACCATGTTGGAAGGAAATAGCTCAGGCATATTTAAAGAATCTGACTGATACATGACAGGTCAATAAGAGCTAAGCCGGCTACCCTACAGTAAAAAAAATATAGCATGTATTTTGATACACAGCAGCTCTCACAAGGATGAATAAACTTACATAATAATATTTAGTTTTTTAAAAAAGCAAGAATGTACGTTGAAATCTTTACATGTTTTTACTTTATTAGATTTATCACTATCACTTCATAATATGGAAGTTAATAATATAATTTAATTAAATTTAAAAAATAATAATATGTCCAGACTAGAAGTTATCTTTAACACTACAATATGAGCAAATATGAAGGTTAACTAAGTAAAAACAAATATTAATTAATCAGTAAGTATACGCGGTGCAAGCTCATGGTAACAATTCAACTTCAGATCCTCTCCTGTTTTTAAAGCATGCTTTTGCAGGACAGTTTCTGTAACATGGTATCTCTGCAAAGCCTCTCAAACTGTTTAATAGACTCTAATCATAGCAACTTATACAGACTCATCTTTTAACACCATACAACGCACTATACTTTTGACAAAGTGAGAGCATGGGTGAAATCCCTTCCCCTCCTTTACAGCTATGTTGAACCTGTATTAGGGTGTCTCATGCCATGTGTTATAGTTTTAAATATCATTTTTCTTAAAAAGTAGGATAATTTTTATCCCCAAAAGAAAGGTAGGTTAAGTCTCAAAGATGCAATAATTGATGAATGAAACAAACCAAAATTTTTTGTGGTATGACTGGTAACACACATCTATTAAGAGACACCAGGCATAGAGTGGTAACAAGCATTCTTTTCTTACTACTTCTACATTGTACTGTTTTGTTGCAGTGAGATATAATATGAAAAGCTGGTGTGTCTTTGAAGAAATTGATTTTCACTGTGCCTCTGCTGATTAACAGTAAATGGAAGCTATCTTTCTGGAAAGCTTTATTGCTTCTTTCGAATGAGGCCTCCTTCTTCAATCCATTTTGCTGCTGATACCGGCCTGCTGGTGGGAATGCATGACACAAATAGGGACGACTTGCAGTTAAGTATTTCCTTGAAATGCTTACACAGACGTACTTTCATTAAGTTTAGACTCTGTGGAGGCTATTCTCTTTCAAAAGAGAGGATATATGTGCAAGCCTCACATCCACGACAGATTAAAAAAAAAAAAAAAAAAAAAAAAGGTTCAGGTTCAAAGGTGCCTGTAACTGCAGACATACTGTTACAAAACTATCCCGTATTTGCAATAGGGTGAAAATATAGGCTGAGAGAACAATTTGTCTAAACCTCATCTATTGTGATGGCAGAGCTACACTGAGTGAAACACTTACCTTATTTGCAATATTACTAAAATAGCATTCTATGCAAGTTATTTATTCTTACCATCAGTGACTTGAACTATTTCTCGGATGTTAGCTGACTTATTTGTATTGACCATGGCAGAATTTCTTGTGGCATACATAGCAGTTGAACCAGGAACTACACCAGTCAGCAGCACCTCTACTCTTCTTTCTACTCTCTGCCTGGCTCGACAGCATATTGTAGCTACAGGAAAGCAAGAACTCATTATTTGTAAAGCATCAGCATCTTGATTTAAAAAAAAAAACCAAAGAAACACAAAAGTTAAATGTGCTTAGAGAATGACAATTCCAATAAGGACCACAACACCTGATAGCTTTTTCCCAACTCACAGTTGCTATTGTGAAATAGTAAAAAATGTAACTAAGAAAATGAAAATCTGTTCCTACAATTAGTTGACAACAGTACTTGCAAATTTTTCGCTTTTTTTATAATCATGAAATGTATCTTTATTTTAGATGATTTTCAAATAGCAATTATGGCATAGTTGAAAAGATGCCAGTGAGAAAGGAAGACTGAAAGGAAAACAAAAAAAGAGAAAGAACTTAAAAGTTAAATGAAAGAATATTAACTTACTTTTCAATTTCTTAATTTAAGAATACTGTTATACAAACTTCAGTTTCTCTTTGAAGCATGACATAGCTTTTTTCAACTTGGTAATTTTAATTTGGGGCTTATAAAATATGTCTTTTTTCATTATAAGGTAGTTGGGTTTCAGTTTATACACTAGATTTCATAAAGCTTGCTTCAATAGTTATTGTTTTTTGTTCTTTCGATAATTATTGGCACAGAAAAAGAAGAAATTAGATGCAGGAACTGAAAGAAAAATGTGTTTTCCCAAAGAAAAGGCTAGAATTTTCCAGATTTATGGAAATCAACTTGAAAGAGAAGAGCTGGATACATATTTTTCGGTTTCAAGGTCTAAATATTATTTTTATCAGAATTATACTCAATGACACTCTAATAATTAACTGTGTATCCAATATCAAGATTTAATGCTAAATAGTTTTAAATGTCTTGGTAAGTAATTACATAAATTGTTTAAAAAAGAGAACAATGAAGACTTGTCTTCCACACCATGTTTATTTAGCTTCAACTTTCAGTTCTGGAGCCTGATTCACTATTCATCATATTGGAAAACAGATTCAGTTCAAGTAACTTTCTTTCTCTAAAAAACACAAACCTTCTTTTTTTTTTTTTTCTTGGCCTTTTCCTGTTTAAGGTTTAAGTAATTTCTGTAGCTTTCTTCTAAGCATTTCCATGAGGCAGAGTAATAATTTAAAATAATTAATTAAAAAGACAGCCCCTTTTTGAGATGCATGGCTTTAATAATAAATTACATTGTATTACACCAGTTTATTAAGTATTTCAGATTACTGTGTGCACGTGTTGTATCCACATCATTTTCTATTCCACAACTCATCTTACTACCAGAAATTATTCTGCGGGTTTTTTTTTTCCTAAATGGCTAAGTAATATTTATGGATGAAAATCAGATCCTCGTGGGATTTGACTGAACAAGTCCTTGAGCAACCTGATCCAATTAGACCTGGCTTTGAGCAGGGGACTGGATTAGATGACATCCAATGGTCCCTTCCAATTTAAATTCTTGCTGCTTTAACTATAAGAATATAAGAATATTATAAAACTTTAAAAATATTCTGAATTCTCCATTTGCAATCACTTTCAAAGATAGCTAAGTTGTAATCTACTTAACATGTACTACATGGGTTGTGACCACTCATCATTTTAATGATCTCTCATGAGATACTAAGCCAAGCGACTGCTAGAAGTTTAAGTATATTAAGATGCAAATTTGAATGACGCAAAAGATGAACTGCCTAATATACTAGCAAAGCAGCTTTGTTTTTTGACATAACAGCTTGTAGCCTCCAGGCAACTTTAATAAATGTCTGCATTTGAATAAATGACAATACTATTTTGATCATTATTTAAAGCAATGATTTAAAAACAAAATAGGTTTCTTGCAAATTGCCTGCTAAGAATCCATCTTAAAACATGGATTTTTAAAAACTCCATTTCTAACTGAAAACCATAGGCTTTAAGAATCAAGGCAGGAATGCAATGTTTCATAAATATACCTACAAACAGGTATTTTAGTTTTGCAGGTCATTTTCCAATGAAAGAGCTAGTACTCCCTTAGAAGAAAAAAATAGCCCAACATAACATAACATGACAATAGCCAAGAAGATACATGTATTAAAATGAATGCAATGTTCCTTGTATGCATTACCAACATTCACTGAACATAAACTATTGAATAACATAGCTATAAATATTCTACAGTTTAATTTTGCTGTTTTAAACAAGCTTTTAGGTGATGAAAATTACTTAGGATTTTACATCACTTAGGTTTCTGATCATATGCAGGACTGTTGTCACTTGAACAATTTATGAATGCTAAGAGTTTTAATTCTTAACTTCTATACTTAACAAAAACAACAGCCCAATAAAAGGGAGATTTATCTCAAATTATGCCAGTGAATTACATAGCAGTTTTAAATAACACAACAAACATTCACATCAATATACATAGTTTTAATGCTAATGACACTCATTAAAACCGTCATTTTGGGCAACAGTTGATTGCATGATAATATTCTGCTTCAGTCCTTAAGGTATTAAAGTGGAAATTAAGGAGATGAAAGCTCTAATTAATACCACATCATCGGCATTTGTCTGCAAGTCAAGGATCCCTAAACAAATTAATTTAATGACAGCAAAAATACCTATTTTTATAGCTTTCAACAAGTATTATATTGACTCATCAAAAGAAAAGATAAAAAGATAAGTTTGTGTAAAGTTGTCCTCCATCTGCACATTTTTTGATTCACAATTCTGGGATTACATGACAACTTTAAAAACAGACACATTAAATCTATAAACATTTACTATCCTAAAAATAAGCAACAACAAAAATCCTGAGAGAAATAGCAGATGTCTACTCCACTATTTTGTACCTTGTAAACTCTCCAGAAAGGTGTTCTGGGTACACAAGCAGAAACGTACCCTTGTATCAGTCTTTCGTTTGATTTACCTTCAGTTCCCTAACTCAGCATCAACTGGGACACCGAAAGGCACAAGCCTTCAGATTTTCAACTTCATTTGGCTCATTTTATCCACATGACAAAATAATAGATCAGCATTTGCTTTATAGGTTGTGAAAGGATACTTTTTAAAAATATGTAATTTTATCTTTTTTTAAGATGTAGCCAAGTACTACGGCAAATTCTTTTGATCAGGCAGGTAAGAACAGGAATGACTATTTAATTATCTCAAATTTATTGTTCAGATTTTTTTTCATTTATTACCTACCTGGAACCAATCTCTGCTGTGGTGCTTCAGGTATTCCATGAACTGGATAGATCCAAAATATTCTTTGAATTCCCCCGTTCTCTGCTACAGTAATACTGCTTGGAAAGTAAGTGAAGAGTATCATTATGATAGACTGATGACAATGCTTTTTAATAAGTAATGTAGACTTAAGAGTTCTTGGAAAGCTGAGACTCTAGTCAATTGTATTCAGCAATGCTAAACATATCTAAGAAAAAAATACTAAATGAAATCCAACCAAATCAGAACAGCAATACTTTACATCCATTTATTTTATTGTCACCAAATATTATTCTGTCAGTATATAAAGACATTCGGCTTGATTTAGCCTCTCTTCTGCCATGTCTACATTGAAACAAACTTTATGCAGTCTATACATAAACATATCAATAGGAAAAGTATTATTAGCTCAAATACACAGAAAAAAAATAGAGGCATCCAAGAGCTTTCATTTGCTCAATACCAGTAACTGCAGTAGCAGACAGTATTTTACATTTTCTTTAATTAATGTTAGAAAAGGTAGGTACTGAAACAGATAAAAGTCTTACCTAAATCTGCACACTTTTCAAGGTACAAGAAAAGCTTATGTTGGATATCTGCTGCCCTCAAAATCAGACAATTGACTGCCCTTGGGAGCTAGGATTGGGATCTATTGATAGGATTGAGTATACTCAACTACTTTTCCTATTAGAATAAATTACCTCTTTAAGTCTTTATTTAATTCATCAGAATACTCATAAGGCCAGTTTTCACCATTTTCTCTCATTACACCAATTATCACCACAGCCTCATGCATTTCCATGGTATCTGGCATAAATAACACTGGGATGTCCAGATTTTCTTTTGGAGCTAATTGGGTTCCTGTAAGATAGAACAGATTGTTATAGTATTCTGAATTTTTTGACTTTTTTTTTTAACATTTTACTCATATATTTCCTTTTTTCTTTTTGATACATTGTTTAATTTCTTATCATAGTGTACTGTTCTCTCTGTGATAACAACTTTCATTTTATCCTATAGCCTAATCTCATAGTTGCATTTCTGGTCTGTCTTCCTAGTAACAAGGTACATCATGATTCAATATCCTGAATAGAGGAATTCACATGAAGACTTCTACTTACTGATAAAACTTTGAAATGAGACCATGGGAAACTCTGAAGGCTAAAAACAAACCAAGCACAATTAAATGAATGTTCTACATTTAATATTCAAAGATTCTGTGCAATATATTTGAGTCAATCCCACCGTTTTCTAGGGATTAAGTCATGTTTTTGAGCTTCTGTGGGCTGCAACATGAGAGTAACACTACATAAAAAGACCAATCCAAAAGCAATTGGTTCAAGACAGTATTGAAATATATTTGACCGAATCTGCATTATTTTATCCAAATCTGCATTACTATTATCCAAGTCATGTATATTCTGTACCATTTTGCATCTGATTGATTTTGTCATTTGAAAAACAAAACAAAACCACAGCACCTATGATATCTAAAATAAAGATGGCCTGATAAATTGCATTTTTAAGGGCCTTTTTGCAATGACTTGCCAGTCTACCATGTGTCAGGACATCTACCTCTGGATGTGTTCCAGCTATTTTGGAAATAAAGATAGAGAAAAATTACACAAAGTAGAACAAGTATATCATACAGTCTTTTCATTAAGCTTGTTGCTTTGAAAAGAAATCTTGAAACTTGGTGGAACTGACATCTTGAGGTTTTGGCTTCAGCTTTAATTCTATCTTCAGAAAAATCTCCTAGATATAAGTAACTACTTCTACATTAATCTTTTAATCCTTTTTTTTTGTGATAATTTTTCATGCCTGCTACATTGCATACATTCTAATACAGGTCTATGAGTATTGTTCACTGAGAATGACTGTATCTGCTCCAATTAATACACATGGGGCAAGCAGCACTTTCCCTGTGACTGATTCTTCTGATAACCACATATATAAAAAAGAGGTGGATGCATGGAAGTTTGGAAATTAAGGTAGACATGTAGGGAGGCAGAGTAAAATAATGCTAGAAAGGAAAGGCTAGAATTTAAAAAAAAAAAAGGTCAAATAAGTCACAGCAGGGTGGAAGAAAAGGGCTTGAAATATAGCTCTCCAAAACACAACAAAGGTCAGGACTCATCTATATCAATTCTCTTCTAGTATTAAATTAAAAAGTCTACTGGCATTTCAACTTCTGTTGCTACCTCACAATCTGTTGTAATCATCACTTATTTCTTCAGGACAAACAGCAACCTTGAATAAATATATCTAAAGTAGCTTGGGTACATTAACATAATATTTAAATTAATAAACTTCCATGTCCAGATTGATTACCTTTATGACAAATTATCTTGTATTGTGTCACCTAGGTATACCACTGGAGTCAATGTGTTTCTCCAGCTGTAGAGCTTTTAGATGGAAACACTTTTAAACTAACCAAATTAGGAAGGAAAAGTCTATCTTAAATAAGGAAGGTTGCAATTACTGAAGGACAACACTCTGTAGGATTTCTGACTGTTTTAGTAACAATGGCTCAAAACCTCAGATACAGACCACCGCCTCACACTACGTAGTTGCTACAAACAGCAGGGAATTCTTATCTAAATATATCTAGATTTCTGTATATAAGAGATTTTTTTTATCTAGTAGTTATGGAAATTAACCAATTTCACTCATAATTGCTTAATTTTGTGTATTTTTCCATCATGACATGAGTAATTCCTCTTGGAAATTATTGCATGGAAAGTCTTGTATCATTAAATAGCTTGAAAATATCTTCATTAAAAATCCATTAAAATATTTATATTTGAATGAAAAAATAATCAATATTTATTTTTCTCCTTTTAATAACTATTTAATAATTTGTAATAGATTTTAATGTCCATATTTGATGCACTCTCTCTCAAGTACATACATAGGATTGGAAAGACATATGATATACATACACATATTGTTGGCAAATGTGATCAAAGTATTTTTTGAGAACCGTTAAAAATCAGCAACTAAGTTTTTTAATCTAATATCTGAAATTATTCATCTGACCACATGATACTGTTGCCAGACTTCTGAAAACATCTAAACTAGGAACCATCCCTCTGAAACAGAAGACAGCTGCAGCACTTATATACTATTGTCCCTTTCTGAGGGAAGAGACAACTCTAGCATTAATCGCCCAATTTAGGCTTACTCTGCTATAGTTAAGGCAGAGGCCTGTAATGTCTTTACATTAGAAGTGTATTCCTCAGGTATTAGTTTACAGTCTCTTCTACTTGTCATATGTCAACTAATACCTAGTTATACTACATATGTATCACATATGGTGTTTGAACTGTAGCTTAATTCTGCCTGTTACAGGACATAGTAACTAGGTTTTTTAGATAAATTTTAAAACAAAACACATAAGAGCACCTGGGTCATTCTGGCAGTAATCTGGTTATTACAGACCACAAACCTCTAAACTTTATAATATCACTGTTGAATGAGAATGTATTCACATCTCCTTAGAAGAAGCTGTTCCCAAAACCAATAATTTTTACATCACTGGGCTTGCCTGCAGTTGTCAACTAACAGACAGATCATTACTGCTAGTACAGATATATCTGTGTATGATTTTACCTAGTTAATAAGGTAGACAAAATAGGCCTAATTGAAAAAAATATACATTGCTTCATGCTTTTCTCCTTCCCATTTAGAGAGTGTGAGCCAGTACCTTCATGCAACAGCAATACCTGCAGCCAACTTTAATACAAATCAGCAATACTAATCAAGTTGCTCCTATTTGCCTGTGAACCTCAAGTTCTCTGCTAGAGATAGCAAGAACTGATACCAATGGCTGATTCCTTATATTCATGTATTTATCCCACAATGAGTATTCACAAATTCTTCATAAGAAACCCATATTGAGGCTCTTTTTGGAATAGAGCTGCATCACATTTGACAAAAAGCTTTGGGTCAGATATCAATAATACCTTACTTCTCTCACTGTCTTATAGACCATTAGGAAACAGTGACAGCACTACAAGCTCAGTTGACACTTTAAAAAACTGAAGCCATCTGATTCAAACCAATTACTGTAATTAGAGTCAACTGACTTACAGGGTAGCATGCAGAGATCTGTGTCTTCCTTCATTTCTTCTTTAGGTAACCTGTTTTTAAGCCTTGCCTCAAGCCTCTCCAAAGACTGGTGCAGAATACTGATTCTGTGAAAGATTCCTTGAGCACCATATCTTTTGACATTTAAGCCTAAAACTGAATTAGATACTTAAATCACAATTAGTGTGTTTCAAATTCCCTGCTCTGCACTGTGGTTGAATTGAATTTTGTGTAATTTCTGTGTCATTCCTAGAAAGAGTAGCATTGTAAGAGATAAAATTAAAATAATGAAGCATCCTATAGATGGGATATTATCTGGAAGATATATAGATGGCTAAAAATGCATTTGCTGCCTTTAACAGTAGCTTAGGAATATGTTTAAGGACAAGTATCCCAAGCAGTGCCACAGTGATAAAACTATGAAGGAAATGAGTAAAATATCTTGCAATATCTTTAAAAAGAATCACTGTCCTCTCATCTAATCTTGTCTTAAAGCCATGTAATTTTGATGGCAGAATTTCTAGATATTGAAAGGACTATCTGCTTGATGAATTGATTCTGTAGCATCTCAGATGAAAAACAGAGATGAGGCAAAAGTTACAATATCTTGTTGAATTCTGATGGGAAATCATTTAAGAATGGGCACTTTTTGGTTTGTTTGTTTTGCTGGTTTGGGTTTGGTTTTGTTTTTTTTTTTTTCTTTCTAGATTCTTCATTAAAATTATTAATATAGGATCATTTCAGTTAAAACCACAGACAACCCTGCTAAAATTAGCACTGGACATATAATTTTCAACATAGTATAATCAGGTCTGTTTTCCACTATTATTAAATTATGGAAAGGGCAACCTCCAAAATATTAATAGGCAGCAGCTGCTGCTGGGGAAGGATTGCTAAATTTTTCCCAAGGAACACATCCAGAAAAGGAGGACTCATATCAGGCAGTAAAGGCTCTGATATTGCCAGCACTCCAGTTGTATTTGAAATAACAAAAGTCAGGCCTAGCTATTCTTCATTTATTTTCAACTGCAAGAAGAGATAAAAGTCTGGCTCACATATGAAGTCTAAGATTTCTTTTTTTTATATACAGAAGCTCTTCCAAAAGTGGTTCAGTGCTAAATTCCAAAAGTTTAATAAAGAACAGACAGAATTTCTGCCTCTACTATTCTAAGCGTGGATTTGTTTTTGTTTACAGCTTTTTTTCTTTTTTTCTTTTAATGCTTTCAATGAGGCTGCTTAAATTTTGATCTGTTTTCATTAAAACATGATCACAATCCCTTACTATGGGTTCCAGTCAATAAACTGTGAGAATGTAGTAGAGTCTTGGTTTTAGCTGAGACGGAATTAGTTTTCTTCCTAGTAGCTGGTACAGTGCTGTGCTTTGAATTAGTGTGATGATAATGTTAATAACATATTGATGTTTTAGTTGTTGCTAAGTCGGCTCATCCTAAGTTGAAGATTTTTTAGTTTCTCATGTTCTGCTAGCAAGAAAGTGCACAAGAAGCTGTGAGGGAGCATGGCCAGGACAGCTGACCCAAACCAGCCAACGAGAACTATACCACATCATAGACAATATTGCCGGTATATAGACTGAGGGAAAGTTGGCCAGGAGGGGCAGATCACTGCTTGGGAGTGAGTCAGCAGGTGATGAGCAATTGCACTGGGTTTTCTTGGTTCTATTTCTCTCTCTCTCTCTCAGTTTGTTATATTGTTATGTTTTATAAATATATCTACAAATATCTTTTACATATATTAATAAATATATTGTTATATTTATCGCATTTTAGTTGGTAAACTGTTCTTATCTCAAACACACAATAGTCAATAGCCTTCAACACTGAAGACAGTCACAACTTGACTGGACATTGTCCTGGACAATCTGTTTCAGATTGACCCTGTTTCAGTAAGGGTGGGGTTGGATGGGTAAAATTAACTCAAAAGATTCCTTAGCATGTAAATTGTTAGGTGATTCTGCAATTCTGTGATCATGATAGATTACTATGCATTGTTTTGTTTTATCTTTAAGAATACATATAAGATACATTCTTGTTTGCTAAACCAGATACAGATATTTATCTCAGTGAATTACAGGTGACTTTTCCCTTCCCTACGAAGGGAAAAGAGGAAGGCAGAACAAGAGATTCCCTTGGCTTAGTAATTAGCTTTTAAAGGCAGAGCAGCATCGTAACAGCTTTGGAAAGGCATCCAAATATCCATCAAGGACAAAAAGAACCTTGGTAAGGCATACATAAATGCAGTCAGAAAGGCTAAGTCATAGCTAGAATGGAAATGGGACAAAAATATCAAGAAAAACAAAGTTTCTTCACACATGTGAGTAGTAAGCAGAAGCACAGAGATGACAATGCTGAATAAGGCAGGAAAATTAGTTACCTATAATGCTGAAAAAGTTCTCACCAAGTTTGCTGACAACACTAAACTGGTGAGGTGGAGAGAAGGGAGATCTAGCTTATAGAACAACCTGCACAGTCTGGAAAAGTGGGCCAGAAAGAACTACATGGGTTTAACAAAGACAAGTCCAAGTTCCTGCACTTGGGATAATATAACAAAGAGCCCAGTACTGGCTAGGATTTGATGTGACTGGAGAACAGCCATGCTAAAAGGGATCTGGAAGTCGCAGTGGACAAGCTGAATGTGAGTCAGCAGTGTTCTGCCGTGCAAATCAGATCCTGGGCTGTATCCATAGGGGAATTACTAGCAGAGACAGAAATGTGATCATCCCAATCTACTCAGCACTTGTCAGGTAGCACCAGGAGTATTGTGTCCAGTTCTGGCTCCTACAATTCAGAAAAAATATGAAGAAGAGGGTCCAAAGAAGGGCCATAAAGATGATAAAAGTGTTGGAGAACCTGCTCTGTGAGTAAAGACTGAAGGAGTTATATCTTTTCACCCTAGAGAAGGCTTAGGGAGTATCTTATCAGTTTTCTCTTTGAAAGAGAATGAATGCTCTCTCTTCATAAGTAGCCCCATAGACAGAACAAGGGACAATGGCTTCACCTTGACATAAGAAATATTTTTTTACAATGAGAATAATCAAAGACTGGAATAACATCCTCAGTGATATGGTGAAGCTCCTATCACTGGAGGTTTTCAAAACACAAATGGACAGAGCGCTACATAATCTCATGTAGACTCCCTTTTCCACAGAAGGTAGGACTAGATAATCTTTTGAGGTCTCTTCCAACCCATTCTGCAGATTTTATACAAAATGTATTCCAAGATGAATTACCTACATCTCTGAGGAAAATATGAAAGAAACTTTACCATCTCAAGACGAACAATTGAAGGGCACCTGTGTTACTAAAATGTCAGTCATGTATCTTGAAACATATATCACTGAAGTTCTGAATGTTCTTTTTCTATATCTGAAATTAATCAGGAAGATAATTGGTTGTTCAGTCTTTCATGTCCTCTCAGACATGAAGAGCAAAAGAGTCATGCATTTGAAAATAGAATGTAATGGAATGTTGTTCAACTTATTAACAATAAAATAAAAGTGCTAATACAATAAAGATGCCTAATACTAAAGGTTAAACTAATTCTAGCCTGCTTTTTAATGCTTATGTCACGGTTTTCCTTCCTTCTGTTTATTTAGGTAGGTGGGATGCAGAAGAGCTTCTTATCACACGATTGACAATGATTGTATATCTAGGAGGACTCTCTGCTTCCTGAATTTTGGATTCTTCCACGAAAAGTTAGAGTTGTCCTTTCCCCTGATTATGAAAGCTTCACAAAATCACAGAATGTTTGGTGTTCGAAGGGACCTCTGGCAGATACATGGTTGACTCTCCCTGCTCAAGCAGAGTTGCCCAGAGGTGGTTGCCAAGGATTGTGACCAAGAAGGCTGTGGAAGGATGGAGGCTTCACAGCTTCTCTGGGCAACTCGTTCTAATGCTCAGTCATCCTGAGAGTAAAATAAAAGTATTCTCTTATGCTCAGATGTAGATTCCTGTTTCCTGTCATTGGGCACCACTGAAAAGAGCCTGTCTCCATCCTCTCTGCTTTCATCCTTCAAGTGTTTATATACGTTAATGAAATTCCCCGAGTTGCTGAGTTCCTTAGTTGGAGAAGTTCAGAGATGAATATGCAGTTCAGATGCTAACAAAAAAAATACACAAATGACTGGTTAAAACCTGAGAAGTTTCTTTAAGAAATAAATGTCACAAATAGGGGAATACATTTTTAAGTCTTTAACCGAAAGGCTTCACATCATCACTATCATAAGTACGCAATAAATGTATTAGATAACAGTAGGTTTATAAGATTTGGTTTTACCATTTTATGAATATTGAGTTAATTTAATTCTGTAAAGTTCTGACAGAGTCTTTCTGGCTTATTTCATTAAGAGATTTAATTTAGAAGAATTTCTTTCTGGTACAAAATAATGGATACAAGTTAAGCACTTGCTATTTAGATTAAAAATAAACAGATTGAGAACAGGGCTCACTAATTAAATATGTTGTTTCATTTAATGCAATTTATTTTGTTTTTAAATGAAGCATGACTGAAAGGCCAAGCATAAAGTTTCCTTTTCATGTATAAAATATCCTTCGCTAACTATAGTGCAGTTGCAGCCAAAATAAAAATCATTATTTTTCCAGGAATACCTACTACATTTATGTATCATCAATGTGCTGTAACAACTAAGCTCACAAGAGTTAAGCACTGAGGGAAAAAAAAAAAAACAATTATTTTACATAGAAACAAACGGAAAATAGAAATAGAATTTTTTTTAAATAGAAATTCACTTGTTTAGTGATAATTAAAACAAGAAAAATTACACTTAAGATACTTAACTCTGAGAAAACTTTAAAAAACAGATGTAACAGAGATCATGATCATCAAATTTTGTGTACGAATGTTCTGCAGTAATATAGAAATTATGTAACCTCCTAAAATGATTTATTACAGAACACATCTCTTATCTCTGGAACCTGGTACCTGCAATTTTGACTTTGGGTAGGTGTCACAGACCTGTTTAATAAAAAAAACCACACTCCAAAACCTGACATTCATATACAAGCCATATTCAGTTCTATTTTCTATCCCTGCTGTTATCTTATTTATTTGCCCTAGCAGCATGGGATATCTTTGCAATTTCCTTTCAGAGGTGCCGTGATGACGGACTTTGAGTTCACTTTACAGAAATCCCATCAGCCAGGATATTAGGAACAACACATCTAAATGGGAAGAGATGAGAACAGTAAGAAAGCAAAGTTGAACAGCAGTACACAGCAACATGCAAGACATGGGGCAGAGATGGAAAATTATTGTCAAGATGGGAAATAGTTAGCAATACAACTGGAAATATATCTGAGGGACTAGTAAAAGAGAAACAGGCATAGATTGGAGACTAGGGAGAATTTTTTCACTGAGAGGATTAGTTAGTTACTAAGCATTGGAACGGGCTACCCAGGGAGGTAGCGGTGTCACCATCTCTAGAGATATTTTTAATAAATACATGGATGAGGTTCTGAGCGATATGGTTTCGTTTCGTGATGAGCTTGGCAGTGTGAGGTTAGTGATTGGACTCGATGATCTTAGAGATCTTTTGCAACTATAATGATTCTACAATTCATAGACAGTAACCTGCAAAATAATGCTATGGTAGAGTGACTTTAGGAGGCCAGACTGCAATTGTCAGAGAGAGTGCCAAATAGGTAAGAATAAGGAATGAAGAGAAATAATCAGGAATGAAAGTAGTAAAGGTTTTGTAATTTTCCTATGGTTCAACATTTTTTCTAAAACTGGCAGTTTCTGTTGCTTTTTCCTTCCAAATCTGTTTTTCCCTCCAATAATCTGATAGACAATAGATCGATCTAATACTCCTTTGACCATTTTATGTATTTTAAAATTGTTTATCATCCTTATTTCTCTAATGACAACTTTATGTTGATAACATTTTGTGAGATCATCCAAGTATCCAAACTCTGAAGATATGAAGTACATTAATGTCCTAGATGCAAAGTCACAGAAAGTAGGAGGCGTGCTGCAACGTCAAAGGAAAACCTGCAAAATCTCTTCTACATCAGCACACTAGTACAATGTGCCTTTTCTCTGAATGATCCTGTTTGTGATGTATTAAAAAATAGACAAGTGAAAACTCAGATAACATCAATTCATCCTTCCTTAATTAAATTTTCATTTTTTTTTCTGCTTACATTTAATGATAATTCTGATATTCCCAAGAGAGATGAATTGATAACTATATAGAAAGACCATGAACACAGTGTGGGAGAGGGATTGCTAAAGTAAGTGGAAGAATAGATAGTATCTTTTAGAAACAGGATCTTACATATTCTGCCCTGCTGTAGTAATAATACCTCTCATACAACCTCTATCCCCCTCTACTACACTGAATTAGTTGTATTCTCTATGTGACAAAACAGACTACCAGCACTTAATAACCTGCCAAAAATATTATCAAAAACTAAAAAATAACCACAACATTATTTTGAAAATGCAAGTGGCACATGAGAAATGGCATATGTTTTGTTAACAAGTGTGATTTTCTTTTTAGTCATCATACACAAAAAAAAAAATCCACCAAAGTTTATTCTTTCTCTCTTAAATAAAGTTCACATTGCTCTAAGATAAAGTACTAGGAAATAAATTAAGATTATGACAGTTTTACCTTTTCTTAATCTTTTTCTAGACCCAAACACACACAAAAATGTCCTGAGTCCATGGCTCAAAGTAAACTGTAATTGCTTCAGTGCAAGTGTAATTGAATTTTTGACACATGTCAAGTATCTGATTATTTTTGACAGATATATTTTTACTTTTTTTTAGAGTTTTCTTAGCTATACATATCTCTTAGTCCAATCTCAAGCAGCCAAGTTCTGAAGCTATGGTAGATTTTAATCAAAATCTGCAAAGTGTTGTGAAATCAGTAATGACACTGATGCTGTTACATCCTTCTACTTTTTATATACAACCACAATTGTACTGCTTGTTTCAAGTTTCCAGTAGACATATCACACTTCATACAGCAGGCAGTAACTGGAAACATATACATATACATGCACATATATACACATATATGTATGTCTATAACTGACTCTTATAAGTGAATGGGATAGAATGAGATTATTCAGCACTTTTGACATTTCCAAAGTTGTTCCATTAATATCACAGAATCACAGAATCTTAAGGGTTGGAAGGGACCTTGAAAGATCATCTAGTCCCTGTCAGAGCAGGACCACCCAGAGTAGGTCACAAAGGAACTTGACCAGGTGGGTTTTGAAAGTCCACAGAGAAGGAGACTCAACAACCAATCTGGGCAGCCTGTTCCAGTGCTCTGTCACCCTCACAGTGAAGAAATTCTTCCTTGTATTTCTTTGGAACCTCTTATGTTCCAGCTTATACCCATTGCCTCTTGCAGCTCATAAACTTCTTCAACAGCCATTTTAGCTACTTACTCACTGCTGTGAGTCACATAAATCTATTTCCTGAGTTATGCATTTTCACAATCTTAATATTTATACTATTCGTCATTTGAGGTTTACAGGTTTCTATACTCTGCACTTTTTTTTTTTCGGTTTCTTAGTACTCAAGAAAAACAGACAAAGTTGGTAATAAGAAACTCTCTTGAAAAGTAAGTTTTGCCTAATAATTTGACTTGTGTCATGAACCAATAGTTCTGTGAATGACAGAACTCACAATATACTGCAAGTATTTCATAGTTAAATACTTCATATAGTAGGAATATTCTTACTGAAGGAAATGCTTCTGTATCCCAGTTAATATGACTTCATTGCACTACTATTAAAAGTATTTTGAATGGCCTTACAAGGCAAGGTGTAAGGATTTGATTGATGTTTTTCTTGGCATTTTTGCTTCTTTTACTAATTATAGGTTTGGTTTAGGATATTTTGAATTTATAGAGATATGAGCAAACTTCTGTGCTGACTGAATTATCCTTGATACCCAAATAAAAATAGGTTTGCAAGAGTGTAAACACAGTAAACACAAATCACAGGCGTCACTACAGAAATATAATCTTGTTGAAACAGTTTAGATAAAGCAGAGAAAAGAAAACTGAATAATTGAGAACTCTTAAAAGGAAAGTTCACTTATGCAGAATATGTTAAGAAATAAAAAGAAACCCAATTCCCAAACTGTTGAGGAACAAACATGTTACTAGCCCTCCAAGCAAAAAATTTGGAGCATTGACAGGTCTCCCATTCCCATTCAACCTCTGCATCTGGAGAGGATGGATGCTGTCAAGCTTAAGACCAAGGGGAACACCAGAAGGATGAGACAGAATAAAAGGGTAGATAGTAGGAAATCTTGTCTATGTAACAATTTAAACTATGTTAACAAAAGCTTTTCTCTATTACTGTTAACTATGGTAGTATTTTTGTGACTAGATGAACACTAACTTTTATTGGTCTGTCAAAGAAAACAAATATTTTTTTCCTCCACTCATGTATCTTTTTGCCCAGCGTCTTATATTTGCAACAGCCTAAAATCCAACAGATGGCAACACCAATTTAAATGTTAACTTTCAAAAATTTCCAGCAGATAATTTCTAGATGCAAACATTATGAAGAAAATCTTTCCAAGTACTTTTCAACCTGAAAATAAATCAGGCTTGAATGAAAATATAGGGTCAACCATGGAAGAGCAAATAAAATATAAAACACAATTCTAAACTATTGCATTTCAATCAAAATCTTTAGGCAGGCCAAAAATTTTTTAGAGCTGGAGGTTCAGACTTTACATTAACTACTCTAAAAGTAACCAAAATATTTCTCATACAGCTTCTGAATTCCTTGAAGAGGAATTTCTTCTTGCTTATCCTTATAGGTAAAATACTGAAAGGTTACATTGCTGCAATGTAACTAAAATATTTGGGTTTTGGCTTACGTCTTCAGAGAATACGCTCAAGTCTTGACACCTGTATAGCTCTCAAGTTACCCTTCTGTATAAAAACTTTGTTTCCCAGTTTTGAGTAATTTCTTTCTCTCTGACAGGAAAATCAACATTCCAAAACCTCTGCTTTACTCTGGTTTACATGCTATGCATATAAAGTAATACCAGCTGCAAAACAGTTCTGTTTCCTTATTTTGTTTTTGACTTTCCATGGAAATAGCATATGATGGATGCATTAACAACAACAGTTACAGATAATGTGGTATGTAAACCAAGCGGTCTTGTCTTACTAATACCAGCTATGATATCAAGATGTTCCTTGTGGAATAGTGCTAGTGAAATGAAAAAAAATGTAAAAATCATGCACTCTGAAAATAAAGCTTCAGGACTCAATTTATAAAAAAATTGTGTAGGAAAACAAAATCTCTCAGAGAAAGAGCTTTAATTTAATTTACAATTGTTAGCAAGTCATTTTGATTACTTTTTTGGTCTAGGAGAAAATTAAGTCAAATAATGACCTGGATGTGATTGTTATTGGATTATATTATAGTTTTAGGAGTGAGCACTAATTTAAGCACAAGGGCCGCATACAGAAGCCAGGAATCATATGTGTAAAATGTGAATATATACAGGATGAGAAAATATCTTATCCTCTGACCAATAGCATTGTCATGCAAAACCTGCTTCTGAGATTATCAAGACCATCACAGAACAGTAATTTGTTCCTAGAGGAAGTAAAGAAATAAACATCAGCAATATCCTCTGGCAAGAAAATATGTTGAAATGTCAACTGCTTTTCCTCTTCAAAGACAGTTTTGATTTTTATGGCCAAAGAGGTAATTCACACTGACTTGTTCTTTTTTTAACAAGTAATGACATCTGGCAGAACCCATATATACTGTACTTGTCTTAGGTCTATAGGTCTCAAATGACAAAATAATTTGTTTTTCAAACTCTGAAAAGTCTCATGTCTACATAAGGTTTTATTGTCAGTGTGGTCTCACATGCTATTTATATACATCTCTGCTACTCAGCCATTATACACATAAGGACACTTCAGTTTGGATACATGTTCAGAAATACTTTAACTCTACTACAAAGATCTGGGACATGCTGGACCAGTTAATGTGCCAGATAGCTACACGCCTATGATACTCAGGTATACAGACAATATTTAAATTTTATTAAGACTTCATTAAAGTCTCATAATATTTATCCTCTGAATTCCTGTGGTTAATCCTATGGTTCTTAGGATTCTATTTTTTTTCCTGAGGGGTAGCTGAAATGTTATTTGTGTTTCCAGCCATAAAGATAATTAGCAGTTCTTGGCTGGGGATTGTGCATTGCTTGCTCTTCAGAGAACAAGGTTAAAATCAATTCTGTAGCTCTAATTTAGAGTAAAACGTAGTCAGTATCCTGCAAATCCAATAAATCTATGAGTTGGTTGCCTCTTAAATTCAGAGCAGAATAGAGTGGGATATGCTTAGAAGGAAACCAGCTAGACTGGAAAGACTTAGCTATGGTAGGAGGCAAACAAAATCAAATAGAGTCCCTTAGTGGAGAGAGAGAAGATGCTGCTAAAACTAGCAATTAATATTAAGATATTCTGGAAAGGCTCAAAGACTCAAATTACTTGACAATGTCAGGATGATTTTGAATTGTACTGACACACTGGCTTTGGATGACTCAATGGTAAATGGGAGCTGCGGTCTTTCTAAACAGAGATGTCTGCTGCAGATCCTGCACATATGTGTAAACCCAGAAATACAAATCACATGTAATGCACAACTCAGGAGGCAAGATGACTACCAATATCAACATTTTCATATGAAATAAAAAATAAATGTTTACAACTTAGCTTGTCCTTACTTTTGTACAAAGTACTTATTTTCAGTTCTTAGAAGTTATTTTTCTTTGATCCAGGAAGGAAAAAATAGATCATTATTGCTGATTCCTTTGTAAACCATTGTTAAAATATAGTAGTGGATAAAACTACATTAAAAAATAGCTTTCTGGAATAGGAAGGAGACATTTTAGGTCAGTAACCATAACTATCAATATCTCGTGGTGAGTGTGGTGGTTTAGCCCAATATCCACCCAGTCATAATATTACTCCCCCTCCTAAACTGGGCAGGAGAGAGAGAGAGAGGAATATAACAAACTGCTTGTGAGTTGAGATAAGGACAGAGAGATCAAACTCGGCAATTAGCATCATGGGCAAAACAGACTCAACTTAGGGAGAAAAGGGTTTGACTTATTAAAGAAACAATAAAAGCAGGGAGATGAGAAATAAAACTGTCTTAAAACACCTCCCCCCACCCCTCCACTTCCCAGGACTCCCTTTCTTTCCCCTCCAGCAGCACAGAGGATGAGGAATGGGGGTTGCAGTCAGTTCATTACAGATGGACTTTGCCGCTGCTGCTTCTCAGAGGGAGGCCTCCTCATCCTTCCCACTCCTGCACTGTGGGGTCCCTCCCCACGGGAGACAGTCCCTCATGAACTTCTCCAGCGTGGGTCCTTCCCATGGGCTGCAGCTCCTCACGAACTGCTCCAGCATGGGACCTCCCACGGGGCAGCTCCTCACACACTGCCCAGCGTGGGTCATCCACCGGGAGAGACAGTCCTTCAGGGACAGGCTGNTTTTATTCACAGAGGCGTTACCTCCACCACTAATTGGCCAGGCCTGGGTCAGGTGCAGGGTCCAGTTTAAAACTGACTGGCCCTAATCCTGTCAGATACAGAGGAAGCTTCTGGCAACTCTGTTTAAAGAAGCTACCTCTCTAGCCCCCTTGCTACTGAAAAACCTGGCCCAGGCCAAAACCACTACAGGTGAGATAACTTGGAATGAAAATTTTCATGGAAGAGACTAGATCAATTAGGATTACTCATTTTATATCTGTCAAAATAAGAAGTAGCTAGCCTTCAAAGCTAAGACATTTTCCTCTTCTATATGTTTGAGAATAGTCTTTAAATCAGCTCAAAGCTAAATGGTTTGTAGTGAAATGTTGAAAAAATGTAGGGACAAAAGCTTTTCCCAATAGATGTGTGTCACAGGTGTCAGATGAAGAAAAGGTAGAGAAAAAACCCTAATGTGTAAAGATGACAGGGAACAGATCTTTAAAAACTGTCATCTGATATCAACTTGAAGGAAAAAAAAAAGTAAAGGTTTCTTTTCTGATACATGGCAGCAAAGAGCTGCAGACAGGGTTAGAAAAGAGTGAAAAAAAAAAAAAAAAAGAAGTCGTGTTTTCTATAATCTGTAATTTTTCCTAAAGGAACATATTTGACTTCTAAATTTAATTATGAGATACTTTTCTTTTTGTGTAAAGACCACTTCAAGTAAAATGGTGATAATGTAGAGATAACAGACAGCAAGAGTTATGTGTAAAGAAAGTTTGTGCAATGGTACAATCTTCTGGCAGTATGTGATTTCTTCTCCCTATTTTCATCCTGAAGTAGTAAGAGTGAGCAAAATAATATCATAGAAATTCTGAAAATGTTAATTCAAAAATTTAAAATTATTTTTTAGCTTTTTTTATTAAATCAATGCAAGCACGTTTAAAGAATATTTACTTTTTCAGAACTCTGCAGAGATTTTTTTCAGTTCCTTCTCTGCTAAACATTTCAGTCATTGTGATCATCTAACAACCTAAGTACAAAGGATTTCTCAGAACTCATTTGAAAACACAAGATTCAGTCTCAATAATTGTGCTCAAAAAAGATATTTTAAATAGATAATACATATCTGCTTGATTTGAAATGTGCTAGTGATAGTGAATCCTCCATATTTCTTTTGACAATGCTTCTGATTGGATTTGTTAAAAATGTTTTTCACTTGGTATTTGGCTGCGGAATAATATTGACCTGAGTTCAGTACCTGGTTTTCCTATGAGAGTGAATACTCTGATTCAGCAATATTCAGTTTTTTTATTGAGGTAGAACAAATGAATCACCACCAAAAATCTCTTTGGTCAGGTAAATGATTTGGGATCACTGAATCCCTCACTCTCACCTTGAATCATTTAAACATGGTTTTATTGCAGAGATAAACAACACCTACAGAAGGCAACACAGGCTAACATTGTATACCAAATGGAGGGACTTGGGAAGTAAATAGGCTTCAAAAAGTTTGAAAAAAAACCCAAACATATATTGCTCTAATCAATACCAGGCAGAGGTATCAAAAAGCAGGACAAAAGGCATTTCCACTTAATTCAGAGTTGGTATAATCTTGTAAATCTGGATCTGAGAAATAGAAAACAACCAAAAAAATCACTTGATTTGGAAAAGAGAAAAATCATAGAATCATAGAATCGTGGGGTTGGAAGGGACCTTTAGAGATCATCTAGTCCAACCCTCCTGCAGAAGCAGGTTCACCTAGATCAGGTCACATAGGAACATGTCCAGGCGGGTCTTGAAGACCTCCAAGAACAGAGATGCCACAACCCCTCTGGGTAGCCTGTTCCAGTGCTCTGTCACCCTCAGAATAAAATAGTTTCTTCTTATATTTAAGTGGAATTATTTGTGTTCCAACTTCATCCCGTTACCCCTTGTCCTGTCTACAATAGAAAAAAGGGTTGCCCCAACCTCTTGACACCCACCCTTTAGATATTTATAAATGTTAATAAGATCTCCTATCAGTCTCCAAATCAATAAGAAAAAAAGACAAATAGCATACAGTTGGTGATTTTATAAATAAACAGGCTGTAAAGCAGGCTGGAAAGATAAGTATCATCCAAAATTTCCTCAACAGCTACTGACATGCACTTTAAGTCTTCTTCTAGATTATATGAAAATTGTTTTCCAAATGCTTCACTGAACAATTATGAGAAGAGGATTTGCTTACCTTTCAAGTCTCTAGGTTTTACTTTGAAACACTCACCACTTTAGTATGGGAAAGCTTTAGTACACCTATATATCTGTTTCTCTGTGTTAAAATGAATTCAATGTTAAATACCTTCCCTCAAACAAGTGGAGATTTGTGAAAGTAGAATTATCAAGTATCTCAAAAACATGGAAGGGTGCGAAGTACTTAAGATTCAGTGCACTTTCATTACCTACTTAAATTTTAAAGGATATAACTACTTTTGATATACAGATTTTACCTAAATAGCATAGCATTAGTAACATAAGAAGTGGCAAATCCTTAGGCATAAACCACTGCATAGTAAAATTAATGTACTAGCAAGAAGAGTCACACATACTCTTCCAACTTTGCTCTCATGAGCTTTTAAAGGCTTGTAATCGCAAACGACATCATTACTATGCAAAGAAATAAGTTCAATTTCCCTCAACTCAGCAGAAGATTATACTAGACTAAGTGACTGTGAATATAATAAAGCATTTCATATATGTTGCTAACATAAACTCTGACGTTCGATGAAGAACTTTGTGTTTCATGCTTCAATGGTTGTGAGATATTACTTATTGTAATAGTAAAGGTTATGATTCAACACTTTTCATATCATTTTAACACAAATCTTTGTTCTGCATTTCCCTGAGAATACCCAAATTAGGTCCTATGCCTAATGCCAAAATTGGCTTAAATACTATAATTTGTGAACAAGATAAGCACATACACTAAACATGCCTCACATTAAAACAGAGGCAAGGACTGAGTTACAGTTTAAATAAATATTAGTTAAACCTGAAAATTATTTTAAGATGCAAGGTCTTTACTAATGTTGATGACTGAAGACATCAACCTAGTTCGTGTTCATGACTGAAAATATCAGCCTCATATTCATATAAACAGGCAAAGTTTCAGCCTAGACATTGTGAAAGCTGAAAATAAGATCCTGTATGCATCATAAAAGGTAGAAGAGAAAGTTAAATCAATTTTTACTGAGACTGATATGAAGAGGAAAGAAGTATTAGTGATATGCATTCTTTTTGCAAATACACTCAGGCAGGTAGAATCCCAGTGGCTTTATCAAACTGAAATAGGCCCTGCCTAATCATTCAGGCTTTGTGATAGAAAAGTAAATCAGGGAATCCAATTCCCCTCAGTAACTGAAAGATATCAAATTTTAATGAGAGTGTGAATAAGTTATTATCTTCCCCATAAAAAATATTTTGAATAATTTGTTAATCTTAGTAATAGTATGACAAAATATCTAGGGAAGAGAATGAAAGCAGCAAAGTATTAAGGATATGATGTTCATTATAATTAAATTATTATTCTCCTACAGTTTTAAAGACCCCATTTGTCAAGAACTGAAGCTACAGTAATATTGATCCAGGTTATATCTTGTAAACAAAGAGAAATATATGATTTTTAGGTGAACATATAGCCATTGGCATACTAAAGTATTAAACAAAATAATTAAACACACAAATAATCCTACTTCAATTCACACCCACACTAACTAGATTCCATGTCTAACGTACACATTTACATTTTGTATCATTTCAGTGCAACTGAAGCTGATGTTTAAATTTAAATTCTTTGCTATTTAGGGACTGCCTTACATACCTGAAACATACTCAATTGTTTAACATACTCAAATATGCTACTGAATCAACTTCATCCATCATTCAGAACAGAGTAAACTAAATGCATCTTTTCATATAATAAATAATTCATCTGACCTCTGAATGCCATTGTTAGCATTATTATTTCAATTAATCATACAAACAGACAAAATATTATTTACGTGCATACAAAACTTGTTATGGAATATTTAGGGAAGAGAACACAGGAAAGAAAAAAGAAAGGAGGAAAATTCATAGGAGAATAAGGTAAAAGAGGATAAAAGATGTGAGTCATGTAAATGAGTGCTGGCTAGCATGGCTGTGTGACAATGGCTTCATCACAATCCTATACTGTTATTAAATCCTATGTCTATCTTCTGTGTGAGTACATGCCCTATATCCTAAGCCTCTGTGTTAGTTGGCCACTAACAAAGTTCAAACTGGATTGGCCAGCAAGCAGGATTAGGCCTGAGTTTCAGCTACTGGAGAGACTAAGTCTAAGACCAATCACTGCAGAAAACAGCATTTTGCCGTGGGTGCTTGGGTGCCAGATGCTATCTAATATCAAGTCAGGCTAGCTAACAAGTAGCAGGAGACCAGAGTCTGAGAAAAGGACCAGTTACCAAGAAAAGGGCCTACAGACTGAGCACACACACAGGACAAACTTAAATTTGTGTTACCATTCAAAAGACCTGCAGACATGAATGTATTTGTGAGCTGAGTGCGTAAACATATGTTCTGCTAGTGAACTTTGAGCTGCACTACTCAGCAGCTGGGATTAGACCAGCATCCAGAAAGATCCAGAGTCTGAGTTAGTCACCAGATAAGGAGCCTAGGAGTCAGACATGAATTCTGGAGAAACTTAAAAGTCTATGCTAACATTTAAAAGACCTTGACGTGTATAAGTGCATCAATACATTGAAAGTGCATACATGTACCTCCAGCACAGTTCAGTCCTCATCAGCCACTGCCCCAGGCTGCGTGTGCAGTTTACATGAGTGCTGACTGTTTTATGGGTGGGCTGGTAAAGGCACTGATCTCTATGTTGATCTCTACGGTTGCATACATTTGTACTCTGTATGTGTATGTGCATGTGCATCTGCTAGTCTGTATACAGGAACATTTGGTCAGCCTGGCTGCTGGATGGGCAGGAGAAGCCCCTGGCTTGGATTTGGTTCCAGTAGAAAGGGAAAGAGAATGAACCGTTTGTGGTGCTAAAGTTCACTGGCTTCTTATCTCATAGACTGAGGTTCATGTTGGCTTTAGGCATACTAAGCCTTTCATTACATCATAGACTCTCTTAAAAATAAAACGTCCTTTTTCAGCTACTGTGGCAAATATTCTGGATATGGCTACCATATTTATTGCTAAACCAAAGTCCAGACAACACTTGACTCCATCAAGAAGTAGAAAATACATATCTCAGTGCCCAGCACACTCTGCCAGCTTTCTTAACCAAATTCAAACAACTAGTCTTGAGGACTAAGCAACAAAAAAGTCACAAAAAATATGTCACCAAAAAAAAAAAAAAAAAAGGAAAATAACCAGCTTTCCTTCCTATTCTTTCCTCACTCCAGATTGAAAATTCACGTAATTCCAACTGAGGTTGCAGTGTATGAACATCTTTGTAAAGCAACAGAAATACATATCTATTAAAGGATTGTAAAACTATGAGTAGAGAAGGTAGAAAAAAGAATTCATAGAATTCTGGAAAAGACATAGAAGCAAGATTATTTGACAGGATAACTATGGAATAATGGGATTAAAGAAGTTTGATGACTAACTGGAGTTTAGAGAAACATAAGATTAAAAAGAGACACTTCTGTGTTAGATATCAGGGTCTATGCTACCTTACACTGAATTCTAAAAGAGACTCCAGGCAAATCTATCCTGTTCACAGTCCCTCAATATAACAGTCACACAGAGTACCAAAGGACTGCAAAAAAAATCTTACAGTTGTCTTCTAAATACCCAGTGACTCCTCATATATTTGAAACTTATTCTTCATTGACAAAAAAAAAAAAAAATCCCAAAGAAAACATTTTAAGAAAAGAGTTCTAGAAAAGCTAATGGTGGGGAAAAAAATTAACATAAATTCAATGCTGTAATTATGAAACTCTTTTAAGGTTGAAAGCTCATGTCAGTTTCAATACCACTTTCTAGCATTTATGCTGTAAAATAAAATCCATGCCCCAATCACTGAATAACATACGTTTAAATCATCTTTTCTCTCCTTGATAGAATGCAGTAAATAAATCCAAAAGAGGAAATAATATTCAAATCAAATAATTCTTCTTCCTCTAAAGTCCACAGACCATTTTGTAAAAAACATCAAATTTTATCATGCTCTTTCATCTTCAAAAATTCTTAGGAAATTTCTTTCTTTCTTACACATACCTCCTCACTTGCAAATTCAATCTATTATGGAAAGTCAATTTAGAAACATAAAACAAAAGCTACTGCAGGCTCAACAGTTGTAGTTCCCAGTCAGGAAGCTACTAGTTAGTTTAGGAAGATGGGAAACTTAGTCTTTAATGTATATTTGAGGTGGAACATGGATGTGGAAGGGTCTTGCACTGACAAATTTAGGGGAGATAGAGACATGCTGTGATTATTCTAGGGACAGGGGAGGACAGGAAAATCAGATATAAGACAAAAGTCTAGAAAACCAAGCTTCTTTCATTCTGCTGCTTAAGAAACAACTGCTTGACATAACTGATAGTTTCCCACTGGGCATTTGTGTCTGAAAACATAAGATTAGTGCAGATAACTTTAAAGCCAATTTAGAGCTAGACATAGATTTACTGATTAAGTCATATGATGAAATAAATCTGCATTTCTGGAGCTTTCTCTGGGTTTACTACCCAACAAGTGAAGACTAGAAGCAAGAACCAGGAAAATGGGATCAGAGGAAGTAGCTCTGTCTTATTTGGGCTTATTTGGACATATTTAGACTCCATCTTGTCCATCCACCACTGTTATCAAATAGATTAGCAGCAATATGCTATTCTACATAAGAATTAGTCCTCTTTTAATTTTATAAGTCTATTGAAATTGAAGGAGATAAATTCTTATCAAGTTCTAAAACACAGCAGATATTTTAAAAGATAAATAGTCTAAGATAATGTGAAATAACAGCCCCCCCTGTGTCTGATTTGCATAGTTTAAATGTTCTGAAGTGCTATACTCTGGATGTTTAGTAACAAATCATGAGATTCTAATGAAATCTACTGCATGGTCTAGCTTAAATCTATGAGGCAATTATGGCTTGCAAACATGTTTTCCATTATATAGCCACATGGGAAGTCTTACATGGATTTGCATAAGACAATGCAAGAGACGGGTTTCTGATGTCTTCTCTTCTTTTCTTTGCATCCTGAATATCATTCTCCCTCTCTGTCCCTTTGCAACATCAGTCAAACACGCTGAAGTAGATAAATCATTTCCTTCTATAGTCAAGGGAATGTGCTGTTCCTCAATTCAGTGTACTGTTTATTTCTGCTTATTCTTACAGTGCTGCCTTTAACTTCATTAACTTTAAGTTATTGCACTAAAGCAGCTGCCTAGATTTGAAAAAATGCATAAAGGTATGTGCATTTAATATAATTTGTTAAGAAATTAAAACATAAAGGTAAAAGGAGTACATACAATAGGTCCTTTAAATATGTATAAAATATGGCCTTAAGATATTCCAGAAAGTAAAAAGAAAAATATTTTAGTTTTATTGTTCATTATATTAGAATTTTTCATATTTTGCTGGACCAACACACCAAACATACCTGTTTCAGTGCTGAAAAGCATATAAGCTATTAACACTGTAATTCCCATTGTCTCTAATTAGACTTTCCTGTAAGAATATTTTTCAGCACGGATTCCCCAACTATTCATTCACACAGTCAGTTTGCAAGAGTGCTTTAAAAGGTGGCACAAAAACGTCACTACTGATTAATGATTTTCTCCAAGTGTGCAAAGTTGTAGATGTGCTGTGGCTTTAGAGAGTTCTCCAAGATTTCTGACACTGACAGTAGAGACAACCTGCCCTCAAGAATGCCACCAGCTGGAATGCAGTGACTTGTAACTATATCTCTATGGAGATGAAATGGCTTTGACTGCATCACTCATCTTGCCATGCCATGTCCCAATACTGACATCCTCTTTAAAAAAAGCACACTTCTCTATCAGCTTTAACACAAGGGCACGACTCTTTCATAATGGTTTCACCTGGTCAAAAGAGGTAACCTGGGATGATTAGCAATCAGGAAACTGCATTGTACATGGAGTAGAAAGAGATCCCACACTTTACCTTCTGCTGGAAATTTCACAAAGCAAATCTGCATCTGTACAAACTTCCGAGGACAGATGAGAGACAACAGAACAAGGGAAAACACTACCTGAAGGTTTAAACAAGGCAACACTCATATATATAGGCTAAGATGTCTAAGAAGAAAAGCCATTCTGTTTTGAATACACTGTATTCAAAAAGTTTGCTATTTGGTGGTGAGCATAAACAATAAATTCTCCAAAAGCATATGTAATCCTCAGAGTAGGTGTTCACCTGTCTATGATGCAAAGCCTAATTAGCTGAGTACAGCACCACAACTGCGGATTGATGTTACTGACAAAATAGGTAAGGTATGAGAAAATTAGGATTGGACTAGATGATCTCTAGACTTCCCTTCCAACCTCTATCATTCTGAGGTTCTGTAAAAATACTTAGGCCTTGCAAGATAAGAAAGGTAAAAGCATAGACAGAATGGCAGAAGCAGCTCAAGGATTCAATAAGAAACTACTGAAATTAAAAGATCTAAAAACTCTATCAGAAGAAAGTAAAGAATCTGAAGGTAGCAACTCAGCAACATCAGGGACCGACCATTTACAAGAAGCAGTGGAGACTAACCCATTCCCAAATGACTGATGACAATCCAGGAAGCAAGGATACATCACATACCTCACTGGAAATACTGACCATATTGATATGTAGCCTAGTAGCATGTTAGTCCTTGTTATCTACTGTATGTATTAGTCAATAAAATACAGTGCTGTATTCTAAAAATGCATAAATCTTGCTTGCAAAGTCTCTTTGCATGCATCAAAAGATGCTCACCCCAAAAGTGAACTAGTGAGGAAAGTGTCTTATAACCACAAGGTGGAGAACAGGTAGATTTCTCACTCAAAAGACAATTCCAGTGAAGATGGTTGGTATCCAAATATTCTCAAGAAGCTCCTGATTGACAGACCACCAACTATGTGGGATCTCCATCAGTCAAGAACAATCAACCAATCTACAATGGGTTATAGTCTGTCAGTAAATTTTCTTTGACAGACTAGTGCTGAGGACACATGGCTCATTAATTTTTCTACTAGGTATCCACCAGTCAATAACTATAGATCTAGATGCAATCTGCAGTCAGCAAGACGCTGTCCTATGTTTATAGTACCATAGCAGAATTAGGTTGGCTTCCCAGAGTTGACAGGGTTAACTCCTGGATCAACTCATTGCACAAAGACAGGTTTAGCTCCAACACCATGTCGGATGCAGAAAGAGAAGCAGGGTAAAAAATTGAGACAACAAAAAGGCAAAACCTGATCTACTAAACTGTGACCTTTTCCCAAAAATGAAAGACAGTAGGGTAAAAAGGGAATATGAGTTGCATTCCTGTGAGCTGAATGCACCCACAGTTTGAGGAACAGTACCAGTGGGAGCCACTGATGGTTGACTTCAGAAGACTGCCTGCTTGCTCCTTGCCTTCATTCTATTCTGACCATTCCTTTGTTATCTATGACAAAACTACTCTACCAGTCCCATGATGCTACATGAATAGTCAGACAGATGTCTGACACCTACCTGCAAAGCCTGGTACCCATTTTTGAAACAGTTAATGTACCTATGACACAAATAGAGCTATTTGATCAGTAAAATGGTCAGTGGGGGAAGAGAAAACTCAAACCTCAACTTGCAACATAAGCTTCAGGGCAGCTCAAGTTAAATTTAAATTGTCCTACCTAGTTTTACGTAATATTAAAATCATTTTCCTGAAATAGGTGCTCAAATTAAGTATTATTAATTGTGGCCATCACACAATGAGAAAGTTGCTTCTCTACATTCGAGCTTAAATATTCCTCACAAATAAATCCAGACATAAAGCTATTTACACTATCTAGAAGACGCTCAAGAAAATCTAAAGAATCATAAACTTTATTTTCTATATGCTAACATCTGCACCATGGGCATTAAGAGGTCATTCTCACTGATAAAGGTAGACTTGGTACTAGGCTGTGTGAATGTTCTGTAGCACAAGTAATTAATGTATCACATTTTATCAACTACTCAGGTGAACAGTACATCTGTTAGACAGTTTTGCTCAGATTAGGGATACTTGACAGTTTCAAAAGGTGAAAATTTAAGATCACGACAAAGAAGTAAGACTCAGATAAAACAGGAAAATACTTAGACTAAGGAAGTTCAAAGTCTGTCAGTATTTCAATGGAATACTAATTCCTTCTGCTTCTGTTGGAAAATGTGTGCCAAAAAGAAGGAAATGTTGAGTTTAAAAACCCTAAAAAGACAGAAAATGCATTTTTTAAAGTGAATTTCCTAATTATTTCCTCATTTCAATCCCCTATTTCATTTTGTTTTGCAGTGAGGTCTCAGTGTATTTGTATTCTTCTTCTCCGATTAATTTCATTATTATTACCTCTTTATGAAGATAAAAATAGGATAATATTCCATATGCACCTGGTTGTTCAGACTTTTTAGTGCTTGAATGTCCCTTTTCTACAGAATTTATTATATGAATGACTACTTCCTGCACAACCTCTGATGCAATCTATAAAGTGTAACATTATTTCTGCTTGTTGTGACCAAATCATGGCCACAGAATGCCGTTAAAACTTAGAAGATGAAAGAGAGCTTAACATTTTCCAACATCTTTTCAAAATAGTCTTCTAGAATGGGAGAATTATTTCTCATAGCTCTTTTTCTAGCTCTTAAAGTCATTTTGCAATAATGAAGCATTATAAAAGGACAGACTCTTCCTAGGAACAACCAGGGAAATCAAGTATACTAGCTTCATTGTTTTCCAGTCTTTGAAAGCAATCAGGAGAAAAAATAGATTGTGCATGCAGAATTACTGAAAGAAAGGAACATATGCAAATAAGTACAGAATTAAAGAATAAAGTCTTGAAATTGAACATTTTAGGAAAATGGCCTGAGGATCTGAAAAAAATTTATGACATTTCCTAGGTGAAATTAGTTTAAAAGCCAAATTATCTGTATTCATAGTGGACTGTATATGACATAAAAGGTATGCTTAAATGCTTTCTCAAATATTGTTGAATAAAATATGAAACTATAATAGCTACACGCTTCTAAAGTGCATACATAGAATTTTAATATCTCAAATTTGATTGCCATCCAAGTGGTTTTATACTGCAGGAAGCTTTTTGGAAAACAAGAGTGTATGCATGTATCAAATATATTTTATCTTTTCTTCCTAAGTGCTTGTAAGACCTAATAAATACATATATTTTACACTAAAGCAAAGTTAGAAGGCAAAATTAAATAGCTAATCATAGAAATCTCAGTAGAAAGGGTAAAGAGATGAATATGGAACAAGTGACAGAATAGGTTTATAATATAGAAGTTTCTGAATATAAAAGCTCTGCTGAAATGTGGGGAGAGATACCTAAAAAGCTAGATTTTGCAGACTGCCCTGTTTACTGTTTTTGTTTGATGTTACACCAAGTCATTCACAACAGACACATTTATTGACCACCTGGAACATCTGCTGAGCCATAAAATGCAATGACTGGAGGTTGAATGTAAAATGAGATACCAGCTTCAGTATTAGCACCAGGTAAAGTAATTAAATCTGTGATACTGGGAAATAGTACCAAGCAGTCCAGATGACTTATCTTGCTACAGTGAAGCCAAGACAAGAAAAACAAATAGTCTACCAGAGTAATAGTTTCATGGCTACAGCATGGCTAGTATCTTGGCTTTTTTTTTTTTTTTTTGGTAAAAGTATCATAAAGAATTATTCCAAGATTCTCTGTTCTCTATTTCTGATTTTTTTCTTTTGGTTTTTAGAGTCGGTGAGGAAAAACCAAGTCATTAATTAGCAGCCAGTGCAGTTATTCTGTGTTTACTTGTAGCACCTATTATGAGGTCAGGTTGCATTCCTGTTTCTTTTACACTTAATCATCATTTTGACATTTGTGCTTTTACAGTAAGACATTATTTATAAAAGAAATCATATATATTCCTAGGAGATTGTTTCAGGATTGAGGAAAAAATAACTGTCAGAAAAATGAACAACATATACTTTGGAGGATTTTTACTGGATGCACCAGTAAAAAAAAAAAAAGTTATTAGTTATTAGTTATTTACTTACTTAAAATAAGTAAAACAAACCAACTTCATTGACATGAGGCTAATACACCAGGAGCCAGATTCAACACATCAGTTGTTGAGTTGCTCTTCTCAAAGTACTGAATTTCAGAGGCCTTAAAAGATCACTCCTTGTAAAGTGGAACTCAAGAAATTACATACCTTGTGGTTGTTTAAGCAGAAGATGGAAAACAGATTCCTTACTGGTGGACTGGGTTAGGACAGATGCACTGAGATGAAAACTGGACTGCTCCTGATCTAAAAAAAAAATAAATAAAATTGTTCAGGGCAGCTTGTTTAGCAGTCAAAATGGATTAAACAGCTTTCCTAATGAAACAGCCTTAACAAACAGAGGTTGTAAAAATGCACTCTCAAATGAGAATACATGGACAGTTTTTTCCCCCATTTGTTTGAAGTTTCTTTCAGTACTTTCCTAATAATGATGAAAAAAGGTATAGATACAATATGATCTTCTTAAATATTAGTAAAGTAACATTACAGCAGGAAAATCCAAAGTTGAAAATGTCTCCTGTTAAATACATAGAGATTACAAAAGAAACCATTTTCTAGATTTAAAAAAAACAGTAGCCAAGAAACCCCATGGTGATATGAAACACGTAATAGAAAGCTTGAAAGAAACAGATTCAGGACCAGCAGTACTGCAGTAACTGTAGACAAGAATTGCTTTCTTGAAGACAAGTTACTAGATCAAATAACAGATTACCTCATAGAGAGAGAGAATTTAGACATTACTTTGATTGATTTTATTGGTTAGTGTCAATGTTGTGGATAAATGAAAAATAAGATAGGAAAAACTGTCTTGAAGTCCAGCTTCATAAATGAGTTTTGGAGTTGTTCAAGCAGCTAAAGATATCTTGTTAAAAGAATTGACACTTGCAGGAAATGCCTTGTAGGAAATGCATCTAGCAGGTAGCTCAAGAATCTGATCCAAATAGATAGCCTATATCTGAATAATATGTCATATGAAAGGGTAGTAGCACTGAATGATGAACTGCTGACAGGAAGATATGATACATGGGAATGCATCAGACTTCCAGGGGAAGAATGTCATTTGGGGTTATGGAACTAAGTTAAATAGTTTTAAAGAACAGGAAAAAAGAGTGAAGATTTTCAGAAGGCAAAGAAAAGCTTTCTTGGAAATGTCTAACTTCTTGCTTCTTGTGAGAAGAGAAACAACATCTAAATTATTTCACCTCAAGAACAAAGATTCAGGTTTTGGAAACCAGCTTAGAGATCAAAATACTTAAATATTTAAAGAATAGGAGAAATACATAAAGAATAGAAGAGCACTTTCCAGATATTAAAAGATGGATGCATAGGAAAAGCTCACATATCTATTTTAACAGATCAATAAAGTAACTATATTGACATCTTTCTTAACCCAAGACACTGCAATGACAGAAGAAAAGGCTATTGTGAAAGTTTTCCCTACAATACTCATTATTCTGAAGGAATTATTTTACTTTTTTTTATCCATGATGCGAACAAGATGAATACTGTACATTTACCTTACTAGAATGGTTTTCCAATGTTTAAAGTGCTACTTACTTTTTCTTTACATCTATCTACATATTCACCTAAAAATAATTTTACAGAACTAACTAATCTCTGGAAATATTTTTTTTTCATTCTCTGAACAACCATTTCACTGTATAAAATTAAAAGCACTAGGTTATGTTTCATGATGTTACAAAAATGTATTTATCAGCTCAGGAGTGAATTTATGTACTGCACACTATTTTTCTAATTGGTAGATAGTATCAAGTTTTGAATTTTACCAAAATCAGTACCGAGTGATATTAGCGCTTTTATTTAAAACTGATTATGCCCATTCAAACCTGATTGCAAAATAATATATTTCTTCACATTTATACTACTTCATTCTAATATGGCAAATATATGCAACAGTACTTGGCGTCCAATGCATTTGATCTGAAAGAAAAACTGATAGTAGCAGACTTACTTTTGAGTATTTAGTTCAGTTACATAATAAAGTCAGAGAAAGCATAGAATCATAGAATCGTTTTAACTGGAAGAGATATTAAGATCAGAGAGTCCAGCCTTTGTCCCAGCCTATCAGCCACTAGACTATTTCACTAAGTATAACATCCACCCATCTCTTAAACACCTCCAGGGATGGTGACTCTACCACCTCCCTGGGCAGCCCATTCCAATAGCTGACAACCCTTTCAGTAAAGAAATTCCTCCTAATATCCAGCCTGACCCTCCTCTGGTGCAATTTGAGGCCATTTTCTCTTGTTCTATTGCTTGTTATGTTGGAAATCTTTGTATGAAAAAGACACGTCCAAGCTACTGTGCAGGCAACCTTACCTTGGAAATAAGGTAAGTTTTAATAATCAACAATAAAAGACAGTTATTTTTATATGACTGTGCACACAATCTCACCAAAAGCAATCTTACAGACTGTCACAGATACCAGCTTTAACAACACAGATAACACTGGATTCCAGAGACGAACCAATTTACCTCCCTTATCCAATTCCTAATCACCTGTAGCTTTAATCTTTTATTTCATCATGGCTCTTCAAACTTNATATTATATTATATTATATGTTAACAGACCAATAATATTTAGGGACAATTCTTATACAGGTGAACTCTGTGAGGTATGGTTTATATTGAAGATTTCAGTGGTATCAATTATTTATCCAGTTTAGTTGCTTCCATACAATCTTAGTAGAAATATTATAATAGTACTTCTTACAGAAGAGCAGCTGAACTAGTACAAATGGTCACTAAACCATCTGTTACCATCTGTAACAAGGATATGCATACTCTGTAGCTCTGATCATTGGCTCATATTGGGGAAAATTACCTGCTGCCAAATAAATATTACTCTCACAAATATGGATGTCTATGTGATAAATAGCTGCAGATTTAAGCCACAGATAAGTACCTAACTCTTGGGAAGAAAACTTACTGCTATTAAATTCAGAAAGAAATCATCAGGTTTTAGGAGGTCGAAGATTTCATACCTTCATCACAAACCATCAGATGGTGGATTTTACTTGCTCTACAATAATCCACAACAAAGGATTGTTTATGCTACAATAACAGTAAAAATTCAAAGAAAGAAACATATTTGAGGAATAATGCTCTTGGATTTCACAAAGTTTAAGAATTGCAAATGACTGCTTCAGAAATAGTCCAGATATGACAATTCACAATTATTTNCCCATCTCTTAAACACCTCCAGGGATGGTGACTCTACCACCTCCCTGGGCAGCCCATTCCAATAGCTGACAACCCTTTCAGTAAAGAAATTCCTCCTAATATCCAGCCTGACCCTCCTCTGGTGCAATTTGAGGCCATTTTCTCTTGTTCTATTGCTTGTTATGTTGGAAATCTTTGTATGAAAAAGACACGTCCAAGCTACTGTGCAGGCAACCTTACCTTGGAAATAAGGTAAGTTTTAATAATCAACAATAAAAGACAGTTATTTTTATATGACTGTGCACACAATCTCACCAAAAGCAATCTTACAGACTGTCACAGATACCAGCTTTAACAACACAGATAACACTGGATTCCAGAGACGAACCAATTTACCTCCCTTATCCAATTCCTAATCACCTGTAGCTTTAATCTTTTATTTCATCATGGCTCTTCAAACTTTGAAATGAATATCCTCTAAAAAAACCCTGCACTTTTTTTCCTCAAACTTAGAAATGCATTTAGTCTATTGAAAACACAAAATTAAATAATCTACATTAAGTAAAATAAAGCATTATATATTATATTATATTATATTATATTATATTATATTATATGTTAACAGACCAATAATATTTAGGGACAATTCTTATACAGGTGAACTCTGTGAGGTATGGTTTATATTGAAGATTTCAGTGGTATCAATTATTTATCCAGTTTAGTTGCTTCCATACAATCTTAGTAGAAATATTATAATAGTACTTCTTACAGAAGAGCAGCTGAACTAGTACAAATGGTCACTAAACCATCTGTTACCATCTGTAACAAGGATATGCATACTCTGTAGCTCTGATCATTGGCTCATATTGGGGAAAATTACCTGCTGCCAAATAAATATTACTCTCACAAATATGGATGTCTATGTGATAAATAGCTGCAGATTTAAGCCACAGATAAGTACCTAACTCTTGGGAAGAAAACTTACTGCTATTAAATTCAGAAAGAAATCATCAGGTTTTAGGAGGTCGAAGATTTCATACCTTCATCACAAACCATCAGATGGTGGATTTTACTTGCTCTACAATAATCCACAACAAAGGATTGTTTATGCTACAATAACAGTAAAAATTCAAAGAAAGAAACATATTTGAGGAATAATGCTCTTGGATTTCACAAAGTTTAAGAATTGCAAATGACTGCTTCAGAAATAGTCCAGATATGACAATTCACAATTATTTTTTGTTTTAATTCCTGAACTATGTAATTCTAAACATAATTTCACATCTATCAAGGGCAGAAATTGTCTATGGAATGTTACTTGAAAACAAGATATAGATAACACTTGTATTCTTATTTAAAGCATTAAGTAAATTTATAGATGTTTATTGCTTGTACACATTAATTAAGACGCCCTATTTTCATTGTTGCTGCTTTTAATTCCCTTAAGAAGAGGCATATAGTCTTAAACACAATTGATAAAAATCAAAAACTATTGAACATTTCATTCTGCCTTCTGAGTTGCTTCTTTCTGTGGATTTCCCCATTCTGTTCTATCTGATCTAGTGGTGGTTTAGCCCTGACTGGTTGCCAGGTCTCCACCATGTTGTAGTATCCCTCCCCCTACTAAACTGGGCAAAGGAGAGAGAAATATAATGAGAGATTTGTGAATCAAGGACAAGGAGATTGCTCAGCAATGAGCATCACAGGCAAAACAGACTTAACTTGGGGAGAAAAGAGTTTGATTTATTAATGAACCATCAGAACAGGGAGATGAGAAGTAAAACCAAGTCTTAAAACATCTTCCTTCACCCCAGCTGCACAGGAGATGGGGGATGGGAGTTACTGCCAGTTCAGTATAGATGGATGTTGCCAGTGTTTCTTCTCAGAGGAAGGCGTCCTCACACTTCCCTCTGCTATGGTGTAGGGTCCCTCCCACAGGAGACAGTCCCTCAAAAACTTCTCAAACATAGGTCCTTCCCATGGGCTACAGTTCCTCACGAATTGCTCCAGCCTGGGGCCTCCCACAGGGGCAGCTCCTCACATCCTGCCCCAACATGGGTCATCCACCAGGAGAACAGTCCTTCAGGCACCGACTGCTCCAGCCTGAGTCCCCCACAGGATCACAAGTCCTGACAGCAAACCTGCTCTGGCTTGGGCTCCTCTCTCCCCTCAGACTCCCAGGTCCTGCCAGAAACTTATTCCAACCTCTCCACAGGCTGTGAGTGGATTTTTGCTCCCTTGTGACCTCCATGGACTGCAGGGGCACAGCTGTCTCAAAATGATCCTCACCACAGGTCATGGCAAATCTTTCTTTCAGTGCCTAAGCACCCTCTTCCCCCTCCTTCTCCACTGATCTTGGTGTCGTCAGAGATGTTTTCTCATTCCTACTCCCTGTTGCCACTGCCACTGCCATTTAGCAACTACACACCTTCTTCCCCTTCTCAAATATGTTATTCACAGAGGCATTACCTCCATCACTAATTGGCCAGTCCTGAGTCAGCTGCGGGTCCATCTTAGAACGGACTGGTCCTAGCCCTGTCAGCTACAGAGGAAGCTTCTGGCAGATCTTTGTTTAAAGAAGCTACCCCTGTAGCTACCCCACTACGAAAACCTTGCCCAGGCAAAACTGCTACAGAACTCCAATAATATCAGACGAGTCCCGTGCAAGATTAAATAAAGGAAGGCATTCCAAGTGCTAGAATTTCAGATAAGAGGTTTCAATATGATAGTATTTTGGGATTTATGTTACTAAATATACAATATTAAGTAAAGTTTTCAGAGTTAGATTAAAAAATGAATGTGAGTTACAAGCTGATGGGGTAATTTTTATTCTTTGGATTAACATTCCGTCAGGAAAAGAATGGCTACGCTGTCATTCTTTAAGGAAGAAATTAAGACTATTTTCTATTCAGCCTAAAATGTGAGTGTTTAATTAATGCAGATGGAAATTTACTATTGTTATGTCTGAAGTAATATCACTGTCATTCCCAATTATCTTATACTTTCCTGAGTGTGTTATTGCACTGCTATGAGAGATCCTAGGACAAAAATAGTCTCTTGATGTCAAAACACATTTTTAAAAAGGTGTAGGTCAGCATAACATGGGTAAGAGATCCAGTCTTTTCCATAAATTAGGACTGTAAATGGTCTTGAAATAGTGGGGGATGGCAAATTCATGCTTAATGTTGAAAAAAAAAATTAATTTGCTTTTACTATATGCTAGGCACTAGGCTAACACAGCTGCATTGCATATTTTGGCACATACAATATCAAAAATAGTATATTAAAATACTATTTGCTTCCTTTCCAGATAAACATGTCTTGAGAAAATGAAAGTTCAATTAAATATATAAGCCATTATGGAAATTATTTCCCAGGGTGTGTAAAGGCCAGAAATAAAAGTACACCATGACTTTACTTAAAAGACTAGATTTCTCTTTTCTGGAAATAATAAAGTAGGAATTACAGTAAATATACCTACAGAGATCAAATCATAGCATATACAACCATGTCTAAAAACTGGTTGAATGCATAATTCAAGTATCTTATTGTGATTAAAAACATGCAAATATTATTTACAGGTCACCAACAGCAACTGAATTAGAAAATTAACTTTACATATTTAGCTGATTATCAAATTCAAAATGGCTTTTGAAGGATAAGTATGGTTTTACTTCGATAAAGGTCATACTACAAAATATATTTTTCAAAGATAACTTTTCATAGTTCCACCGATCACAGAAACATTAGATCATCATCATGTCACGTCTACTGATGTGTAAAGAAAAATGAAGGCTGAAAATTTCTGATGCATAAAACCCAACATCGATCTTTCACTGTATAAGCCAGTTGCCTCTCCACTGTCTCTATTACTACAAATCTCCCTGGGCCAAGTAAATGCTTTAGAATTAGAAAGATGACTGTGTTCTCACTAAAACACTTAAGATAGGTTCTGCTAAAGTTTTCAGAACATCACAATTTACTAGATGTTAGTACAAATATTGATAATGAAATAATTTCTGATGAAATCACATTGTTTGATTGCTATTTTGCATTATTTTCTAAATACCATATTAGATTAGCTTTTTTACAAATGATACTTAGTAATATTAGGGTACTAAACTGTCCTATCCAGTACTGGATCTATCCTCAGCAAGCCAAATAATTTGCTTCTCATAATTGGTCTTGTTGTACCAATCAGAACATTAGCTTGCAAGTACACTTGAATAAAGCATGCTGCACACCATGAGCTGTAATGGGAACCTTCATGCTATACATGTAATACCCATCTACACTTCAAGGGATTATATAATTGGTTACTTTGTGGTCAAATAGGTTGGGATGCACAGATAGCAATTCCCAGTGCTTCTAGACGTGTCTAAGCTAAGATAAGCACAAGGAACAAATGGTGTGAGAGGGGAAAATATAAAGATCTAACATTTTAGAAGGAAAAATTTATTACTAACAATGTAGATGTTTACTGTATCTTCAGCTTTCTCCAGGAAGGATGAGTTGGCAAACCAAAGAGATTCAAAAAAGAAGTATACCAACAATTTATCAAGTTACCTCGGGACTGAAGCTCTATCATTCATCATGTCAACCATTTCTCCTAATTTACATTGCACTCTCTGTCATCATCCATGTTGCTAAGAAAGGTCTTGAATAAAATGGGCCCCTGTGCTGACCCCTGCATCAGCACTCATTACCAGCCAGCAGTTGACTGTCAAAATGTTTGTCACTGTCATTTGATACTAAATAGGTCAGCCAAGTTTTCAACCCACTCAGCAGTCTGCTCATCAACCCTACATTTCCTTAGCTTCCAAACACAAATGCTCCATGAAGTAGTGCAAAAGTCTTACTGAATCATGGTGTATTACATCCACTGCTCCTCCTTCATTTGCATAATCACTCATTTCCATATAGAAGGCAATCATGTTAGTCAACCATGATTTGCAGTTAACCAATCAATTTGCCTTCTTGACCTTCACATGCTTGGAAATGGACTGCAAGAGGGTATGCAATTCAGGAGCTATGTAGACCACAAAAAAGATGTGTCCAATGATCCTACAGGGGGCTGAGATGAGGTTGATCAACCTACTACTCCCTCAGCCTTCCTTCTATCATTTTTAAAAGAAGAAAACAACATCGCTTTTGTCTAATCAACAGAAACATCTCCTGATTAACCTGAATTTTCATAGAGAACCACAGCCTCACAAGCACATTGGTCAGCTCTTTCTCACTCTGTGAATTGCATCTGGATTTGTGGCTCTGAATGTAACCAGCTGCTCTGAGTTCACAGCCTACTGGTCCTCTGTGAACTACTCGTCTCTGTTTCAGTACATTCTGCTTTGGGACCAAGTTTTGCTTGCGAAGGCTAAGGCAAGTACTCATTCTTTATGAGTACATCTTTTCCCTGTTGGTCTTCACACTTGATGGGTTTTGGCCTTTCTGATGTTTTTGCTAAGTATGCTCATGGTACTTTTATATTTGTCTTTTGTTACCTCTTCTTCCTTCTACCCCACCTAGGTGTAGTATAGGGAATACATTATTCCCAAAGACAGCAACAGTCCATGGGGCTTTATATAAAGTCAATTGTGCAAACTATCAGGGACATGTCACATCTTGTTTGGGCTTGAGCTACTTTAGCTGTAATGGCACATAGACAAAATGTCAAACATTGTCTTATTTGTTTTTCGGCTTCAGCTTAGTGATGTATAGTTTTGTGTTATTATCTGAAAAAATCATACAATATATAGTGAAGACCCAACATAATATATGGGCCATTGTGGAACTAAAATTGGGGAGAAATAAGAAAGCAAGAGTAGCAACAGCCCCTTCTGGAAACACAAAAATAACACCAAACAGATTCAAGAATGAGAAGAAAGAAACTGGCATCTTACCAACATTTATTTCCCAGTGAATAACCTAGGATATTGATGACCCTCTCTGATAATTTACTGTGAAAAATACAAGGTAGATATGATATATCAATATATTTGTGTGTGTATCAGTAGTAATTAGTATTAATTGAATAATTTAGATAAAAAGCAGGGCCCTGAGTTCAGCAACATATGTGAGTTTATCTGTCCAACCAATAACCATCCTTTTCTGAAATTTTCTGTAACCTCTCCACACATCAGGCTGTGGCTGCTTGTGCTCAAGATCTGATGCATTGCAGCTGTATAACTGGTGTAAGACTTCCGTGAAAATAGCCATGATGTGAATGAGTAGCATCTGGGGCCTTCACCCACTGGCTTGGAGTTGCATTTAAACTCAGGTTCCTGATGCTGCTCTTTGCGCAAGCTGTATCCTAGGTATGCTGTCTCCAGCTATACGCCTTGCCAAGCCTAGAGCACACATCTCCTGGCTTGATCACAGACTCACCTTTAAACCATGGACTTGGCTGCCAGACACTAGACTATTGGCTGAAATTGGTTGCTGCCACCAGACCTGCTATGTTTTTGTTTGGATACTGTGAGACTGCAATCCTTGTTTGAAAAGCCTCTGCCAGTCTTGCTGTGAACTCTGGCTTTTGTTTCACTTTGTTTCTTGGAGCAGTCTGTTATTGCTGCTCTTTGAAAGCTAGTACCATTACAATTGGACTCACCATTTGTATTTTGATTAGATCTAAGACTCTGCTTAGGCTGTTGTTAAATTTTTAGCAGCACACATTCTTTAGCCCACACGTCTTGCACCAGGTCCATAGCAACATATGGTTCCTTTCTGTATGTTAGTTCACTACAAAGATCCCTGTATCACTGAGTCTTCTGCTGAGATTACCAGTCTTCTTAAATAATCAGATGATTCACTCTTGAACTGTTAATAAATGTTCTGTAAAACTAATCCAGCTCTGAGTATATCTCTATACTCCAGTGCATAGAGACTTTAATAAACTGAATCATCTCACAGTCATGGTAGCCTGTGCTATACAAGGGACAAAATTTGTCTTCTCTATCCATTCTCAAAAGCTTGCGCCCATCCACAACCATGTTCCAATTGTGCACACTTTCACTGACTGTCTTCGTGACTCTGATTACATTGCAGCTGGCTTGGAATTGCCGTTCTTCCTAGTCGCCCAAGCTCTGTACAAATATATGCAGAAATATTCGAGGAAAGAACACTGACAGAACCTTCTAGTGTCAATGTTTCCTTGCCTGTACAGGGAGTATAGGTTCATGCATTCACTATATAAATGAACTATAAATAGTAACTGCAATCAACCTTGGCAATCATTCCTGCAGGATCTAAGATTTGAGCTCTGGGAAAGCAGCAAACTTTCTGGGGTTATATGTTGCTATGAAGATTGTAACCCTTTGTTCCATGGAGAAAGAAAACTTCAACCACTAGCACACATTGCTTCCAGTTAAATAGTGTTGTTTCTAATTTGAAGATCTGAAATACTCAGTCCAGACTCTTTCCTCCTCAACGGATTTTTTTTCTCGTTCCTCTGTTTCGCAGCTCCCAACCTACTCTTTAGAGGAACAGCTACAGATGACAATGAAGACTTCCCCAGTGCATCTTCTTGATGCTTACATCTTTTTTGGTTACATCAAACTTCTCACCTTTCAAGGGTTTGGCTCTTATTTCTCCAGAGTCTCCACAGAGATCCTGGCATTAACTTTGATGCAATAAAGCTGCATCTGCCACTGCAGAAAGTTTATCAGAGCACACATCTAACTGGTGAGGTCATTGCCATCCATAATATAGTACAGAAACATTGTATAGACAGAAACCTTAAGAACACTGAATTGCTCCAGACCAGGGTTGCAGTACCCACCCTCAAGACTTCTATTTGGATTACAACAGTAATGATAGCACCATTTAGGGCCTGAAAGTGTCTCCTGTGGTGCATTGTTAACATTTACACCTTGTTTTCGACTATTAGCAGAACAGAAGCTGGACAAAACTCTGTTCGTCTCTCTACCACTGATCCCTGGGATCCTGGCCAAGATTTACTTAGCCTATAAATGCCTATAAATAGTGAATTCACTGCATGCTGTTGTTCTGCATCACTGCATCATGATGAGAACATCAATAGAAACTCAGAAGTGGTCTGATCATTTATGAATGAAACTCTGTTTTGTGACTGTTGTGAATGAAAATAGTTTCACAGTTAAATGTGGCAAACTGCACTAAAGTCTGCAATAAAGCTTGGTCAGCAAAAGTATAGAGCATTCAGTCTTGAAACCAAAATGCTTTTGACCAGGTATCATTTAGATAAAAGAATCTCCCCCTCTCTCCCCCATATATTAACTATATATGCAGTCAAAGCTGTATTTTTGTATTTTGTTTTATGTAACTAATAAACATGAATCCATGTTCCTTGTAAGTCACTATTCTTCATTTATTCTGTCTCACAAACCCCAAGTCATAGCATGAGCATATAAACTTGGCTTAAAACTTACCTTTGCATAGGTCTGAATTTGGTATTTTCTTATGTTTCTCCATACACAGGGTCTGTGTCAGGAGCCACTGGAAGGTTAATCTTCAATTTTTGTTATACATAAATGCCAGGAAATCCTTTGGCACCTGTTTTCTGATGCTACATGTTATGTGGAACTAGGTGAGATTCAGAGCTCTCTACTTCACTCACAGTGAAATTTACTCTTTTACTGAGTAAATTTCAGTCCTCAGCGAAAATTTGGGACTTTGAACTTGTGTTCTACAGCATTTGTGAAATCTCAGTATAGACAATGATCTGGATCTTATTTTTTAAAGTATGCTTGAAAATATTGCTGAAATATACTTGCTTGGAAGGTCAATCAGAAAAAAAGAACTCAAATGTTTTGCCCTCACTAACTTCTTCAGGTATCTAAAATCTGATAAAATAATATAATATAAAATATATAATATAAAATGTTTTGAAAAATAACTGAGGAACAAACCCAAAACTAGACATTAGCTATTTGGCTTAGACATACAGCTGCCAAAACACACCCCAGGAGTCTCCTATTGCCTAAACACTGCAGTGCATTCTACAGCCAACAATCAGTTGCATGTGTACATGAGGTTGTATGACATAAGAGGTCTACCATGAACAGTAGTTTGTGTTATTTCTTAGCTCTAACTGCACAGTCTATAGAGCTTTTCATGGTGAACATAAGCGATACATAATATCTCTGTTGGCAGGAAATGGAATGAGGTAAATGTAATCACATCTCACCCACACTTCAAATGTAACTCAAGGAGCTTAAGATCCTCCCCATACCCCCAAACAATCCAAACCCCTGTACCTGTCAGCACCACATCTACCACCACATTTTCAGAAGTTGGATTTTTGAAGGATATGGTGGCAGAGGAACGCTGTCCAATGCAGGCTCTTATGGTGGTTGGTTCCATTGGTTGAGGAGGAAGACCAGTCCCCAAAAGATAAAATATCCATTCTTGAAGCTGTAGATGAAGCACATGACATCAGTTATTATTTGATAAGTTAGATCTGGGCATTTTAAGGCATTTTCCTTTGTTCTCTCTTCTACTGATCTATGTCTCTTTTCTGTTAGAAATGAACTGCTGCTTAATGCTTGCTTGCTTTCTTGTTCCTTAAAGCTAAGTATTTCTATCTGGAAATCAATAGTTTGAGTCTGGGAGATGTTCACATCACCTCTTTGCATTTAACTTCTGTGTTAATCTGACCATGGAGTATTTAATTTCCATGTAGCTACTCAGAGCTTCCAGTGTAGTGAATGGAAACATGTAGGCATTGCAAGACGGCAATTCAAAGCAATTGTATTAGAATCTGAAAGCTGAAGAAAGGAGAAGCTCTCTTCAGAAGACAAAGGAAGAAGGAAAATAATTATTGAAGAGCAGCAGAATCACACAAAAAAGATAAAATTGGTAATGCAAAGACAATAAAAATATTAACCACTACATACAAAAGAATCAAGAATATTGGAAAGAACTAGTAGATATAGAGCATCACCATAGAGCATAAAAAAGAGGAAATAATTAAATCGATGTGATAATTTTTACGTTTTTCACAATGACGGTAAAGTGTTGCCAGCCCCACATTTACTCTCTTAAGGTTATAAAGAGTGATGTTAATAATGCCGCTCATGGAACATTTAAAGGTAAACACAAAGGTGAATGGTAAACACAAAGACACTGTCACTATTTTAAAGGAAACTGTTCAATTTGTACAATCATCTTGTAGCCTTTAAAGAATAAAAATACAGACTAAAGTCTGAGGCTTACTACAAATTTTTCAAATTGGTCTGTTTTGTACATTAGCAATCAAGCAGGTATGCATCCCAAAAAGAATAAAAAATAATAAAATCAAAGCACTATTTTCCCTGTCTGAAATATTGCATTTACTTATGCAAAATCTATCTGAAAAAAATAAGGAAAACCTTTAATAGATAGGGTTCAAAAATTTAACAATGAACCTGGAAATACTTAGAGCAAAAAGTGAGACACCTCAGCATAAGCAGGGATAAATAAAATGACACATCCTATGTCTTCAGAAAATAGCTTTGGTCAGCAACATTTTATGCTTTTATTATAATTGATAGATAAATATTAAATTCAACAAGAAAAACTGTATTTTAATCTTACTGAAGGAAATTCTTTGGTAAAAGTCATCCAAGGCTATAGGATTGTTTATATACTGACGTAGATATTACCCAATACTAAAAGTCAGACTATAAAAAAATAAAGCAAATATTTCGTTTAGAATTTAGATGGTGTTTTTATATCACTTGGTTTATGGAGAGTTATTACTCAGATTAATAAGAATTAAAAACTACCTCACTTTAAAATTGCATTTTATCTTGTTACGTTTCACTTAAACATGACCTATAGCCTACTTGTGGTTAGAGATTCAGGAGCAGGAAGTTTATTATTCAGGTTCTGACAGGAAGGCAAATACTGCTGTTATACAGACTTTGAAGCAACACAGTACTAGCTCTTTGATGAAGTCTCTTCACTGGCCACAGTCAACAAGAAACTGCCAAAGAGCTGCCAAGCCAGCCTGTCATAGCACTTATGTTCCTGACTCATGTTTCTCTTTACTACATTGTCCTCAAAATAAATGTAAACAAAATACTGATCATGTTTTGCAGGCTTATTTTGAAGGACTAGAAGATAGGCAGAAGCATGCCAAAAGACCAAGTTTTCAGAAAGCTAGATGTGTCAAGATATTAGTGGTCTACACTATCTTGTTATTGATATTTTATGCTTGCTTACAAACACAGTAATGAAATAAACTATTTTTCCTGCAAAACACTTAACACAGAAGTTATGAGGCAACATTATTCCAACAATGCTTTCCAGGCTCACTATAAATTTGTGAGTCATTTTGTCCATAGCAAGTAATTTTACACTAAGATACAGTGCAGGAGTGAGAGGTGTGCATATGTTCATATTCTGTGCAGATGAGCTGTAAAGATCAAGTTTCAGATTTATTACTGAATGCTCAGGCTCATGGTTTACAAACATTGCAGACTGCAGCTTCTACTGATTTTTGTGGGTAATAAGGAGAAACAGTGCTGAACATCTTTAAAACAACACAGTGAAACTTTGTCAAATTGAGAAGCTAAAGAAACAGCCAAATAAAATTAGTGGTCAGTCTGCAAAACAAAACAAGACAATCAAAAAAATTACACAGATTTTAGGACACACCTGCCTTGCCTGATTTGCCATTAGTTTACCTTGCTGACTCACTTTGTGATGGAGCTCAATATCATGTAAACTCAGTGCAAGAAATCAAGAGCAGAAAAGATATTTTTTTAAAAATATCCAGAATCCTAAGTCAAATAATAAAAGCTAAGTTCTAATATCAGGCTTTTTCTATCTAATATTACTTAATACTGTTCAATGTTCTACATAACATCCGGATGCTAACAATGTGGTAAAAGAATAGGATAAAACAGACTTATTAAATCTCTAAGCATAGGTTATGTTCAGGCTGACCTTTCAGTTGTGCTGTCCCAACATACTTAATTTCAGATTTTCATAACAATTAGAGATAAACTCAGACTCACTTTGTAAAGAACAATTAGAGTTAAATTCAGACTCACTTTGTAAAGAGCTCTTCATACAGCTTCAAACCAGAAAAAAAAAATGAAGCAGGTAATAGCACAGAGTAGTTTTCCACAGTTCTCAGAAGCACAATCAGAAATAGTTAAGGTTTATCCTTGTAAGTACTCTCATTAACTGATTTTAGATTAGTCACGTTACAGCTATCAGATGGTTGACATGTCCATTCAGATGTATTTAATCAGAGAAATCAAGGGAGGGAAATCAATGCCAGTGTGGGGTGTTTACATTAAAACTTGTTTGAGGCATCCACTGATGAGAAACATTCTTCAAGTCTTCATTAAAAGAGCAGTTATATTCATTAAAAAAGGCAATTACATCTGTGAAAATATTCACTGTCAGCTATCGGTATAACAATCAGCAAAATAAAATTAGTCTGGGACTAATTTAGTAAAGACCTGTAACAGAGAAAATCAATAAAAATTTACAAAATTCAAAAGATTCAGAAGTAAAAAGAGCACTAAGAAATTACAAAGGTTATACCAATATACTGAAATGGTTAAACAGGTCTGGACAAAGCAGCAAAAGAGGGATAGAAAAAGCAAAGCAAAGAGGGATAGAATACCAACTAAAGTTCACCACAGAGAAAAAAACCTCAGCGTTTGCCATTACTTGAGAGGAGGCACAGTAGATTACAAGATTCAGATGGCAAGGTTCAATTTGTTCCTGAAAGGTTAAAATGAATTGTATGGTTTTATTGCTTCTGTATTTGGTGAATAATTTCAGTTTTCTGATTTAAAATATGAATTTCTGTGTACTGTGAAGATCTAGATAAAATAAGGACATTCTGTCCTCTTGAACAGGCTTTTGAAACACACTATTCATTTGACAATTCACTTCTATCCTTAATAAATATTTAAGAAGAGAGATTCTGAAAATAAATGCTGTGCTAATGCTACCTACAAATAACCTGTCTGTTGAACACTCTTTATCAGGAAAAAAAATTGCCATGTCTCTTCCTTCACTATTTATTTTCCTCATAGAAAAGAATATTTGCTTTTGTAGTTGTACTTGAAACACTAATGAAAAATCCTGGTAGTAATTGAGAAATTCAATGGTCAGCTGTCTATTGGGCTATCTGAAAGTAAAAAATAATACAGAGAGGAAATTGCACAGAAAGCAAATGCTTAATTCAACGGCAGCTCATGTGATGAAGTATTATCATTTACATCAGGTTTTTTTATCAGTTTTTGTTATATTTTCTAATCAGATAGTAGGTCATGCTGATGACTCATGTTTCTTCATTTACTTCTCTATCATTTAAAATTAGGAAAATTCACAGAGAAAAAAATGGCAAAAATTCTAAGAGTCTCAAAGTAAAAACCAGTTTCAAACAAACTGAAAGAAAGAATTCCCTTTTTCAAGCATGTGATCTTCAAAATGTCTGATCAGATAGAAAAATGAAACTATTTAATTTAATTTGGAGTTGGGAAAACAACAGAAAATTTAATTTTAGAGGTGACAATGCTGAGAATTGCCAGTCTTCCAGTGTTAAACACAGCAAAACTAATTACCAAGAAATCTAAACTTACTCACTACTTAGTCTAGCTTCTAGGCCATTACTTCACATTTAAATAGTGAAAATAGAATAAATTCTATGTAAAACTAAGATTAAAACAAATTATAACTTTTGAACATCACTGCAGTTGCTTTTTCATTAAGCATTCAGTCACTAAATTTCAACTTGACCGTCAGATTGAAATCCTTGCTTACATGCCTATTAAAAATATCTAATCTGAAATCCAGCTGTTGTGGACAGCAAACACAGTATCATGTCTTTGGACATTTGGAAGTTATTCATACCTGTGAACATTTGAAGGTTATTGATGCCTTGTGATTGCCTCTTCCAAGGGCAGATGGACAGAATCGCACAGGTACTTCAGTGGTGGAATGAGGAGCGACAATCAGCTGTACAAATACAAGAAAGAAGCAAAAGAAAGAGAGTAGGAGGAAAAAATCCCTATTTTTTGAGTTTGTGCTTTTATCGACAGTGTTGGTGTTCATATTATTAATGTGTTCCCCCAGCTGCATTCTCTCAGCAAGCACAGACTGCTAAGACAGCAAGTGTACTGTAGTAAACAATCCTAGTGTCAGCCACTTCATGTACATTCCCCAGAAACTACAAAGCTAGTGCTACAGCTTGGGTGAAGGAGATGGACAACAGCTCTCACAAGTACCATTCAAACATGACTTTGGCATCTGATCTCATTGATGACACTAAAAGGTCATCATATTAACCTCCAAAGACAAAAACCAGCTTATAATGGAAATACACGCTGGCTTTTCATAAACTAGTGCTTTGCCTCTCTTCTGCTTACCTTTATCTAAACAAACATTGTAAATGATGTTGCTAGTTTTCTCTTCACCTGAAGTACACTACTTGAGGCTCAATTGTACAGGGAAAAGCAAAGCAGATTACTACAGTGTGATTGTAAACATTTTTAAGAACTAGAAAAGCAGTGAAAGAATGGAATTATGGATAATAAACATGCCAATGCATTGAGAGAATGATTGCCTAGAATCATTGAATACACGATCACCATGTGTTTTTCATCAAAAAACAAAGTATTGTGCTTTTAATATTACACATATTTAAATAACATTTGAGAAGATAACATGTAAGAAGATATAAAAATATAACTGGAATAATGGTCACTCAAGCTATATTTTACAAAATTAAATAATTTACAACTAATAAAGGTTGAAACAACATCCTACCACAGCTGGTATTGACAAGTCCTTTTGCAATATGCCTGACTACACCAACGAGCCCTGCAAACTCTTTCCATCCCAGTGGTTTGACTGCTTGTGCTCTGATACGGTTCTTGGCTCAAGCGTGAGGAAGGTTTAAATGTCTTGAGTTTATGGCATAGCTAGGCAGGGACCTCCACCAGCAGCCCTGTCCTACTAAACCCACAGCCATGATGATGACAGGGTTGGGGGCCTACTGTGGCACTGAGACCACTGCCTGTGACCACAGTGCTGAAGCCAAAGTGGAGGCCCCAAAGAATGAAGCAGGCATAGAGGTCCCTAATGAGGCTCATGTTGATTTCCTCACTGCACCATGGTTTTCCCAGTTATTTCTGAGCTGGATCCAGCAGAGGCCACAGGAATCATAGTCCTGCTAATCATCTTCTGGATGTGTCTGTCGGTTAACAGTAAAATTATGGACTGGGATGCTCGTGTACCTTGAACAATGAATATTCCTACTGATGGGTATGGGAGGTAGATTGAGCAGAAGACAAAGCTCAGATGTGGTCATCTAATGCACAAAACTTCAAATGTTATTTTTCTCTTTTGAGAGGCAAATGTTAATATAATTTATCAGAATACTGCCATAATAGTTTATTATTTCGAAGACATAAATCGTGTTGTTTATTGGAAGTGTGATATTGTGTTTTTTTAAATATCCAAATCACATAAAGGTAATTGTTGAAAACTTTTATCAAATACTTAAAAGAAAACAAAGAAAATATAAGATGGTACATTGCACTAAACTGTTTTAGGCTACACTTTAGGCTGCACTGAGGAGAAAAGCTCCTAACAGGATGTGTATACTTTTCTCATTTTCATCAGTTTACAAAGTTAATGGAGCTGCTTGTAATTTACATGAAGCTGACAAGAGAGTTAAAGCCTTTGAATTTCATTTAGACTTCATTAAACACCCAGAAGTTCAGGCATACTTGAAAGTAATTCAACTGGACCTCAGGAAATACTATTATTAATCATGTCAGTTGAATCAGATCTACAGAAAATAACCCTTTGTGATATTTCAGTAATGCTTTCTGTTGTATTCTGAAACTGGAACAAACCCCAGCACTCATGGAAAATAATAAATATGAAATTTGTTTACATTTTTAAATATTATTCCATTTTTTGGTTAATATTTTACATAATTAATCACTAGGAAAGACTTTTCTCTGATATTTCTGTTGAATCTAGCCTAACATAATTCAGTGACTGATTAAATCAATTTTTAATATTTTTTGACTCACAGAACAGAACAGTTCTACATCTTAAAATAAATAATCCTAAATATGGATAATTATATGAAATTTTTAAATAACTGATTTAGCATAAGCAGAATTCTAAAATTACTCTACTAATTATCTTCAAACATTACCTAATATAAATGGACTATCTATTTATTCTATTCTTCTAATAATTTGTTTTTTATTGCTGCAATTCATCTGAGGACACCTCAAATTAGAATTTTTCTGCTGAGAAAAAACAATTATGTGTTTTAAAGATAGCAGAAACTCTTTAATCAAGATAGTAAGCTTCTTCCACACATCACAAAGACATTGAAACAGGCATTAATATAAACTAATACCTGTTACAGTTTCTAAGAACTAGCAGTAGTTGTCTGGAAGTTTAATACAGTGCTGTACAGAGGGAGCAAATCTAGGATTAAACATATTCAGGACAAGAATTCAGGTATTTAAATGTCACTTTCTGCTTTTGTCTTCAAAGCTGTGAAGGAAATCACATTACCCCTTCAAACATGGGTCTGTAATGGATGAAGCAACCTCCAAAAGGACAGTAATATTAGGTAGCTAATTATAGTAAATTCACAAAAGCGATCCTTTTACTGGAAGGAATACTGTACAAAGACAGTTTCAAAATTCAATCCACAAACTATATATAGGAGTGAGCACTCCATTAAGAAGAAAGACAATAAAATTACTGCAGTTAGTGTTGAATATGTCTTTTCCTAAGCAATGTAATGTAGTTATTGATGCTATGTGAATCTCTAGTGATAAACCAGGAAAATTGAAAGATGCTTTTTTTTTTTTTTTTAATTTCCTGGACTAGGAACCATACAATCTGCAGGAGTAAAAAGTCACTATCATTAAATCTTATCCAATTCTGTGCCAATGACCTAAACATAACACATATAATTCTCCTAGATGATTAATATAGTTTGCATCCATTATGTTTCTTAGCTCCTATTCAAATACCAACTGATGAAATTATTAGTAATAGCGCTTATTGGGTTTTAATGTAATGTATGAAGATGTGTTAAAATGAATGACATAAAAGACAGGCTAAAATTAACACTTCACATTTTATACTTCTAATTTAATATAATACTTATATATGGAAAATATAGGGCAGTCCAGCGAATAAATGAGATCTTTAGCTGTTATCTTTAGAGCCCTGTTTAAGAACATTTAGACCTGTAGTACTGTGATATTTGAGGCTGAAAGCTGTTCAGTTTCTGAAAGCCAAAACTGCACAAAATCTTTATAGCATTCCTCTACTTTCCCCATACAATCCATTATCTTCTCAGCTTTATTTTAGGATCTTATTACAATATTCATTTCCTCTCCCTTTGACTCTTACATCAATTTGCACAAATAGAATCAGACATAGAATAGTCTGGGTTGGAAGGAATCATTTAGCTGTGTTGTATATCTTTCTTATATTATCTTCCTTATGTACAGAAAAGGTTCAATTGCCATTTATTTCCTGTCTGCAATAGGTTTCTTCACTTTCTTTTTTCACATTAAAGATTCTATAGTCTCATTCTATTAAGAGGCTCCCCTAACTCCTTGCATCAGAATTTCCAGGCATCTGTCCTCCCTTTTCTCATCTCTCCAATTGTAAAAAGGGCGTAAATAGTTAATGTATAACAGTATTAATTGTTAAAAACACTGAAAGAGTTATTACTATTTACTAGTAATAAATGGTCAATAAGAAATATTTTTCAAATTCCTGACTATCTAGAAGTTTAGCCAATACCCATGAAAATATAAAAATTCGGACCTTGAAAGGAAAAAAACTGTCAAGCAAGATGGAAGGGTTTCTGTGATGTAGAAGGAAAAAATAGTGTATATAATATTAATAAGATGAAGATTTTCACAGTAGAAATCAGTTTCAGGGTAAATGGAAGTTTGGAGGATAAAATAATTCCAGGTTGAAAGTTTCTTGTGGCTAAATTGATCAAATTCTTATTCATAGGCCCTGCAAGCTGGTTGCAACAGCAATGACCAGGAAATAGTCTTATTTTATTAACATTTTATCTACTTACCTAAATATTTCCCTATTTAGCCTGTTAATTCTTAGAAATGCGTGAAGCTTCTAGTGCAGCTGGTATGTTTACAAATCCTTTGTTTACAACTCCTCTTTCTAATATCTCCCAAATATTATTTGAAACTAAAACTGCATTCCTCCTCAAAACAACTCCACAAAACGTTCCAGGAAAAAAAACATCTATACTTTAGCTTGTGTTGTTTTTCAAGTTTAATTGTTTTTATCCTCAAGATATTAAAGCTCTAGAACATATAATGCCTCTAATCCTTGATGCTATGTTGTGTATTCTGAACCCACTGTAGGATACACAATTCAATATGTTTAGAAAACAAGGCTCTCTTCTATTACCTTTGTGAAAAGTACAAAAATCTTACTTACCTGTTGTTTTGGATCAGTCTCAGTTGAAAAATTGTTAGGATTGCTGTTAACAATTTCTAGCTCCAGAGTTTCATGTGTAGGATTACAGAGAGGTATGAATAGATGAGCCCATCTGGAAAAAAAAAAAACATATTTGCAATGGCTATTAACTGCAAAGGTTCTTCCATTGCATTTTTTAGTTCATAACTTGTCTTCTTTCTTGAAAAATGAGTACATTTAAAATAAGAGCTGTGTTTTACAGAATTAATATTTTTCTACTACTATGGACACATATTTAAGAGTAATTAATATTTTTAATAATATAAAATCTAATAGAAATAACCATTGAAATACTTAGGTCATTCATAAGGTCAGAATTTGTCTTACTGTAGTTAATTGGTTAAAAGGACTGTCTAGCTCTACCAATACCTAAGAAGAAATATATATTCAAGGAGAATTGGTGCAAACGTAGATAATTAAGGCATGAAATCACTTTTTATCGTTTACAGGAGGAGCATAGACTTAATTCTTTGTACTTAATGCCTAACTTTTATATAGGAAGATGTGGAAATGAATGTCAGTGTCTCAGATACCTCAGCTTCAAATTTATTCCTAGGCTGCAATTTGCAGATTTATGTCTCGCCTTTCCATACTTTCTGAAAATCTAATTTTGGAAGAAAATATTTTATTCAAATAGACAAGTCAGAGTGTCAAGGCAAACAAAAAATTTTGGTTTCAAAAAGTAAGTTAATTTTAAGTACGTCTTATTATTCTGTAATCTATCCATTGCTTCATATTCTGCCTAAGGAAAGCCAGTGGATAGAAATAAAGGAAACGAGACAAATTGTGTCTAGAATGCCTTTCTATCCAAGTAACGGTTTACAGGAAAAGCTTGTGATTCGTTGGTGCAGCCAATAGCTTTTGATTTAGTGTCACTATGCAACCATTCTTCTTCATCATCTTGTAAACTTGAGATCTTAAGTGTTAACAAATACTTCAAAAACCTTTAAAAACACTTGAAACACTGAAAAAAAAATCTTAAAAAACTTTTGTTCCACAGCAGCCATTTCAATGGAAATTCTCCCTACTTCATCCTTTTTCTTCCTCTATATGGACGCAAAATCTGTTTCATTAGCATAATGGTAAATAACTATGTTGCACACGTAGATTGGAGTATGCCGATTCTCTAGAAGTAATGCCTTAAATCAGTTGGCCCTCTGTTTTACAGATTGTCCTTTATTTTCTATTTGAAGAATAAACAAACATAAGGTAATTTGATAGGGAGCACAATTTAAAAAAAATAAAAATTGTAAAGTTCCCAGAAGTGCTTCTAATCAAAATAGGGTGACAGAGCACTAAAACAGGCTGCCCAGGGAGGTTGTGGAGTCTTCTTCCTTGGAGGTCTTTAAGACCTGCCTGGAAGTGTTCTTATGCCACCTTATCTAGGTGGACCTGCTTCTGCAGGGGGGTTGGACTAGATGATCTCTAAAGATCCCTTCCAACCCTACCATTCTAAAGAAAAAAAAAAAGAAATTGCCTTTAATAAAAATATATGACCATAAATCACAGTCTTGTTATAACACCATGGAACACAGAAAAGAGATTCAAGGTGAATCACTGAAAACAGTAAATAAGTTTGAAAAATGAGATACGTATATTAGTTTTGCTGTAATTTATCTACCTAATGGATATTCCCTCTAGTCAAAGCTGTGGCAGGTCAACTGCTAGATTGCTCCAGATATTTATCCTCTGGAAAAAATTAGTGAGTTAATCATAACTAAATCAGTAAATGAAAAAAATATAAAAAGTAACTTTCAGAACAGAAGGTCAGTCAAAATTTATGACTGTACATTTCAACCCTAAAACTTGTATGCAGGTGGGCTCCTTCCAGAATATGCAGTGATAGAAATCCTCAGCAGCTGAGTGGAAGGCTTGTTTTTGACTAGCAGTGTATCACTGAGGTCTCAACGGTAGAGAGTAGAGATGTAACAGGAAACTTTAACACAAAACTTCAGTTGTATTTGGTAATTCACATTTTTCACATTTACCATATCTAATCTTCACTTTTTTTGTCTGATCTCTTTCATAAATAACACTTCATCAAAAAGAAAAAGATGTTGGAATATCTAAAAATGCAGTAAGCAACTATTTGACCATTAGAAGTTCTTCAAGTGATCTAAATTCACTAAGAATGTCTGCCACCTCACATAGATTAACTCCTGTGGTCATGCCGAAAATAATTGTAAATGACAGTAAATTCAGTGCCACTGTGAACATCATTTCACTAATTCATCTTCAATGACTCTGCTGTGAAGCCCATAATGTGATGGAGAAATGAAGATGGAGAACATCAAGGAGAAAGTTTCCTTGCTCAAAGCCCAGAATGCTAGGGCATCTGAAGAAAGATTAAAAGATAAACTGTTTGAATTTGTTCTTCTCTCTTCCAAGAATTCGTTATGAATTGATTCTATCAATGGATAGAATGATATCCTTGGATAGAATCTTATTCTTAGAATTCTATCTTGGATAGAATCCTAATACAGTTACAACTGTAGTTTCAGGGACATGAATTCTTAATTTTTTTTCAGATGGATAGCAAAAAGAATGCAGCAAGCAGATAAGAAAAACAGTATTCATAGTAGGATATCACAATAATGCTTCTTATGCATTCAAGAAAGAGGTTGTAGAATTGAAGTTAGACTCTCTAAGAACTAAAAAGCTTTACCAACCAGAATGCCTTCAAATAGTTTATGACATTTACAGTCCATGTCTCTGAGAACATAGTAGGGTGTCCACAGATCTACTACTGAAGTAGCAGAAGTAGTAAGTGGAAGACCACTGCTGACATTTTAGTGTTCTTGAAAGTCTTGAGAGTTTATTTTCTTTCTTGAAAGTTAGAAATTAAAATTATGCTATCAAAATGAAATGAAATTTTGTTGAAAGAAGACAAGAATTGGGTTCCTTTCTCCATGTACTCTAAATAGGTCGTCTTCTTAACATTTGCAGTGTTCCAACCATGTCTACCCCAAGATCAGCCAGACAGAAGTTGTAGCACTTTGCCACCTCTTGAGAGGTAAAAAGAAATTGGCAACTTTTATACAAGCATTTGTAAGGCAGGATTGTCAGATATACTCCTAGTTCAGAAAGAAAAGAAAAATAAAATAAAACGATAGAACTCTGTATTATGGATCTTTATGATTACATTCTGCAGTATTTTCAGAGTGATTTCTATATAAAGACTTCAGATGAATTGTAAACATGGTCTATGATTCCGTTTCTTTTTTTTTTTTCTGCAAGGAGAATGTCACCTATCCACACATATATGAAAACTATCTGCTTATTATCTATAATATTACATATACAGCACTATTCTGGCTTTTTGATGTAAACTTTTCATAGGTGTACTGTGATACTCTGAAACCGACCAAGTTCAGCACTATGGGTTACATACTTACTTTCCGAGTTCACATTCTATTTCAGGTAGACTAGTTGGCAATGGTTTCTCTACAATCAACTTCAGTGCATACCAAAACTCTCCAACCATGTCTGACAGGAATATGATGCTAAAAACAGATACATAAGATTAATATGACTTTTTTTTTTTAAATGTCTACCAGGAAAAGGCTAATGAGTTCAACACAGTGAATTCTTTCATTAGCTTTCGGTTTTCCCATAACACTTCTTGGTGTTATCTGTATTCAGCTACCAAAACTAATAATATTTATAATTACTGTTGCAACAAAGTATCTTCTTCATCTTTCTTAACTTTTTAGCATGTTATTTGATTTGGGGGTGGAGGTTTTTGTGGTTTTTGTTTAGTCTGCTTTTGTGTATGTGAGGTTTTTTTCTTCAGTTTCGGTTGGGCTTTTTTTTTTTTTTTTCCAAAATGCAATTCAAAACCATTTCAATTGCTAACTTACAAGAGTAATCTGTACTTTCATTGCAACATCACAGTATTTTCTTTCTAGGCATTTTGAACTCCAAGGACAAAGAAATAGCAATTGTATTCATCAATTTTAGAAAGGAAAATGTTTCCAAATCTAGTGACGAAAACTGAGGAATAGATATAGAGGCACATATATAAACATGACAAAGAGCTATATTTCAAAGGCATATTTAGTATATTGTTTTTATATACAATCAAAATGTTACCATCACTGAAAAATGCTTGCTACTAGGTAAGATATGTACAGCATCATTTTTGTGACAGACACTCTAACATGTTTCTTTCCCATTACCAATTCCTTTTTCTTATTTCGTTGTGTTTTTTTCTGGAGTAGCAGATTCACAATATTAAACCAAAGCACTGCAAGCATATAAACTTACACAAAATGCATTGTGCAAATGCATGACCCACTAAAGACCAGTTCTTGTTCTAAATGTACATAACTATGTCTATGACTTTATGGTTCCAGACTATCCTCTATGCCAACAGAGCCTTTAAAGTGACCATAAAACAGCCTAGGAAAGAATTATCTATTTGAAAAGCAACATCTGCCACATACACTTTTATAACACTTTTTCCCAGCTGCTACTATAGCAAAGGAAACCGAGCATGGCTTCAGAATAGCATGGATGTAATGTGGAAGTACTGTCCAGCTGTAATTGTAGTCCTTGGGAGCTATTGTAATTTACAGCAGCTATTAGACAACTTTCTAGTACAGTGCTGCAGATTTGTATTGAATATGGACAGGTGTGCTTTATGTCACCTTTGCATATAGCTCCCAATCACCTGAACTCAAAGTTTCACCAGTTAGAACGAACCTTTATTATTTGGAAATTCTGAACCTGAAAAATGCCAGCAATATTATCTGATATGAAAAAACTGAGGTCTGTTCTTTTTTTAGAGCTTTAGAAAGCATAACTTCTAGAAATTACCATGGAAAAAAAAATTTAAAAAGTATTTACTAGACTGATAACGGTACTTAATTACTTTTTTTAAAAACAACAAAAAAAAATATTGCTTGAAAGCTGTATTCTACAGTATCTGCCTTTATCCTGGTCTTTGGAAAAAATAATACAATAAATTGAACAAAATAATACACAGATTTTGGCTTTGTAAGTATTTGGTCTTTGAACATATGTCACCTGTCTCTGTTCTCCTCATAAACTACCCATCCTTCTCCCCATTCCCATATTTTTACCAGTCAATTGAATTGAAAAATGGGGAATTGTTTTTCAGTCAGTACTTCAACTGCTTTGCTAACTAAATTGCAGGAAAATAAGCTTTGCAATTCTGCACTTTTCTGTTTTACTTGATAAACAGGTTTAGCTGAAACAAAGACTAAAAGTTCGTCCATAAGAATGATATACATATCATTCTTGCGTAGTTTTGCTGAGATTTCCAATGTAATGAGAAATCTGTAATTTAAAACCTCTTCGTTTTCAGTTAGCAGATCGTTGCTAATTAATGCAAGATTCTGGAGCTATATGGATTCATGAGAAGACTGTTAAAGGGTTCTTCGTGTGGTTTAAGTTATGTTGTTATAGTTTCACTTCTTCTCAGAAGAAAAGTGAAATCTTGTTATTCCCATTACAGAAGTTACAAATTTACAAAACTAACAATTGATCTAAAGTTTTCAGAGGGGTCTTCTAATATCACGTAAATTTCTAAAACATTGTTTTAGAAATTCTAAAACATCATTCTAAAACTGAATTCCAGTGAACTAGAGTAACTATGGGTTATTCCACTGCCTGACAATGAGGTCCTTCACCTCAGAGGAAAGCTGCTGTTTGGAATACAAAGTATTTAAAGTTAGAAATTTTAAAATTCCATTTATTACCTTTTGTGCGACTTTTTAGTTTTTTAGGGCAATATCTACACCAAGTAACTGAGATTTCAATGAAAGTCCTTTATTTATTAGTACAAGAGGTAGAACTGCAAGTATCAAAACTCAGCAACTTACCTTTCATCTGATATGCCAACAACAGCTGGGGAAAGCTGTAGTTGATAAAAAAATGTTTGTTTGGGCTTAACAGTGAAAGTCTTTTGTCCACAAAGTGACTGATTCTCCAGCACCACACTCAGCTGGAGAATTTTATCTGCAGGATTAGTGATAGGAATATGAATTTTCATAGTATCCTAGAAAAAAAAAAAAAAACGAAAATACAACGTTGAGATATTAAAGATCTTTCTCAAACAAGTGAGATACTTATTCATGAGTTACACTTATGAAAATAGAGGCCAGATCTTTCTTTGATGTGTTAACTAATACAAAAAAGAGAAGTTGCAGTAAGAGACATTTCAGCTAGTCTTTAAATTGCAAACTTTTTAATTCCATAAATAAGGAAAAGTTAAAATCTTCCTGGACAGTCTGCATTCTGAAAAGCTATTGCACCTTCCAAGATATGGCTGAGGCTTGCCAAAATGCATCTTATAGACAAATCTGCTCTAGTCACAATCAGGTAGACTCTCCAAGCTATCTGCCAACAACCAAGCACATACAATTGAAAGTGTCCACCTTGCAAGCTCACACATGATTGAGGCTGAATTCTGCAGGATCTTTTCCTCTTCATTTTTAAGTTACATCATAATACTTGACTTTAAAACAACACCACCCCAATAAACATTTCCATTCTCATTCCTTTTTGCCATTTCCCTTACTAGTGGTCTCAATATGTTTTTGTTTATAGTCTTTGGGCAAGGACCATCTTTTCATAACCATCTGGAAAACATGGCAACTATTAAAGATGCATGTTAATTTCCAGTTGCTGTAATAAAAGGGAGCCAAACTATGGCACAGTTAGATAAATATGTATACTTTACACATGGAACATCTTTAAAGTTATCAGGAACTGGGCAGAGACAACCTGCTTTTCACAGCTCCCACATTGCATTATTGAGCAGCCCCTGAAACATTGCTATGTTTTAGCAGTGTTACAGTAATCCCCTTCCTTGCTGTAAGTTTAAAAATAGTGTAAATCTATCCTATGTGTGTAAATATCAACACACTTTATGAAATAAAACATTCTAAACAGACAGGAAGAAATATATTAATTAAGTCCACTGTCACCATTCAGGGTTCATATGAGCGGTTTATTTGAAAATGGAGAGGTTGTTTTTTCCCTTTAACATAAGGTGATTCGATTCTCAAAGCAAAATTTTGCCATTTTACTTTTTTGTAAAAGTAAATAATTCAAAATGCTATATGAAAGGAGAAAAATATAAAGTATCTATTAAAATAATAATACACTAAAAGCTGAACATGAAATACTTTTTAACTCCACACACAATTGCCTCACTCTGCTTTGAGCCTGTCTATGATTTTTTAAATTTCTGTATATTTACATTTATAGAAAATGACTACTGGAACACACATAAAACACATTTATGTTCTACAGATGGCAAGATTCCACCAACAATTTAAATCATTCAAGTGCCTTGCATCAGTAAGATGGGATTTAAATTTGCCGTAAAATATTTTAAAGCTCAGATTGTTTTTACCAGTGTAAACAAATTTCTAATTCTATCTGCCATTTCATTGAAATAGGCTTCATAATAATTTTATAGTAAAACATCTACATGCTGTGTTGAAGAAATACTTTTACAGTAAAAATAAATATTGGATTGCTCATTTAGGAAAAAGCCACAACTATCAAAAAAACCTTTGTAACCTTGTACACAAAAGAGATTTTATATTACCAGCATTAGCATAACGTAAAACAGTGTTATCTTTCTAGTATAAAATTAATGTCTAGGTTCATAAATTTCTCTGGAATTTTCCAGGAAATTTCCCTGAAGTTGCTACAAACATTTGAGAGATGTGCTACTTCATGGATGGTAATAAAAGCAGATGTATATTTATCAATGGCATGTGCATATATGTTGTACATTTCTAGGCTTTAATAGATTGTATTGGAGGCATAGTACTGGGATAAATAACAAAATGCCCATGCAATTGCTAAGAGTATTATTTTTTCCTGAAAGTACCATTTTATCAGAAAGAATGTAAAGGCAAGTTCCAAGCACAATTATAGTCAGTAACTTATATATATATATATTTCAGTGTTGTGTTTTTTCTAAAAGTTTTGATAGAGAAAAAATGTAAAAGCTAAAAAAAGAAAAAAAATAATTTCGTTCCTTAACGTGCTTCCTGTATTAAGAGTGTGGGTGCACAAGTTAGAGCCATTCTGGTGCAATATGTCATGATTTTATTCCTTTAGAACTTGCTGTGATCCACTTCTTGCTCAGTGCTGGTCATTTAAAATAATCTAACACAAGGATAAATAAAATAAAACTAAATGTAAATATGTGTCATGGTCCAGGCCTAGCCAGCAATGAAGCGTTACGCAGCCTCTCGTTCACCCCTCTGCATCCACTCCTTCCTTACCTAGGAGGCCCCAGTGAGATGGGAGGAAAATGATAACCAAGGGTCTTGTGGATCAAGACAAGGGCAGGGAGGGCTCACTGCCAAATATGGTTCCAGTCAAAACAGATGCCACTACTTGACTTAGAGAGAAAATTAAAAACAGTTCATTCTACTACATTGTAGAAACTAGAAAATTTTGAGCAACTTCTGTGCCGCCTTTACTGCTCCTTCCACATTACCAGAAATGGCTCCACACAAATCCATTGACAATATCAGAAAACTTTTATTCTCTCTAGAACTTGAAGAAACACTTCATACTACAATATAAGCCTAAGCCTATGTATAGGTCTAATCCTTTGTTATCAAGATTTTACTTAAAAAGATGCTCATCATCATCAACCGATCTTTTACATATTTTGTGAAATATTTTTATCACATATTTTATAACAAAGATTTTCTCACTCCATTCTCTATTTAGTGCCTAAGTAATAATTCCCCTAACAGAATAAAGAGATGATTAGTTTATAACTTATTACATTAATTCTAAATTCAACAACTAAACAATACTGTACTGCTAACTTATTAATAGTTGATTAATAGATTGCTAAAATCATCTTTCTGAAATTGAAGGAAAGGAGGCAATTGCATAAGCATTACATTTTGTGACTCAAGCTATGTATGATGTTCTCATCTTCACCAAAAGAAATCATGCCCATTGAGAAACCCACACCTAAGTGATATTACATTAATTTGTAACACATGTAGGAAAAGCTAATAAACTAAATAATATGCACATATTTGGACTTTCATGAACTCCAGTTTGGTTCATCTGTATAATGTTTCTGGTTTGGTACAGATAGACAGAAGAAGCTGTAGCAAAGATGAGTTGAATTACAAGAGAAATATAACTTTAAGATACTTATTTAAAACCTTATGAAGGCATACAGAGTGACTCAAAGTCAAATTAATTTCACAAATTCCCATAGCTGAGGAAGTAATAATTATGCTTACATCCTAAAAGAATATTCCTTTGCATTTGAAATCAAGGCCACTTCTGAGTCTATGTAGACTGAAGCTGAATTATTGTCCATCATCCTGAGACCACATGCAGATTTCATTTTCAGATCCAGCAGCGAGAGATGAAGAAACTATAAATTACATTTACCTTTCACCAGCCTCCCTACTGAAGGCTGGCACATTCAGTCATCAGCTCAGTTGCCTAACCCATCATGTATAGTAACTTGGTTTATCAGAACTAGATCTGGTTAGAGAGCGCTACTACAAAAAAGTGTAAGTTAATTTTTTTTTCATTACCACTGCCATTTTGGAAGGAGATATCTGTCACTGCATTAATGTAACAAAGAAGGAAATTATTCTCAGGGGATTTTACAAGAAAACATTTTTGGAAAGCATGACTCAGCAACTTGCAGATTTCAACACAGATTTCATCATTCTTATAGGTCACTTTGAAGTGCAAATACATATAATATATGAGGATTCAATGATAGGAAACATAGTTTGAATCAAACCAACAGATGGATTTACAGTCTTTGTTCAAAAGACTGTTTTGGATGACTGACACTTCAGTAAATCCAAGCTGCATCTCTCAAAAAAGAAACATTATTCTTTTGTCCTATCTCCTTCACAGACTGTCATATCCACAATTCCAGAACAAAATACAGTCAGTATTACTCAATAAAAGTACTAGAAACTGCAACTTTTCTATGTTAGAAATATATTGTTCTTACACAATGAAGTCAAGGGCTATCAGTTATTCATTTACACAGCATCAGTTATGTCTCATTGAAATGTAATACACAATTTGTCTTCAAACATGTCATGACACAGAGATACTTGCCTAAAATCAGCCTCAAAATAGTCACAATCAGCTTTTGTAACCAGTCCTCTCTTTCAGGTAAGTCAAGGAGATGTAAAATTTAGGTTATTTTCAGCTTATATTTTCAGTTTCCAAATGACTTCTGGTGTACCAGGTAGACATTTAACAATACTTGTCTTTTTCAATCATTTCTTTCAAATCTAGACTAAATCTTACCTACAGAGATCTTTGTGAATGTCAGACAGGTTTTTAAGCAAATCTTAGCCACATTTACCAAACTACTGTTATCTCTGGCCTTCAAATGTACATAGAACTACAAATTTTAGTCCCTGAGCTAATTGTATCTACCTGTATAATACTGCAGCAAAGAGTTAGCTTCAATTATTTTCTGCTGGTATCACTGATTTTTTTTTTTCAGGTACTATGTGAAGTAGTGCCATAAATTCATAATTGCAATAGATTTGAACAGACTTTGGAAGGCTTAGTTAGTGCTGATTATTTCTGTAAATTCATAATGAAGTCGGTTGCTGAAGTAACATAATTACTTCCAGGAACTTATTCTAATAGCATTTAATTTACCTTATTAGACATTGAAACTGATACTTGCACCATGGGCATACTGCTCTGGAGTAAAAATTTGATGTGGTGAGGTTAGAAAGCTCCCTCTGGAATAAAACTACAAACATGATAAAGGGTGTCAGCTCACACAGAACTGATGAAGGAAAGGCAGTGACCAGCACTGCCTGTATTAATTCCAGTGCTTCCGAGACTTTCAGAAATACTTGATGAAAATGAACCATATATCAAAATCTAATGTTACTACAGTAGAATAGCAGTAATGACTAATTATTACAGTTCCATCAACTTTAATTATGCCTGCTACCCATGTGGAAGCAAATATTCTACGATGTGTCTCTACACCCAGCTGATGCTGATATAAGTTTGTAGCAGGTTTGTGTGGTCAGGTTTTGGTAGCAGGGGGCTATGGACTTGGCTTCTTTAAAACAAAACAAAAAGAATTGCTGCTAGAAGCTTCCCCTGTATCTAATAGGAGCAGTTCCAATTGGCTCTAAGATGGACCCACTGCTGACCAAGGCCTGGCCTATTAGCAATGGAGGTAACGCCTCTGTGATAAACATATTTGAGAAGAGGAAGAAGTTGCTGTGCACATGCTGAAGTGCTGAAACAAGGAGTGAGAAAGGTGAGAAAAACATGTTCACAGACACCAAGGTCAGTGGAGAAGGAAGGGGAGGAAGTTCCTAGGCAATGGAAGAGAGATTCCCCTGTGCACTGTGGTGAAGACTATGGTGAAGTGAGCTATCCCTCTGCAGCCATGGAGACAGAGGTGCACAGTGGAGCAGAGATCCACTCGCAGTCTGTGGAGGACTCCACACTGAGGTGGGTGGTGGCTCAAGACAGGCTGTGACCCTGTAGGAAGCCAACACTGGAACAAGATCCTGGTAGGACCTGGGAACCTGTGGAGAGAGAAGCCCATACTGGACTAGGTTTGTTGTCACAACTTATGACACAGAGGAGGACCCACGCGGGAGCAGTTCATCCCAGAAGGACTGTTTTCCCAGTGAGACTCACCTGGGGTCAGCTTGTGAGGATTTGCATGCCATAGGAAGTTTAGAAGGGGGAGTGATAGAATGACTGGAATGACTTGGTGGATACCTGGCAACCAGCCAGGGTTAAATCACCACAGAGCTAACTAAAAGTACTTCTTTTTGAAACTAGTAATCAACTCTGAAAATGTTTTGTTTAATTTTTATGACCATAACAATGAGATAATTTATATCTCAGCTACACTGTATACCATAAAGTTACTAAAAAAGTAGATGTAAAATGCAAAAAAAAACCCAAAAATCAAACTGTCTTGAATCTTGCACCTATAGTAACTCTTCTTCTGCAGGTTTAAAAAGATGTTTTTAAAGAAGCATTTGTCTTTTCATTTTAAAAGACTGATACCATAATTATAACTGGCACAAAACCTATAGAGGTAGAAATAATTCTAGAACAAAAAAGAAATTGTCAGAGTTTGTAGTGAGTATAACTTTTTCTCTTGAATTTTCCCAGAGTAGAAAACTAGAGATAAATTCATATTGGCAGGTAAAATGCCTCAGATAAAAACCTTCCTCTCCTAAATCCTAGATACTTGTTTTTTTTTTTTTTTTAAATCCAACTTTTATTTTTGACATATCTCTACAGCCTCAGGAGCCAGAGAATATCAATGCTATAGTGCAATGAGAATTTCTGAAGTGTCCGTACCTTTTTTGAAAACAGAAACATATACAAATCTGAAGGAATAGTCTCTAGAAGAGTTATCTGCTTCTATGCCTTACTATGGCTTCAAAGATCAGATAAACTTTAAAAAGAAAATATCCTCATTGTTATTGCTCCAAGCAAAGCTAACTTTTAAGTCCTCGAAGTTTACTCGCAGATTATCGTTTTACATAAACCAACAAATGCTGCATGATTAATTTCCAAATGGACATACTATAGGTATCTGCATTAGCAATCTGTCCCATACTTTCCTTAGTATTTACTCTAAAATAGTAAAGTAAGTTCACTATATCACAAGCTATATTTAATAATAATATTATTAAACTAATAATATTAAAAAAATATATATATTATATCTGTCACTAGAACTTCTGAAAGAGCTCAAATTATAGCAGTCTGAACCAACATCCACCCTTGCACTTCTCTGGATCTCTCTGCACAGTCCAACTAGTTCTGTTGTCACCTAGAAAGCAGCTTCTCCCTCTGTAGGGTGTGGGTATAGGAAGGATGTGTTAAGAGTGTTTATTAGAGCATGATGAATTTGTGAGTAATAGGATAAAGTCCTTTAAACACTTATCTCTCCATATTCCTATGTACTTAGTTTTGAGTACCTGGAAGATCATCTCGTGGGGGAAAGGACTGTTATTATAATCACCTGAAGTATACTTTTTGGCATATCCATGTATCTAGACACGAGCCACTGTTTCATCCTATATTTTTTATTTTAAAACTTGCTTAAATATCAATGAAGTGCTTCTCAATTCATCCTACAGTCACCATCTGCTGTGAATGCATCATACCGAACAGACGGTAGCATTTATTTTCTTAAGACTGCTAAAAATGTGGAGATTTAAAAATTGGAAAGACCTGGAACCAGTAATGGAAACCCTGCCTATTCTTAGATGTGAATGTAAACATCTTGCTAAGTGTGAAGTCTTTGGTAGTGACCTTTTAAGAGCACCACTTAAGAGTGCACAAGCAGTGCATTAGTGACATAGCTCTGGGAGCCATTACAAATGGTAACAGTGGCACAATGTTAAACTCAGCAAGAACAACACTCATGGAAGTGAGGGCAGGCAGCATATGTTTCAGAGTTACATTACCAACTTTTGAGGATTCATGTGGCTCTCCAGGACTTGAAAGACAGAGAGAGAGATAGATTTGGCAGAGAACAGACAAAACTATTGTCTCTGCACTTATGTGGAAACCAAACTCAATCCCTTCCAGGCATTTGGTTTTATTAAAGAAGAAACTAATAATCCACTGTTCAAAACAGACCTTCCCCTCTGGCTTATCTCCTGCTGTGCAGATCCTGCTTGGAGCTTACATATTAGATACTTCCTCTCAAGACAGCCAATACTATTTTTCAAATATATGGATGGATTAAAAGTCTCTTGGCTCAGTGAATCAGCAATATACACTTAGAATTTTCTCCATGAAACAGGCAACGGCTAAAGTGTGCTCAAAGCAATAACCGACAGTCTTCAGATATTTTATGTAAAAGCTCAAGGACTGTTTTAATTCTTGACCTCTACATACAACCCAAATAAAGCCATTATTTTCAAGGAAAATACCTGTTACTGTCCATTCTTTTAAACAATGGATAGACATTCTTTTTAACAATGAGATAGTGAATATGAAATTATCATCCTAAATTCAGTCTCTGTACTATTGTTCCTAATTGAGAAATCTATAATAATCACCAAAGTAAAATACAGTAACTAAAAAAAAAGGTTTTTAGTTGTAAATTATTACAATGTTGTTAATGGCTGAAGATACTTATAACTGCCAATTGGTAAAATAATAAAAAAAAAAACCCAACATGGTAGTTTTCTCCACATTTAAAACTAAAAATACTTGGAAATGTACAAACAACTTATAACTACTGAAAGTGTTATTTAATTAATTAATAATGAATATTCAAGAACAAATCTTAATGGCTTTGGGTTTAGAATGCTTTCTGCTTTCTCAGATGGTACCTTTGAATGGTTAAAATTTACAGTATAGTATCCATTCTAAATCCCAGAGAAATACATAAATGAATAATCACTGAGTACACATTCACCATCTCACTACAACCTCCTTTCAGGTGGTTGTAGAAAGATAAGGTCTCCCCTCAGCCTCCTCTTCTCCAGGCTAAACATCCCCAGCTACCTCAGCTGCTTCTCTTCTGGAAACTTGTTCTCCAGGCCCTTCAGCAACTTTGATGCCTATCTTGGGAAACACTCCAGCACCAAAATGTCTTTCTAATAACTTCAACACAGTATTTGAGTTGTGGCCTCACCAGCACCAAATACAGGGGGACAATCACTTCCTGCTGGCCACACCATTTCTAACACAAGCCAGGATGCCATTGGGCAGTCTCCTGGCTCATGTTCAGATGTCTGTCAAATAATACCCCCAGGTCCTTTTCTGCCGGACAACTTTCCAGCTACTCTTACTCCAGCTTGTAGCATTGCATGAGTTTGTTGTGGCCCAAGTGCAGGACCTGGCCCTTGGCCTCGTTAGAGCTCATACAAGTGGCCTCAGCCCATTGCTCTAGCCTGTTCCAAGTCAATCTAAAGAGCCTTCCTAACCTCAAGTGGATCTCTGCTCTCACCCAGCTTTGTATCATCTGCAAACTTACTGACGATGCACTTGATCCTCACATCCAGAGCACTGATAGAGATGTTAAACAAAATAAGCACCCGTACTGAGCCCTGGGGAACATTACTGGTGAATGGACACCAACTTTCTGGGCCTGACCATCCAGANTCTCTTCTGGAAACTTGTTCTCCAGGCCCTTCAGCAACTTTGATGCCTATCTTGGGAAACACTCCAGCACCAAAATGTCTTTCTAATAACTTCAACACAGTATTTGAGTTGTGGCCTCACCAGCACCAAATACAGGGGGACAATCACTTCCTGCTGGCCACACCATTTCTAACACAAGCCAGGATGCCATTGGGCAGTCTCCTGGCTCATGTTCAGATGTCTGTCAAATAATACCCCCAGGTCCTTTTCTGCCGGACAACTTTCCAGCTACTCTTACTCCAGCTTGTAGCATTGCATGAGTTTGTTGTGGCCCAAGTGCAGGACCTGGCCCTTGGCCTCGTTAGAGCTCATACAAGTGGCCTCAGCCCATTGCTCTAGCCTGTTCCAAGTCAATCTAAAGAGCCTTCCTAACCTCAAGTGGATCTCTGCTCTCACCCAGCTTTGTATCATCTGCAAACTTACTGACGATGCACTTGATCCTCACATCCAGAGCACTGATAGAGATGTTAAACAAAATAAGCACCCGTACTGAGCCCTGGGGAACATTACTGGTGAATGGACACCAACTTTCTGGGCCTGACCATCCAGACAGTTTTCTACCCAATGAAGACTACATCAGCCTAAGCCATGGGCAGTCAGTTTCTCCAGGGGCATGCTGTGGAAAACAGTGTCAAAGGCTTGTCTTTCCCTCATTCACTAAGCAAGTCACACTGTTGTTAAGAGAGCATCAAATTTGCTCAGCAAATCAACAGTATTTTGAATTCTATGAATGTTGGCCATGCTAAAACTCGGTAGGAAAGAGGAACTGAGGGAACATTACATCAGAGTTATGCTCCTTTCGTCAAAGTAAAAGCTATACTTTCACTTGAAAAATTCAATTCTTATTCTACAAAAACAAAGAAAAACTTTTTAAAAAATTATTTAAGCATTTTACAATAACAGGCTCACAATTCAATATTCACTGCAATAATTCCTAACAGCAATTGCATGTTATGAGTAAGAGAGCTTGCTTTATTCTTGAGAGCGGGACAAATAATGAGATCTTCTTAACACCACTTATCTAATTTCATTTAAACAGTTGATATGGTCAAGTATTGCCATGAAGAAAGTTTGTAATAGATTGACTTTTGATATAAGGAGCTGGTGAGCTGTGAATACCTTTGAAAGGTCAATAGGATTTAGCAAGCCTTGTTAATTTTCACCTAATATTTTTAAATGTCATTGGTAGAAATATAGCTTTTTATGTTGCATTGGATTCTTAAAAGTAGCTACATTTCTAGTCTTAAGATATTTCTCAATTATTTCATCATTACTTTGACTTATATCGACTGATAAGAAACTGAAAAGGGTAACTGGTAAAGCCAAATTTTAAAAGCTTGGTTTTGATATCAAAGTATGTCAAGTAAAGCAGTAAGAGGACAGGACTGCTAAAATCCAGATTATTTTCTTCAATACAGCTATAGCTACTGTCCAAAAGCAGTGCAATTAGTATTTCAAACTAAATGTTGCTAGTCCTTCACTGTCCAAGGGCTAGCAAGGAAGAAGACAGATTCTAAGGTCAAAAAGAGACCAATGCATTTGTTAATACTGACTCACTGATGTAGCAGATGTACCAAGTTTCTATACTTTTTAAAATTTATCAGCTTTTGAAGGATTTTTCAAATCTTTTTCTTTATATGACTCTGTTTTCATCAGTAAAATCTTCCAATGTTTTATTTTCATGACTAGGACATTTCATGCAAGATTAAATAATTCCCTGATCTAAATTTTTATCCACTAGTGCTTGATGAACGTTAGTCAGCAAAACTGAGAGTCTATCATATTTTCAATACTCTTTAGTGCAAGATTATATTCCTTCTTCATTTTTTCTTTGGCAAGCTGTGCTGATAGTGATACTAAGCATTCTTTTACCAAGATCTTCTTTTCCAATCCCTCATGCTTTTAGTGAATTTTAATTTTTTTCTTCCAGTATTTCATACAATCCTTAACCTCTGAGAACTAGATCAACCTCTGAGAACAGTGAACCACATTTTCATAGCAATATCACCAGCATTATTTGCTTTCTGCTTGTATGTGACCATTCTTTCTTCCCACTTATGTCACACTGACAGTCTATAGTAAAACATAACCTAGTATAATCCCAGTCACTTAGATTACAAAACTCTCTCCCATTCCAAAATGAAGCACCTGCAAGTAATTAGTCCATTCAGTAATGATGATTCCATAATAGTAACCATGTGCACTATTTGTTAGTAAAAGATCTGTTTCATACATAAAAATCATCAGTAAAACTGTATTTTTATGAGAAGTAAAGCTACTTCTTTACCTCCTTCATCTTCCTAGAAAGGAATAATCCCTATTCATATCAAGAATTTCAGTGCCCCACACATTTTAAAAGTATGCAGGATCTTACTGTAAGTAGAGTTTGCAAGTTTTCAAACTGAATGAGATAAAAAAATATAGGCAGAGTTAAAATGTACATTGAGAATTTACTATACATTAAGGATCAATAATAGTCTTTGAATCTAGCTTTTCCTTTTACCATTTTAACTGTACACTATTCTTTTCAAGGTCTCAAATCACAAACTATTTTAATCTAGCTTTTGTGTTTTTTACTAACTCCAGACTTCTCCATATCACTGTTCACTCAACACCAAGATTTTGAAACTATCATTATCTGTAACTAAGACCTACAGAATCAAGATACCATTCACAATCAGGTTACTGCAAGGACTGAGAAGCAAACCAGAGGTGATATATAAACAACAATGTTTTAAATATTTTGAGAAATACATACTGTCTTGAATCATTTGCAACACATAAACACATGCTGACGTGATCAATGAAGGGGATGCCTCTCCCTTCCCAGCAACTGTAACAGATATTCCCCTAGTACTTGTATCACTTATTTTTATTTGCAAAAATGTTCCTGCAGCAAAATACTCTGCCACTATTTGTTTTTCTTCATGGCACATGTTACTAGGATCCATTTTAAAGTCAGTATTTCTAATCTACTTACAACTAATGCAGAAAGCAAGGCATCTGGATGATAAAGTAAAAATCCATTTAGAAAAGATAAAAATATTAACTTTGAAATTAAAAATATAATAAAGCGTAATTCAAAGACAAATAAAATTACAAGTCTTTGGAGAATACAGCCTATATATATTAATCAAATATACTAAACAGTTATTTTAATTTCAAATACTTAAATGACTTAAAATGTATCTTATTTAGTATAATGTAATCATTCTTCTAAAATTCCTACCATTATATAATTTCTTTTTGAGAATGAAAATATGTATTTATCTAGTAATGCAAATATGATTAAATACATTCAAATGATTAATGAAATAGAAATGACAATAATTTGGCATGCATGAGGAGGGTACCAAACTCGATTGTGGACTGTACAGAAACTGCTTGAAGTTTTTACAAAATTCAGTCTTATCTGAGATCCAAAATTAGAAGCAGATGTCAGCAGAATAATAATAGTTATTTGAATAGGATAAAGAAGACACCTTTCTTTCAAGCATTCATTTTAGTTCACATGTTAAGTAAGGTCTTAGTAAGGACTGAGTTTTCTTATTCAAAAAGTGAATATCTGAAGTCAGTTCATAAACTTGATTAATCCTCTGTGATAGCAGCCAGACCAACAATAAAAATTATATTTTTCTTGTAATGCTGTAGAACAAAAATTAAACATTTAGAGTAATCTTACCAGAGCTTTGCATTCCACATCTATCTTTCTTTCAGGTTCTGCAGGTATGCTGTTAATTTTTAAGGAGAACCACACTTTGCAATTTGAAGAACTTCCTCCTATGTTAAAAAACAAACAAAATGTCTTACAAATTGTCTCATGAGGTGTTCAATTTGGACTTTGAGCTTAAATTTCAGCCATTGTTCATATTGAGATAAAACAAATCTTTAACTGATTTAATTCTGTCAACCAACTGCATTATCTAATCCCTTATTGTCTGGATTCAATAATTCAATTGTCTGGAGATCAGAAACAACACAGGCCACAGATTACCTTTCTCAAAAACAGCTGTAATGCTTGGGATGGACTATTTGCATGCATTCTTTAATGATATTATGGATATTTAGATACTTTAGATCATATTCTTTGCATAACACCTTCAACAGATATGTCTCTAAAAATTGTCAAATACTTTAACAAAATACTTTTCTTAAGATATGGAAAGAACCTGGCAAGTCTCTACTGACAGAGCATCTTTCCGTTTATTTATGCAGCTGTACCCCTTACCAAACAAACATTTTTGTGTTTAGAATTAATTCATGAAGTTCTATAAACTTTGATGTTCTGTCAACTTTTACTAAGTGAAGACATAGCTAAACAGTTGATTTTCATCGTTAAAACTACAAAACATAGGGCTTTCTTCCCACATAGCTGTAAACCTGATACAATACAATGATTTTATAGGTAAGTCTCACTTCAGGCCTTTGTCTGTTTCATGTATTTGAATGGGCTAGCTTGAAGCCAATTTCATTTAAATATCTTCATTATCAAGTAATTGTAGTCTAATTCTACTCTGATTTTCTTTTGTGAAGGCAACTCACAAGACAGAACCTAGCTCTTATGCTAAGGATACTCAGAAGTTATAAAAATCTACTCAAGCTTTTGGTCCCTGAAAACCAAAAAAATATAGTATAAGCAGGTTCACAACAATTCACAAAATTATTCTTGACCTTTCCTTTATCTCAATGTTTCTGTTTCAAACTTGAAGTAGAAGCTGCATGGCTGAAAATAGGTTTGGTATTAGAACTTCCCTTGATAATGTATAGAACATAAGGTCTGTGGGGTTTTACTTTATCAGAGAGTAGATGCTGGGAAAACAAGGCTGAAATGTCACAGGCAATGGAGACAATCTCAGTACACTCAAGCTGAAATAAAGATTGGCTCATTTCCAACTCACAGAACAAGATCTATCTGTTTCTGTTTTCTGTACCAGTTTAAAAAGCAGACAGGAAAAAAAAAGTAGATACTCTTTCTACCCCAGAAAACGTTTAACACAAAAATGTTCCAAGTTGATGACATTGTTTTGAGATGCGTTTTTCTCCACCATAAAATGTCTCAATCCAGAACCTGAAGTTCTTAGAACTCTGAGAATAGCTCCAGAGAGAATACTAGTGTAAACACAAATATAAACACATGCTTACCTATACATTCACTTTTCTAAACTTGCATTGATAGTTTTAGCACATTTTAATTCTCTTAGGGCCTCAACAGCATACTTCAATGTGTTATCAGATAAATTTGGTTTGATTTTAGGCCTCTATCTCTTATCTCACACTGGGGCTTCAGTGCCAAAAATCTTTAGCCTGCATTATGCAACCATCAGGTCATGATCTTGCCAGATCTCATAAAAAAAACAAATCAAATTTTAGTCAGTACTTCAGACAGAAATCACTGCTAAAAAGGAGTAAGCACAAACTGGAATATAAGAAAGCATTGCATATACTTGAATATTTAATCTCCATTATCTTCTGTTTCAGTCTCTCCCTCTGTCAGCAGGTTAAGCATCTGTCATTAACGGTTAGGCAAAAGCAGTATTTTGCATAGTTAGCTATTGCAAATTCAATCAGATTCACTATAAAACATTTTAATTTTAGTTTTTAGAACCTACCCTGATTATTTTGTAAATCTTTCTTTTTTTGTATATGGAAGTACTGGAAGCATAAAAAGCTGTATGCTTTCTACCACATCTAGTTACACTGAATTTGGATGATGGGATGGAGTTGTGTGGGGGAGGATAACGCAAAACCAAAACACAGACATATTCCTGTATCCATTGCTTAGTACTATGTAAATTTCTTAACAATTATTTTTAAAACACAGAATTACTAAACAATTTACATGAAAATTAAACTTCGGCTTTCATAAATTTTTCAAGTTAACAATTTCACAAGCTCCTTCCAACTCTCACTCTAGCTTATATGATATACCAAAATCATCAGGATTTCTTCCAGACAGTTAAATATCCTTTTGTAATCCAGCTAGTCTGGTATGTTATCCTACGTCTCTTTAGTGATGCAAATAAGCTGTTCCTCTTGTGTGTGATCTGTTAATTTTATTGTTCAATTTAAAAAACGTTGTCAAATTCTGCTTAACAAATTTGTGTTGTAAGCTCTACAGTCTTAATCTCATACTTTGTATCATGTCCTGAAGAGTTATTAGTTGCAAAATTCCCTTCCTTATACAAGACACTTTTCTCTACTCACTTGGATGAGAATACATTACGACTATGTCATCCACAAACTGAAATTTCTGATCCCTCTGTCTCCTCTCTTTGTCCTTTCCTTAAAATTACTTCTCATCCTGTGACTGCTACATCAGCTGTTAAATGTGCTGTCAAGCATCAGCAGTTACATATTGGCTTAAAAATAGAAGAGATTCTTCTCTCCTGATTGGGACATAGCTGCCTATCATTCAGCTGAATTACATGATGAAGGAAGATTTGGCTTGGTCTCCTGAAAACTGCAGACTTCTAGGAGTGAGATGAACATGAATAGGATGGGATATTGTACTGCTAAATATAATTAATTTATTTGAAATACTTTATCTTAATTTTAGAGACTTGTTATATTTGCATCAAAAGTATGATTACTTAAACAAAAACCTGAATTACAGTGGTATTTTCAAATTCAAAGTTCACTCTTTCCACAGCATTTTTACCTAATATTTGCAGAGCTAATATAACAAAAAAAAAAAAAAATAATTCACATTCAATTCCAGCGCTAAATAAAACATCAACAGCACTTTTAGATGTGTCTTTAAGTATATGTTTTTTAGAAATAACAAGCAAAAGAACAACATAGCTGGATTTCTTGGTTCTAAAAAAATAAACCTTTCCAGGCTAATTATCTAAATTCTCTTTGAGTGGGTACCCTTAATACTGTTATTACAGAATATGACTGTACTTTACAGAATGCAAAATATAAATGAATAAAGACATTTTGTTCAGTTCCCTACAATATGTAAATATGTAATAGTTTTCAATATGTAAACAGCTCATCACTGCTAGCACAGAATAAATCACAATTTGGACTTCATTTGGCTCACATGCAAACACAATATCCATGAGTAACGAGCCCCCTGTGGAGTCATTTCTGAAGGAGAAGAGCTATTGTTTCTGAAAAATTATTAGTTAATAAGTATAAGTTCTATTTATTTAGTTTTTCCTTTTTTACTTAGAATAAGTATTTCTTATATAAATTATTTGTAACCTACTAGCTCTTAAGCATATATGATGATTTTATGTTTCAAATTTGACTGGCATGAGCAATCTTAGAATTACACTAAAAAGACCTAACTTTGTTTTCCTTACAATGTCAGTTTCTCTACAATGTTAAATTCACAGATTTTTTTTCTGTAATTTTGTTAACAGAATTTTAATTGTTCACTTCAGATTTAGCATTAATCTCAGTTCATTCTACATACAAAACTAGTTACAATAGTCTGTCCAAACACACATAAACACTTTACAATAAAGTTTTGATACTTCTTTTAACAATGTCTCTAGATAAATCTAATCGTTTCATATGTCTCAGGTAAAAAAAAAAAAATCTGGATAATTAATCTCATCAATCCACTGAAAATTATTTTAAATTAAAACTTATTTTATCTGGCTCTAGATATCTCTCTCCACGTTTAGTTTACAAGAGTAGAAAAATTGCACTTAATTTTGGGGGCAAGCTGTAAAACTAATACATAAAAAAATGTTGCAATCCTATTATGTTAAAAGCTCAAAATGATGCAAAGAAGGCAGACATTAATTTTTATTATATGAAGAATAGCTTTTCCTTGGAAAAGCAATGTTTGCACACTTTCTTCTTTCAAGAAAGTTATTAACTTAGGGTGGTCACCTTTAGGTCATAGGTTTTCTCACATAAGGCTGATGTTTTTTCAATAAATGTAATCAATATTTATAGCTTTTAAAAATGCTTTAGATTTACATGGCAAGATGAATTTTGCTTTCAGCTTCCATTTTAAGCACAGGAACATATTTGAGTAATCCTAACATTTCAATGAATATTCATTTAATGTATAATTTGCAACACTGCTTGAAAAATATTTTAATGTTCCTGAGATATGAATCTTGTTTTTAAAGGTTATGATGTTATAATTTCCTTAGAGGTTCTTTCATAAATTTAGAATGGGACTTACATTTTTAATCAAACCTAGGTCATAGAGAGGGACTAATACTAAAGTAAAATTGAGGTTGGAAGATTGTATTAGTTGGAACACCTAAATCAGAGCTAGAACTAGGCAATGACTGTATCTCACAGAATCATAGAATCTTAAGGGTTGGAAGGGCCCTCGAAAGATGATCTAGTCCAACTCCCTTACCAGAGCAGGGACCATCTAGAGTAGGTCATACAGGAACTCATCCAAGTGAGTTTTCATTGTCCCCAGAGAAGTAAACTCAACAAAAGCCTTTTGTTACTTGACAAATTTCAGAAACAGAAATGAAAACAGCTTTCTAAAAAGTTAAATCAAAACCACATTAGTCATGACCACCAGGAAAAAAAAGCTCTGAAAAGGTGTCCAATCTCTTATTACACAGAAACCCAAAATCTATCTTTTGTTCTGCCTTCAAAGCCACCTTTTCAAATGAAGATTGTTGTCTTACAGGGTCAACTTAGATACCACTAACCCATGAATTATATTCTTTTTTTCTCCAAACTTTATCCGAAACTGTAAGACAAAAGAATTTTAACACCACAAACAGCTTATTTCCAATAAATGGATGAGTAATGCTGTGGACATCTTCCATTTTTGAAGCTCAGTCTTCCACGTTATTAATATCACCAAAGTATCATGTCATAACACCTCTTTCCAATCAGACAACTTTACTTCATAAAAACACTTTCTCATCTCCATCTCCGTTGTAGCAACTGCAAAAAAATCATCCAGCAGTTCTGCTTTGTCTATGGGTTTTTGAAAAAGAAAAAGATCCCTTTAGCTCAGAATGTTCTTAATGTCCTTCATAAACTTTCAACAAGTAATGGGATGATATTACAGTTCTCCATTCTCCCTTGAAGTTCAGTGATAAAATATAAATATTACAAATACTGTTAGTCTTTTACAAGATCTTTGTTCAGACTCCAGTTGTATTGTGCTCTGCACTTATCCAGGGCATATGACATATGTGAACATAAATTATGCAAAATGTTAAAAAATCCTAATACTGATCGGAAGTTCAGTACATTTTAGCAACACAAGAGCCAAAAATTGTAGCAGAGGGAGGGCAGAGGAATATTCTACAATATTAACAGTTAGAAAAATTAATTTTGGAGGAATATATTCAAAAGACACTCACAAACCTTACCAAAGTAGATCCACAATGTCAATTACATTTTTTGATCCTGCTTTCTTTAGTAAGAGTACAGGGCCACACACTGAAAAGAACTTGCACCAGACTTGCACCATAAGTCACTGAATACTCTGAAGAGGTAAGATGAAGTGAACACTCAGGAGATGAAACAATCAACTGTATACAGAATCTGTCAAGAATGAGACACTGAAAATAAACAGAGAAGCTTTGGGGAGCACTGAGAGGTTATAAGTAGAATGATCTATATGTTTGGGAGTGGTCTGCACCTCAAACACATTTTTTATTGCACAGCTTTCTCAACATTCTGCCCTTACAGTATTATTAAGCCTGTCTGACTATTAGTCTAGAAGATTAACATGTCTCAATTGTTTAACTAAAAATCAGACTATAATCTCACATAGCATCTTTGTGGTAATTTATGGGAAGTTGATACTTCTTTTGTGACTATATAATGGTTTTTGAAGTTTGAATAACAGGCAAGAGCAACTGCAACTTTTCACTAATTAGAATAAATTTGATATAATTAGAGATTATATAGTGAAATGATTGCTTAGAATACTAGGATATCTTTAAAATACTGTTTAAATTCTAGTGTGAAGACAAATTATATTTGCTTTAGGAATGCTATTTGATTATTATAATTACCTTAGTTCAAAGATCTAACAAAGAAAGAAGCTGAGACTCAGTAGAGATGATACTTAGAATAATCTAGTCTAAGACAGGAATAAGCACATAATTCTAAAGAGGGAAGGAGACAAGAACTCAAAGAAGAAAAGTATAAAAAAGCCCACAAAGTACATAATTGTTATGCAACGATGTAAAGAAACACAGTAAAACTAGTATAACCTTTATAAATTTGAAGTTCAGAAAGATTTTTAACAAAAGACATTTATTACAATCTTCTCATGCAGAACTACTAAAAGTGATTTCCTTGTCCCTGATGGAAAGGGTATCAAATGGTGGGCTCTAACACATATCAAAAGTATGAGGAAAACTTCACAATTATAAGGGTAGAGAAGAACGAGGACAGATTGCATAGGTCATGCAGCTTTCATTAGTAAACAGCTTTAAAGAACATCCTAGAATGGTTGCCAAAATGAACAAGGGAACAAGCTATATCTACCATGTTATCCCTAATTAACACACACGTTCCATCAAATGCCTCAGCATAATCTTATTCACAGTAATTTTCCCTCACATGAGACTAGAATTCTTGATACTTTGTTAACAAAGACCTTGTCTTGCAGTGCTGAGCAGGTGTAACCCTGACCATCCACATGTCAGTTTCATAACCTAGTGAACACCAACAAGTTATGTATTAACCTTCCCTGCTCCCAATTACTTCATACAATTGTTAACATTACTCAAATTCTTAAAAGCTTTTTCCAAAGTTCTATTAATTTTTCTCTATTTGCCCTATCTGGTTTATTCATTTACATATTTTAACCTTTGTCTATCAACATCTTGCCCTTGGAAAAATCCAAAAGTTACTTTGTCTCTGAGCATTGACCTATAAAGTCTCAGGTAGTGAACAGAAAGGTTACTGCTCATTCCCATTATGCTGTCATATAAAGCTGTTAAGGGTAAGCATGGAAAAATTGGTCCTTAAATTTCCCTACGGGCTCTCTGTGGGGGTTGGAAAATCATCAGTAACTTTTAAAGAGGCATACAAACCCAGCATAAACCATGTAATGGGGAATGGGATGGGAAACCAAACAGAAGGGAAAGATGTCTTATGCCAGTGCAGTAGAAAAGCCACCAATACTAATTGCTTGAAAAATTTTTTTGAAAGGATAGAACAAAAGAAACTAGATTGTTTTTGTTTTGTTTTGTTTTCCTATATCTTGGCAGAAATAGTATTCACTGGCCAGGTTTAGCATGGCACTTTAATAGATTATACACTGGAGAAAGACTTCAGAGTCCAGTTTGATTATAAACTAAACATGGGCCAGCAATGTGCCCTCATGGCCAAGAAGGCCAACAGAATCCTGGAATGCATCAAGAAAAGTGTGGCCAGAAGGTCAAGGGAGGTTCTGCTCCCCCTCTACTCTACCCTGGTGAGGCCACGTCTGGAGTCCTGTGTCCAGTTCTGGGCTCTGCAGCTCAAGAGGGACAGGGAACTTCTGGAGAGAGTCCAGCGCGGGGCCACCAAGATGATCAGCGGACTGGAGCATCTTCCTTGTGAGGAAAGGCTGTGAGAACTTGGGCTGTTTATTGTAGAGAAGAGGAGACTGCAGGAGAGGCAAATGGTGAATGTTAAGAGTTTGGGGCATACATATTGTATCTAGTGACAGGACAAGGGGTAATGGAAAGATGCTAAAACACAAAAAGTTCCATTTAAACATAAGGAAAAACTATTTCACTGTGAGAGTGATGGAGCCCTGGAACAGGCTGCCCAGGGAGAATGTGGAGTCTCCTTCCTTGGAGGTTTTCAAAACCTGCCTGGATGTGTTCCTGCATCACCTAATCTAGGTGGACTTGATTGAACAGGGGAGTTAGACTGGATGATCACTAGAGGTCCCTTCCAAGCCCTACCACTGTGTGATTCTGTGATTCTGTGACCTATGTTAAGAAACCACCTACCAGGTGAACAGCTTGAGTAAGCTGTGTGACAAACATTTTAACATGTCTGAAAAAGTAAAACCAGCTCAGGACTCATGTACACACAGTCATGATACAGTAGAATAAGTTGTACTCAGGTTATTTCCGGTTGAGAATTTCCTTAAAACAATACTCATTTATACATGTAATAATTATTTTGCTTCAAAGAGAGAAAATATAATTGGGTTTGGGCAGTTTGATTATTTGCTTGTTGTTGTTTTTTTTTTCAGTAGATGAAGTTGTTATACTACATAAATTACATTAATAAATTAAATTTTTGGCTACTAAGAGCTCTTCGACATAGGATTTAACATCAACAAAATCAGAAAAACTGAAATGAGAAGTTAGTATGATTTCAGAAATGCTAATAGTTTTTACCATACTGAAACAAATATATTAATTTGTAATTAATCATAGAATCATAGAATGGTAGTGTTGAAAAGGATCTTTAGAGATCATCTAGTCCAACCTCCCTGCAGAAGCAGATTCACCTAGATCAAGTGGCATAGGAACATGTCCAGGTGGGTCTTGAAGACCTCCAAGGAAGGAGACTCCACAACCGCTCTGGGCAGCCTGTGCCAGTGCTTCCTCACCCTCACAGTGAAATAGTTTTTCCTTATGTTTAAGTGGAACTTAAACTTCATCCCATTACCCCTTGTCCTGTTGCTAAATACCACAGAAAAAAAGAGACGTCCCAACCTCCTGACACTCACCATTCAGATATTTGTAAATGTTAATAAGATCCCCCCTTAGTCTCATCTTCTCTAGACTAAACAGCCCCAGTTCCCACAGCCTTTCCTCGTATGAAAGATGTTCCAGTCCCCTGATCATCTTGGTGGCCCTGTGCTGGACTCTCTCCAGAAGTTCTCTGTCCCTCTTAAGCTGAGGAGCCCAGAACTGGACACAGGACTCCAGATGAGGCCTCATCAGGGCAGAGTAGAGTGGGAGTCGGTCGAGATCCTGCTGAATGGCAGCACAGCCTTCTGGGGAATCAGCCAGTCCTCACAGTTTGGTGTCATCAGCCAACTTGCTGAGGGTACACTCTGTCCCCTCATCCAGGTGGTTAATGAAGATTTTGAACAAGACTGGCCCCAGACAGAACCCATCCCTGAGGCCACTGGCCTCCAACTTGATTCTGTGCCATTGATCACCACTCTCTGGGCTCTGTCATTCAGCCAGCTCTCAATCCACCTCGTTTGTCAGCCTTTTGGCTTAGATCACGTGTAGTGTAGTAATTAATGTTTTTTTAAAACCATTTTTAGTCAAACGCAAGTTACTGAATGAAATTAAAAAGGAAATTATTGAAATGTAATGCTCCATGACAGGCAAAAGAGCAAACTAGTAGTCAGAAAAAAAGAGTTAGGAGAAAAGGACACTACATTCTTCAATCTCAGAAGCCTGTTCATAAATGTGGCTCTGGCAAAACCTTTCATTTTTTAATCTTAACAGCTAAGGCTTGTTAGAATGCCTTTATCAATCCTCCAGTTGTTGTGCTCTCTAGATGTAACATGCTGTGGTGAAATATACTTTCAATGGTTGAATGTACTTTAGTATGAAATTGCAAGTCATATTCTATTATTGTCGACACAACAAATTAAAAATAAGCTTACCAAAGACAATGTGCAGTTTTAGACCAGTGTTTTTTCACACAAGCATTCAACTGATCTTATGAGGTGCTGTACACATATACCTAAAAGTTACACTTTAGTAAGCAGCACAAGTCTTTCATTTAAGAGGCAAATGCCATTGAATTATATAAAATACCTGGAAATTTAGAAGCTACTGTAAAATCTGTTGCTGTATTTCCCTAAAAGTTCTATATTTCTCAGCTTGGAATTCAGTGGCTTTAAAAAATAGAAAAAACCCCAAGAAATGGTGAGTACCACATATCATCATTTTAATATAGAACTTCATTCATATTCAAAGCATTTACCCTATCTAGCTACCTGGAAACTAGTTTAACAACATTTCCTGGAATATAGATGAATTTCTAATTGAACCTTTAACTATGACTTAGTTTTGATTTTATTATATGAACCTATAAGAGATTTCAGTGAGAAGACAACTTACTTCCAGAGAGGGATCACTTTTACACTCTCTACCCTACCCTAGCAGGCTCATTGTATGCAATTTCCTTTAAAAATTATGCCAAATATTCAGGCTAAGAATGCCTATCTCCTAAGTGAAAATAAGCTAAAATTACCAAAAATTATACATCCTACAGAGTGATTTCTGACTGTTGTTCATTAGAATTTTTTTTTCTGTATTTAATAATAAAAATATTTTTCCCATAATAGAAGTAGTATGGTAAAAATAATAAATTAACCAAACTCATTTTAACAACCCTAATATACTTACTGTAATGTTTCATCGAAACACAGATAAGAAAATGCAAAGGCATTAAATGTGCCAAGTCTCAATTAATTTTCTGTTTCAGTATAACCCTTTTACTTTGAAAGGAACTGTATAAACAAGGTCATTGTGATTTGGATCAATCTCTATTCCAAGCTCTGCCACAGAATAAGAATTGGATCTCATTCTCCTAATGTAAGACGAAAAGGTAACACAAAGTAACAACACACAAAAAAGGAAACATTCTGGGAAAAAAACTGTGTGTTGCCTAAAGAAGACATTATTAGCAAGTATAATTTTATGACCTCTTTAAGATGTTTCTGCAGAGCATTAAGATCATTTTAGGAAAACTATATTTATTTCTCTACACATCCGTAAAGTACAAAATGAACTATATGAAATAGAATCCTCAGCACAATGATGAAGTGGGCAGATTTTCAATAGGTTTCAGCAAAACCCATTGTAGAGTTATGTAAGCAATTTGTATTTTCAATAAAATAGGAAATTATTAAGTCAAGTTTCATTAATCTTCAAATAGAAGAGATTTACATTCATGTACTTCCACACTAGGTACAACCAACCCGTCATTAACTTCATGGATATTGTCTGCCATATTTAGAGATGCCAAATTTTATCAGGTTGTTCTTATCAATTTCTCAGTATATTAGTGGACAAATAAGGTGTAGACACCTGATAAATCTAAAAAGTTTAGTGAAAGCAATTAACTAATTGTTTCTAACATTTGGCAATAACTACTATATATATTGCCTGCACTATGAAAGAAGGAGCATTCTTCCTAAATAACCCAAGTTTACTTTAATACATTAAAAGGAACATTAATCATGTTTTTGTAATTCATGCTAATTGTCGAAAATATATATGCCTTTGTAAACTCTCCAAAACTACAGGACTTACTTTTATTTTATTTATGGCACTGCAATTTTTCTATGACGTTTGTCATCATTAGGAACTATATTTTTAAACATGCATGAAATCAGAGCCTGAAATGACATGAGTACAGGGGACCATGATACATTGCCAACTGAAAGTGACTGGAGAGTGATTTACATATGCATATTTCCCTCATTACATACACATCATATATGTGTGTGAAAGTGAAGTCTCACTGGGCTCTGTGTCCGGAACATTATTTAGTACTGCATACGCTAGACACAAAGCACTTATGCTGAATGCATTTTCCTTTCTGTATCTATGAAACATCTGCTATGTAAAAAGCAGAGTTTACTGCAAGTACAATGATTCTATAATGTGAAGCCTAAGTAAAAAATATAATGTTTTAAAATATGCATTTTACACTTCAAAATATTGCAATACTAATTGCCATATTGTACAGTAGGCAATAATTATTTGAATTCAGTATTGTATCACTTTCAAAGAGTAATATGTTTATGTATATTCAAGAAGAGGGACCCAGCCTACATATTTAGAAAGTGTATCTTCCTTAAAAAAAGAAGCAAACGTCATTCAATATTACTCAATATAAACCCAAACAAATAAAATCTCCAAATGGCAAAATTAATACCTTTCAGCATTCTTTTTCAAGTGTAATTTTCAAATTCAAGTATAAATGCAAATATTAATTCTGATAAATGAATACTACTTCAAAATAAGTTAACTTTGTCCTGGAGATTCTAAACATATAGGACAAATGAATTCCTCTAGCACTTGCTGACATTTTTGCCTATTCATCCCTTCATCTACCTATAGAAAAGTGAGTATTGCTTGAAAAATCCTTGTGATCAGATCTACCACATAGCACTTACAAATCATGATTTTAATAAACCCCACTGTGACACATGAGACATAATAAGAAGTAATAAAGATAAAATGTTACATGATCTCGCTGTAAATTTACTGGTAGGAAATTACCAGATGAAACAGAAGCACGAGAGTTAGATTTTTCTAGTCTTCATGGAAAAATATAGGTCAAAAGTTCAATGCAAGAAAATAAATATACCTTAGTGTACAATAGAAAAGGAAAAGGCAAAGACCTTTCAGTGGAGATAAACAAGCATGTGCTCAGGACTCAAAATATATCTCAAAAACTCTCATCTGAAAAATCCTCACTATATTTGTCAAGAGAAAAAAATATTTGTGGATATGTAAGATTACTACAGACAGTCAAACTAATATCCAGTAAACTGCAATACGAAGTCTGACACTTACTTCAAGGTAAAGAGTGTGCCAGTTCATTGCAAATCAGTTCAAATTTTGGATGTGAACTGAAATGTGATATTTAACAGGAAGATAATGACACTACAAAGTATCTTCTGAAATATTTCCTCAGCTCATAGAAATGCAAGGTGACCAGTAGCCAGACCAATTTCAATATCCAGTATCTCATTTACCTATTGATTTTTGCTGCATAAATATAAAATTTAACATGTTTGTTAATACATACATCCTGTGCAAATAATTGTATGATTTGAACTGACTATTGAATGACACAATAGCAAAAATAAATATTGCAATAGTACATTGTAATTATACTTATGGACAAAGGAAATAAAAAATATAGATTTTAGCACTATTCCAAACCTTTCTGCTAATATTATAGCAGCATAACAATTAATTTTGCATATTTATACTTCTGTGATTTCATGAAGGTGTATTAAATGAACAATCACAAGAATTCATATTGTGAATTTGACACTTCACAGTGTTGTTTGATTTTTTTGTCTCCTCACATATAAAAGGCAGAGTTCAAAAATGAAAAAGACATAGAAGCTTGAGTTTTTGCAACATTAGTAGCAAATGAGATTTACGACAATAATAAGAGAGAAAGTAAAAGGTAATTATTTTAGCCTATTTGTTTCCATTTCATATAGATATCTTATAATACCTTTTCTAGCCAAAGGGATCCAGTAGCAGCTACACAGTTTTTAAATATTTTGCTGAGAAGCTATAGCACATCATTTAGAGTAGGTGATGACATTTTTTTTAAGGTGTCACCTTACATATAGAAATATGGTTTATACTCTTCCTATGAAAATCGACTCAATTTTTGCATAATCAATTCTTTCCTCCATAAGAAATATCATGTAAAGGTCTTCCTTAGTTTAAAAAATCTGACATTCAAGATTACTTTCCTGTAGAATAAGAGAAAATGCATGTAATCCAAGAACGCCACATAATGCAGGAGTCTCTCAGAGAAATCATAAATCATTTAGGTCAGAAAAGACCTTTAAGATCATCAACTCCAACTGTTAATGTAATACTGCCAAGTCCATCACTAAACAAAGCCCCTCAGCACCTCATCTACACACTTTTTAAATATCTCCAGGGATAGTGACCCCCACAATTCCCTGGGCAGCCTGTTCCATTGTTTGACAACCCTTTTGGTCAAGAAATTGTTCATAATATCTAATCTAACGCTCCCTTGGCATAACATTCTAAAGAAGAATTTTTATTTGACTGTGAATAAATACACTTTCACCGTTTGAGTTTAATCTGCAATTGCTTCTGGGAGAGAGAAAGACTCTGGATCAATCTACAGTAAACAGTAAGGGCCTACAGGCAGAGAATGTAGTATAACTGAAGAAACTCTTAGTTTCTTAAGGAATCCAAATAATGCTAAAGCTCAAAGACTTCAGCAAGATACCTCCCAGAAAGGCTACAAGGGCTTCTGAATTCAGGTTAACTCTCATTATGATAACACTAACATCACATAGCAGCTGAATTTGCTGCAGTTTATGACTGCAATGGCTAAGACTTTTCTGACAAGTCAGAGATGATTTTCTCCAGCACTAATAGTCAACACAAACAATAACATACTCACTCTGAACATTTTTTTTAATGAAATGTATATTTGAGGGTGAAAGGAGCACTGAGTTGTGAATATCTGAATTTTCTTAATGAGTTATGTCACAGAAAGATAAACAAGGAAAAACCCAAAAATCCAAATCTCTCAACCACCCTTCACGGACACACATACTCTCATTCTCAGATGACAAGGTATAAAATGCCATCTGTCTTTTGCCACACTGGAAAATATAATTCCATAATATTTATCATTTCGTAAGTATGTCAAGAACAATTAAGACTCTACTGTGCCCACAGAGAAAGTAAAGGAAATATTTTAAAACCCAGTAAACAGTATAATAAATAAATCATTGCAATGGACAGGAAGTATCTATTGCCTACTCAGTAAAAATCTCAGAGTGGTCCTTTATTGGTTAGTTAAGCAAACCTACTTCATAACTGAATGTATAAAAATGCAGGAATGTCCATTGACTGGGATAAATTAAACATCAGTGTTATATGTAAGGTATTTATTTAGCAGCCACTGTAGAAATAAAAATCCTAGCAAATTCCAGCAGCATGTTACTGAGTGGACATGAGGATCTGAGAGAAATTCATCCATTGAAAAAATGATGATGTAATTTTTTTACTAACAATAAACGTGACTTACAGAACTAAAATTACCTAATCAGAAATTGTCTTCAGAAACAATTCAGAACATCAAAGGCAGACAGTGTCGGTAGTACATGATGCAAACTTTTCTAGTTACAAAAGTATAGCACTACTTATAATAGGACTATGACAATAATACTTGTGGGGGAGCCTGATGGGAAAATGAAAAAAAATAAATTAGATTGGATGAAAAAATGAATTTATATTTTTCCTGGAGGAAATTAATGCACTCCTTCTCATCTTTAAAGCATATTTTTGTCTCAATCTATTGCTTTAATTGATATTTCTAAATTGTTTAGTTTTCAGAAACTTGCAATAAAAAATAAATATATAAAAACTTTGTTCTAGATTTGTAATTGTATTTATACAATGGTTTAATGTTGGATTTCCCTGCCAGACTCAAAGAATGTATATGTATTTTTTACCTCTACTTGAAGGATTGAACATACACTTTGAAGGAAATTGGTCTCACCCTTAAGCAATAGGATATTTTAAGCAATGGCTCTTAGACAGTCTTATTGATGTTACTGTGATTTGAATGTGTCATAATATTTAGAAATATGTAATAGATTCAGATAGAAAAAACCCACATACTATAAAACACTTTTATAAAAAATCACGTATTTGATTTGAACTCTAGTTATAAACTGTCTTAAGTATTAGGCTATAAAGTTTGACTTTTTTCTCATCTTCTGGCTCAGTGCGTACTTTCACAGGTCATAGCAATTGAAATAGCATGAATAGAGGAGACTGATAGGACCTTCCCTCTGTCCTCTCCTTGCCCATTATCTTCTGCCCCAGACATGTTTATGCAACTGTGAGGATCTGGTAAATATTCACAGAATCTTAAGGGTTGGAAGGGATCTCAAAAGATTTGTGTTCTTTTTGATGACTATTATGTGCTTTATATGTGTTTAGAATTAACTAATGGCTCTGTGACAAATTTAGAGTTGTTTGTAAGCATGACAAAGTATGAAAGGCAAAACAATGACATAGATCAAGAGCATCTCAAACACTGAAAACTAATAGCAAGATCATTGGCTTTAAAGAACTACAGCTCTTTTCCTAGCTCATTTACTATTTTGTTTAAGAAGCGTTATTTTTGGTATGACTCTGTGTTCCGTCATAGGCTACTAGTAAGGGTTTATGCTTGGACCTAGCACATTAGCCCTGTTGCTGAAGGGTGGATTAGAAGGGAAAAAATGTAACTGTGGTCCTGCTGTGCAGTTTCAGTTCAGCAAGGCACAAGTCACGCCTGTCATTTCACAAGTGAACTTGAGAGATACAGGCAAAAGTCCAGACTATATCTAAGCATTTAACCAGGAAAACTACACCTATTATTTTTACTCAGGATTTTTCTTTCCAGAATTTATTACAAGGGTTATTAATCCATAAAATTCCTTATATACACAAATACTTGAGGTCTGCTAGACATGACAGAATGAATGTGTTTCTCAATAATACAGTCTGTAGTTTACACAGACTCTCAGAACAAGTAATATGCATGTCACAGACATTTTTAATTAGCTGTTACATGCAACTGTAATACTACATGCTACAACATCCAAAAATATACAGATGTATAGGTTTACAAATGGACTGATCTAATTGTGGTTACAGAAGATGCAGCTCTGCTAGCCCCCTCACAGCACAGCAATATTAAAACATTTGCTTCACAAAGAGTCAATGTAACCTAAGGTTCACCAGCAGCCTTATGCTGTGAGCATGAGATTGCTTTTCTTACTAATTTTAAACGGGCTACCATGCTTTGTTAGCACAGATTTTTAATTGTACACAAACCAGTAGCTCACAAAATTCCATGTGGGCCACAGGTCCTTGAAGCCTTGCTACATCTGAATTGTTTCAAAACAACATGATAGTTTATTAGGAGAATCAAGCTGTTCCAAGTCTCAAAAGGGCACAGAAAATGCGTAACACACACTAGACTGCAGTACAGCAGAAGGGCACCTACTGAGAAAGCCAACAAAAATTGAACATTCATTTTGACAAAGGAAAAAAGGATAAAACAACCTAATCTTTAATGCTCCACATATGCTAAACTACCTCCAAAATGTTGTATACAGTAGCATAAGTATAGCTTTAAATGCTAAGATGCTATCCAAAATAAGCAAGCATTGCTTGGTATTTTACATTCAAGTATGCGTGCAGTTTACATAGAGATTATTTTCTTTGAATATTTCTTCTGTATTTTTTTAATTCCCTGAAGAGGAAGAATCAATCCAAATGAATTGATCTGAAGGTGGAGCACAATACGCTTGAACATACAGTGTGCAGATTAAACCGAAACATAGCTTAATTGTACAATCAAAATTTATTAGTAGGTAACTCAAAATTATTTTCAAGAATATTCCTGTTGGGAAGATAGCAATTCTAGAAACAAATATGCTTGTGAGGTATACAATTATATCTTAAATATACTAAAGGTATATTATTCATATTACTGCATTACTCATAGAATCATAGAATGGTAGAGGTTGCAAGGGACCTTTAGAGATCATATAGTTCAACTCCCCTGCAGAAGCAGGTCCACCTAGATCAGGTGGCATAGGAACACATCCAGGTGGGTCTTGAAGACCTCCAAGGAAGGAGACTCTACAACCTCTCTGGGCAGCCTGTTCCAGTGCTCCTCCACCCTCACAGTGAAATAGTTTTTTCTTATATTTAGGTGGAACTTTTTGTCTTCCATCTTCATCCCATTACCCCTTGTCCTGTTGCTAAATACCACAGAAAAACCTCCTGACACTCACCATTTAGATATTTGTAAATATTAACAAGATCCCCCCTCAGTCTCCTCTTTTCTAGACTAAACAGCCCCAGTTCCCACAGCCTTTCCTCATATGAAAGATGCTCCAGTTCCCTGATCATATTGGTGGCCCTGCACTGGACTCTCCCCACAATTTCTCTGTCACTCTTGAGCTGAGATTATTAATACTGAATAAATACTAACATTTACCACCATTTACTCTGTTCTTATGATCTTTTAAAAGAAATTATCACGAATAAATGCAACGTCTTATTTTTTAAATTGTCAGTATCCTCAGTACTGTTTTCCACTTAATCACCTTTACCGCTTGCTAGAAGAAGGAAATTAGTTCATTATCTTCCTTATGTGAACACCACAGTGAGTTTCCACAGATGTTCAGCTCTCAGAGATAGATTTAAAGCCTGAAAGTCCAGGAGGACCACATGTGCAAATATCATTACCTTTCCAAGTTCCTCAATGAACCTTCTTGGAAGCAGTTGTTTTTAAAGACAATGGGGAAGAGACTTCACTGTCAGAGACACATCATGAGAACTAAAATGACAACTTAGACAAGAAAATGTCACGTCATTGAAAGACTGGCTGAATGATAAATTAGTTTTAAAAAGATGATTAAAGCAGGCTTTGTCAAAATGACTGCCTGGCCTAATCACTTTGACTATGCTTTTCTATCATGGCTTATTTACAACTAGGTGTATCTTTTTGATGTCATGTCTTTAAAGTACAAAGAAATTAAAAAACTTGGCAATGGCATAAAAATGCAAATGCATTCCATAAGACACACGCAATGGGATGTATAATCTTTTGATAAAGGCAATGCTTAGGGCAGCCAGGATAAGACAATAGCACATGCAGAACTCCCCTGTGTTGTACAAACATTCTGCATCTGTAACATTCAGTTCTGTGAGACATCACTACGGACAGGAACACTGAAAGCTTAAGTACCAGCTCTGTGCCAAGGCTTGCTGTTGGAGAGAGGGAGGGATTCTGGAAGAGGAGAAGGGGATTTGCAATGAAAGTCTTAGCCTTTGCACCATCACACTCTCAACCCTTCTTTACAGGGGAGCTGTTGGATCAAATTCCTGAGGACAGCTGAGTTGATCTAGCAGAAGCTGAGCCAAGCATTCTCCCTACTTCAAACATGTTACACAGCAAAGTCCACAACACAAGGGCAATTGTCCAAAGGAAGTCCAGTTTAACTTACCATGGAATCCAATGTAGAGTAAAAAAAAAATTCTTCTCTATGAGAGGAAATTTTGACAAGTGTTGGAAGCTTCACAGCATTTAGTCAGACTGTGAAATGAGTATCAATGACTAATATTTATGATTTTAGCACTTTAGTATTTAGGAATATCTAACAAAAAGTCTTACATGAAAGACCAGCTGTATCCTACTTTCAGTCCTAGCAATCACTTAGCCTTTTTTCTCCCATGTGAAAAAAACCCTAGGATCTCTTTTCTTGAAAGACAGAAATATGCTTTGGAAAGAACTAAAAACTCTTATCAATTTAGAAGACGGTAAGCCCCTGTCACCACATCTGCATTGCAGACATTTTTCTGTTTGAGTTTTGATTTGGTTTCTTTTTTTCCCCCTGCTATAAGTCAGCATAAAAGGAATTTGTCAAGAGGATTGCTGCATCAACGGTTTTCACTGCAAGCACTAGACTTGTTTTTCCTTAACTACATCAAAAGGAGAAAAAATCATCAACGCATTTCAGAATCATTAGCATTTTGGAAGAGCATAATGAGTGATTTCAGTTGAAATGCTGAAAAGAATAGATGAAAACTATTCTAGAAATTATTATCATATTCTTTAGTCATGTCAACAATTTAATTTGGAAAAAAAAAAAAAAAGAAACCATAAATAACATACGTGTGGATAACATTGCATGATGCATATATGTGTGTACCTGAAGCCAATATTGAATCTTAAGTTGTGTATAACAAGGCAGTATTTTCCACCATACTTAAAAGAAATAGTTAAGGCTGAGTGACAGCAAGACAATAATGTTTGATATACAGGTGTTTATCATTAAAGTTTTTTTTTTTCTAATCTTATTCAGCTATGGACAACCTCACTCTTGTTTTATCCTCTACCAGTTCAAGACCATACATAAAGTTTCTGTACACTTTTGATATTTCTTTTATGATTAATTCCTCCTAACAACTTGAAATCTGATGATCCACATTTCTATTGCATTGTCTGAATATATAACCTTAATTTAAATTTGTTAAAATCTTTCTTCTGTAAACTTACAATGAATCATTGTGTGAGTTAATGTCAACAAACTTTCACGTTGCTGTATGTGAAAATTCAAATTAAAAAGCTAGCTGTAGGAGGACAATGAAAGGAAAGAGTCTTGGATCTTTAAAAACAGTGAAAGCTAAATATTGATTATTTTCATTCTTTCTAATTGCATTCTTAAGGACTTTTTACTATTTCTAGCTCTCTTCATTCCAGAATTTACAAAAACACTGCTATTCAACATTACTAGTGTTTTCCTTAAACACACCACACAGGAGACCTGAATCTGTATTGTCCTCACAAAACTGTTTACTTCTTTTGGGATTTAGTTTCTGTTTTCTGCCTTTCATTTTGAAGATCCTGTATTTAATATTGTTAAACCTTCTCAAATCCCTGTTTCTTGATCTGTCAGGCATTGACTTGCCTCTTGCTTTTTTGTTATAACATCATCACTGCTGCAAGATTCTTATCTGTACCACAAGTACTATGGGAAAATGTTCTCCAGTTATCCTATTTTCTTTTTTGCTATTTTCTGTCTCCTTTTTGGAAACAGTATTTTGCCATATCCTGCTACATTATAATCACAAATATATTCCTCTGGAACGTTTAAAATCTCAAAAATCATGCAGAAAATGTTTAGAATTAACTAGGAGGTGGCAATCTGAAAGTAACAAGGTGTTCTGAAATTTTCACCATTTTACTGTAAGTGACCAAAGGAACACCCATGACTGACAGCTAAAAGAAATTTTTTTCCACAGTGGAATGAAGTAGAGTGATGTGAATTTTAGAAATTGCGGGCTTTGACATCAACACTTGTGATCTTTTAAGAGAAAGGATTTAATAAATGCTGCCAGTCTGCAATAACAAGTGACATTCAATGACATTGTTGCAAAAAAGATAGAAAGAACAATTTCAGCTTAAAAATTAATTAAAATGTTTCAAAATGAATAAAAGGAGAATAAAAGTTTTATTATATATTCCTGGAATAAACATTTGACTTAAAACTATTTGCAAGCATACGGTCTGGCATATTAAATATATATTTAATTTAGAAATAAATTGATATATGTTTTGTATAAACTGATGAAGAATTTATCCATAATAACAAACATACCCATGTTTGCTGCATCAACTGTTTGTGGTGTCTCTGTTGACAATTTCTGAAGGGCCAGTTCACCATCTGTCTTCTCTGGTGAGCTGTTATGTTGAGATTGCTGTTGGTCCTCATCTTCAGCAACAAATGAAATTACACCTAAAACAAATAGATACCAGGTGTTATATTAGCCAGCGCATTAGCTTTATAAAACAGACTGTCAGGCATGTATGACTATTTCCTCAGTTAAAAACTAACAAAAAAAAGTGTAGCGAAATTTCCACTCCAGGTGTCAGACATGTAATTTATGGTAATAAAAATTATGTCTTGAGCGAGTCAAAAGAAATTAAGCATTTTTTTCTCCCAAAGGTGTTTTTCTACTTAGCTGAACAGATCAGAAATAAGTACCTGAAAAAGTCAATATTAAGAAAATCTCACTTTTAAAATCTTATAAAATATGGCAGAATAGTGTCTTTCTTTCCAGTGCAATTTTCAATGCATATTCTTGATTGCTTCTGTTATTTTTTTTTAAATCAGTGTCTCATTTTAGTGCTAGAAGTTAATGAAATTAAGTAAAAATATTCATATGATCCATTTTTATATTCTGTTATATATTTATGTTTAGAGAAGATAAAATACATAGAGATTGTAAAACCAGGATTTTAACATTATCAGATTTCTATTTCATAATACAAAATTCAACATAAAATATGCAGTATGTATAAGGTTCCTTTAAAAATATAAATATTATTCTGGAAAATATTATATAGTGTTTTTAAATAGTTTTTGTTTCTGTCATTATATCTAAGAATTTTAAATCTACACAAATTTTTGGAAAATACTACATATCATTACTATTTTATTGAAATGACTGTCCATCATAACATCAACACATTCTGGAGAGTTTCAAAGCTGAAATAAATGTATGTTGCAGGTTTGATTATTTCCTCTTAAGTACAACGAAAAATAAATTCACAGAATTATGGAATCTGAAGGGTTGGAAAGGACTTCGAAAGATCATCTAGTCCAAGCCCCCTGCCAGAGCAGGACCACCTAGAGTAGGTCACACAGGAACTTGTCCAGATGGATTTTGAACATCTCCAGAGAAGATGATTCCACAACCCATCTGGGCAGCCTGTTCCGTCACCCTCACAGTGAAGAAGTTTTTCCTTATTTTTCTTTGGAACCTTTTAAGTTCCAGCTTGAGAAGCTGGTGACTTATTTTATTATACTATACAGTAAGAAATTTTCCCATTTGAGATCATTAGAATTCATGTGAAATGGTCTCCCAAGAGGAACTTATGTTAACTGTGTCTTATTAAGGCGTTGGGAAAATAATTCATAGTGGTGCTTTTCAAATTTTAAATGAAGAATTAATACAATTTTATGAAAGTCCCACAACATTTTGATTTGAAAATAACTACATTTAAAGGTTTTTTGTTTCTCCAGCTTAGAGTAGGATAGATATGTAGTAATAGATCACATCAGAGCAGACATGCTATGCTCCCTGAATTTAGCAACTTACTAGCAGGAAGAGCTAAAGCTCCATAGTGAGGCTCACATGGGACCTGGAGAAAGGAGAAGCAGTAAGGGGAAGAGCTGGCATCACACCAGTCACAACAAGTGGCTAAAGAATGTGCAGCCAGGAGCTGACCAAGCTTCCCATATATATATACCTGTACACACCAATCTCATTTACAGACCTCAAGGCTTAACCTTCTTCCTTTAATCACAGAAGGCTGCATTCGTACTTCTGAACATATTGGTTTCATTTCAATAGGGAACAGTCTTAATAAAATGGCCTCACTGTTAATTTTGATAATATTATGCTAGAAGGATGTTATTCTTACAAGAATGACAATGAGGAAAATAAAACATAATTAAGTCAAATGCTACCAGGCTACCAGGAAGCCTTGGAAAAAAAAAAATTGTCAATGATGTACTCACGATACACTACACCAGGTGGCAATTTCAACATGCCAAAACACTGACAAATTCTTTCTGCTAAGAAAAATTAAATTAAATCGTTACAGGGAAGAAACAGTTATTATTTTCACATTGCCACAGTCTCTTTTACTCTGAGAGACAGCAACTGGGCAACGTAGATATAAAATATCAAAGCTGAAAACAAAACTAAAAAATTGCAATCGTTGCATATTTAAATTCACAGAAAAGAACTATCCATTTTTAAATAAAAAAAGATTAGAATCCCAGTATTTCATAGCTTTTTTAAGAAAAATCTATAAAAACATAGATAAATAAAACAAACAATCAAAAAACCCACAAGAAAACCAAACAGTTTAAATATCTCTTTTGTTATTATTCCTAAAACTAATCACAGTACGTAAGCCAGAAGTTGTACTCAAATAAGCAGAAGAATGATTGCAATTTAAGGAAATTATTTAATTTTTTTTTTAAATTTTCAGAAAATGTAGCTATCTAAGTAAAAAAAAGTATGGAAAGCTGAGGGGAATGACGTCTGAAGAAAATGGTCAAGTTACATAAATGATAATGTAAGAGATCATATTTGGATGGCACTGATATTTAATGGATCTTGGGATGAACTCATGGAATCATAGATTCACAGAAAGATTGGAAGGGACCTTTAGAGATCATCTAGTCCACCTCCCCTACAGAAGCAGGTCCTCCTAGATCAGGTCACATAGGAACATATCCAGGCGGGTCTTGAAGACCTCCAAGGAAGGAGACTACACAACCCCTCTGGGCAGCCTGTTCCACTGCTCTGATTAATTAAATTAATTCTGACTAATTAAACTGATTTTATGGCTCCATATATAATTCTAGTGTAATTTTGGTCTATTGAAGAACAATTGGAGAGGAAAAAAGACTTCATTAATTTTAAATACCATCATATCCATCAACGTATATCAAAGACCTGACAATTACAAGAAAATGAGTAAAAAGATGCAAAATTTTAAGCTAAAACACTTGATTAAATGCTATATATCACTAAATTAATAAACTCTAAAGCCTCCTGACAGTAAAGAATATTTTGTTACACTTTAAAATTTAGGTATTTTTTTCCATGTAATACTTGCTTCCAGTTACAATGGAGTGCTCTCTTTACCAATTGTCTTTATTTCAGAATACTGTACTCTGCACATATTTATGTGAGAGACAGAGGACAGAATACATTTGTTCTCAGTTTTAAAATTTTTTATTTCATCAGTAAATAGTAGAATGGTATCACTAACCTTTTTGGCTCTGCACAAAAAATGCTCACAAAAGCATAAAAAATCTAAGAACTCTGAATAATTAATTTTTACTTGCAGAAAATCTTAGAACACTTGAAAAGATCTCTAAGTGTAAATTTCTAATGCTCAAGCATATTTCAAGAGCTAGTGAAAGAATTATGGTAACTATAAACTACTTGATTTGATAAACCATTATGCTGATCATCACATGATCAAAAAATCAGTGAAGAATTGCTCTATAATTACTGACATTCAATTTTACTTCTTTATGGCAAACAGATCTCAAACAAAAAGAACACAGAACAATGGGGTTAAAATCTTGATCAATGAAGGTGAATGGATTGGTGCAATATATTCAGATCTCTGCAAGGCACTCAAATCTGTGAGAGTGTTTGAAATAAAAAATAGTTTTACTATATATGACATACATTTTTTAACCCAATTTATCATAAAAAATAATAAATCATCTTTGATCATTTTTGTGGGCACCAAAGTATCTACTAGTTTAAAGTTATTTTATATATATGTGAGAAAATCATCCCTGGTAAGAACTTCAGATAACAAAAAATACTTAGGAAGTATTCCTAAGCAGAATGCTCTCCTGGTTCAGGAGTGAACAGTGCACTCCAATAACTGATACTGGAGATTAAGATAGCTAATGATACACAGATATATTAATTTATTGAAATGATGCACTACAGAAAAAAAAAATCCAGTGAAAATTTGTTTTGTGGAATGGGGAAGAGGGTTCATATAGTAAAATGTGATAAAAAGTCATTAGCACTATGAAGTACTAAAAACTACATTGCAAAGGGGCTGAAGCACTATCTCAGAAATGACATTTAAAAGAAACAATAGGTATCTTATATTTTTTCATAAGTTTCTGCTGAATTTGGCTTCTATGTTTTTGTCTTTCTTCTATGAACACTGTCATGCCATAACATCCTCATCAGGAAGCTCGGACAGTGTGGCTTGGATGAGTAAATGATGAGGCAGATCAATAAATGGCTGAATAACAGGGCCCAGACGGTGGTGATCAATAGCACAGAATCAAGTTGGAGGCCTTTAGCCAGTGGAGACCCTCAGGGATGGGTTCTGTCTGGGGCCAGTCTTGTTCAAAATCCTCATCAACCACCTGGATGAGGGGACAGAGTGTACCCTCAGCAAGTTCACTGATGACACCGAACTGGGAGGACTGGCTGAGTCCCCAGAAGGCTGTGCTGCCATTCAGCGGGATCTCGACCGGCTTGAGAGTTGGGCAGAGAGGAACCTCATGAGGTTCAACAATGACAAGTGCAGAGTCCTGCATCTTGGAAGGAACAACCCCATGCACCAGTACAGGCTGAGGATTGACCTGCTGGAGAGCAGCTCTGCAGAGAGAGACCTGGGAGTCCTGATTGATAAGCTAACCATGAGCCAGCAATGTGCCCTCGTGGCCAAGAAGGCTAATGGCATCCTGGGATGCATCAAGCAGAGTGTGGCCAGCAGGTTGAGAGAGGTTCTACTCCCCCTCTCCTCTGCCCTGGTGAGGCCTCATCTGGAGTCCTGTGTCCAGTTCTGGGCTCCTCAGCTTAAGAGGGACAGGGAAATTCTGGAGAGAGTTCAGAGCGGGGCCACCAAGATGATCAGGGGACTGGAGCATCTTCTTTACGAGGAATGGCTGCAGGAACTGGGGCTGTTTAGTCTAGAGAAGATGAGACTGTAGCAGGGGATCTCACTAATATTTACAAATATCTAAAGGATGGGTGTCAGGAGGTTGGGACATCTTTTTTTCTACTGTATCTAGTGACAGGACAGGGATAATGGGATGAAGCTGGAACACAGAAAGTTCCATTTTAAACATAAGGAAAATCTATTTTAATGTGAGAGTGACGGAGCACTGGCACAGGTTGACCAGGGAGGGTGTGGAGTGGTTTTTTGGAGGTCTTCAAGACCTGTCTGGACATGTTTCTGTGTGATCTGGTCTAGGTGGACTACATTATCTCTAGAGGTCCCCTCCAACCCCTACCAATTTGTGACTTTATGATTCTATGATCCTAAAGAACCCAGTGATGCTTACACTATCTTGAGCAAAGACAGTGATATATGTTATTGATGCTGCAAAGCAACTCACAAATGATGATTTGTTCATGCATAACAGTCCTGAGTATTGTGGTGGGGGAGTTGTACCTAGTTGCCCAGTTTTTAATTTTGTGTAGTTTGTTATCTAACAATGGAATCTGGCTGACATGACAAAATATCATGGCTTACCATCTTTAAAACATACATTCAAAACCAAACAAAACTTTATGTACAGCAGATACAATTTCTGATTCAGTTGATGAGATAATTATACCACCATTAAGAATTTTAAAAACTACTTCTCAGCTCTCCTGTAGTGCGCGTAAATTTATATATATAGTATTAAACTTGTGAAAGCAACAATACAAGTATTCCTAGATTTATACATAAAATTAATAATTTAAAATTACATAAATTTTGGAGGTTTTCCTTTTGCTGATACAACAGTGCTTTAAAGGGTTTCTTGGTAAAAGTGTCATTGTAAATCTTCTAGCTTTACTGTCCATTTTATAGAACTTCAGTTCAGAGAAGATACACGCTTTTAAGAGGCGGCAGGCTGGTTTATTTCCTAGTAAAACTGTAATTGCAACAACGCATGTTCGACTGACTCATTGGCTATACAGTATAATACCCCATCCCTGCATCTAATTTAAAAAAAAGAGTAAGAAACAATGAACTTTTTCCATTCTGTATAATTTGAATGTACTATTTGAAAAATACCTATTATATTTATTTGCTTGTGCAGAGAGATGATAAAAGCCAAAAATATCCCCATATTTTAACTGGAAACAACAGGTTATGTGGCCATGGAATTCATCACATAAATCTGAAAAGATATGTAAAAATTTAGCTTATGGCTTAAATACACCAAAACAGTCTCAATAAGCATACATCTCAGGAGTAGGAGGAGGGGGTTAAAAGTTTTACTGTTTTCTTCTGACCAGTGAAATAAATGTATAGTATCAGACTCAGAAAAGTGTCACAGGAGAAATAAGATAAATTAAAAGTATGAGTATAATTTATGTAAGGTATTACTTTGGCCAATTTTTCTTCTGGTAGTTTTTCAGGTGACAAATGAAGACATTTACTGTAGGTTAAACCAAACTGTATAATCTCTATTTTGCACAGGAAAAACTCTATGATAGCACCTGTAAATTCTAAAGAGTTTCTGTAGCTCCTACTACTTGTTGATACACTGGGACAAAATGCATTGCTCCAAACATCCATGAAAAGGAAGCAGAATGAGTGAGTTGCATTTCAGATATGTTTTTATAGCATTTAACAAAGAGAGGAGTTATTTTATGTATAATTCTCTATGTCCCTTCTTAGTGTGACAATGAAACCATGATATGAAAGGATACAGGAATATGCAACTCTAACTGCACTAGGAGAGGTAGAAAAGGTATGCTGAGGATCATCTTGTCAGGTGATGGCATGTACAACTACACCAGTCCTTCTTCAGTGAGCAACAGTGATCCAGCAGTGGAGGTATGGCAGAGTTATTCACAGTAATCAGGCAACCAAAAGATCCTTCATCTTTATTACAGATTAATTAGTCTCAATTCATTAGTGTCGCCGTTGAAGAGGAAGTGCTTATAACAAACACACAGACAGGTGCTGTAAATACAGCAATGGCTATAAGAAGCTACAGAGATAATCTTCCTTCTGCATGTGTTTTATGACTCCATTGAAATTAGAATGATCAGTAGATCAATATGCAGAATTTCAAAGAAAAGGACAATATTTTTTTAAATATCAGATTTTGCACAAGTGTTGAATGAATAGTACTGTTAAACAAATAAGCTTAATCAATTTATTAACAATCCAAGATGGACTGGCATGATTCTCTCCATGTCATTAAAATTGTACTACAGCTGCAGTCTGACAGGCCGTGGCCTGTAACATACTGCCCTTTTTCCTCAATGTAAGATTCAAATTCACCAAGTAGCATTGAAAAATGTTGCCTACTAAGTACAGATAGTTTATAAATAAATGAAAGGTGATATATAAAATTAGAAAGCTCCTTTCCAAAAGCTATGTTGTTTTTTTTTTTTAATAGAGAAAAGGACACTGACTATACAAGCATGTTTTTTGGGTTTTTTCGCACAATAAATATTCCAGCATTACAAGCTTTGTTCTGTTCTGGAAAAGAATTTGGTCTATTCTATGGAATGCAGAAATAAGAGTTTGATAAAAGGTAATGTGGGGAAGATGCTTTATCGAACCTAGAGGAAATTGCACTATTACTCTGAAAACAGATTACTGAAAAAATTTATCTGCTTTCAGAATCTTGTGTAAGATATTTATTACCTGTTATTTCTATGTTAAAGCTCTCATGCAACTACAAACCAGCCAAAGCATATAATATTAGCCCTTTATTGGAATGCTCCTAAATGGACTTTTGAAAAGAATTGGGCCCATTTTTTAGCTTAGCAATCATAAAATAGAAAAAAGGAAGGCAAAAGAAGTGTAATTTTGCAACTATATAATTTCACAGTGAAAAGGACTTTAAATGTAAAGAAAAAAATGCAGAGCATTTGTCCAGTACAACAATTCATATGGTAAAAGTCCTTTTAAGAGAACTTATTTCAATATGACCAAAAAATAAGTTCTAGAACACCAAGGCTACACAGTTTTATACTTGGAAGTTAGGGAGTTTTCAACTTGAAATCATCCAGCAGTACTATGACAGAATCTTCAATTAGATATCTAAATAGATCTTCTTTTTTCCCTACAGGATAAAATTTACTCACTCTGTGACTAGCCTTCGAGCATTGCTTTTTATTTTCAATCATTTGACATGTTGGCCCCATGGATTATTTACTTCTCCCTAAATAACTTCACAAATGAATATAGAGTACCTTTATTTTCTGGTGTTTAAATTATACTTTTCCCATACTATCTTGTGCTTAGAAAGAACTGAGATTCTTGAGTTCTAATTAATTCCCACTTGCATCACTTACATCTAATCTGTGATCCTTGAGCTTCAGGCTTGCTGCTGATTAATCCTAAAAGTGTCAAAGATGCATGCATATCTCTGGTTTAACATTCAAGTTTCCCAAGAGTTGAAAACTATGCTTTGGGGAACAAATATGACACCCTAGCCTTGCACAGTGTGAAGCAGACAGATTTCCTTTCTCCCTGAAGCCACAAAGTAAGCACTTCCTAACTGACATTACCTTTGACAGGACACCTGGTAGTTAGGTTTATATCACACATAACAGCAGACAGAAAAATCAGCTGCTGCCTTTCAAACCTGCAATAGTGACCTTTCTTCCCTCCACCCCTCTTCCTCCTACAGCAACTGAATGATTAGAGAACATGAAGACATTTTTCTGACTTAACCAAAACCATCCCTGGTCCAGAGGAAAAGTAAATGTGATTTCCTAAGGCAGTGATTAAAGCCAGCACTGTGCCAGGGAGTGGATGGCAGATAACTGGGCACTGCCTCTTTTCAAAGGATAACTTCAGCCTCTATCAAGTTACTTTAAAGCCTACAATAAATTAATTGTTTTCTGGAAAGAAAAAAAAAAAGCATACATGGCTTCCCAGCCTTTGAACCAATAACTATTCCATCAAGTTAGAGGGACTGACTATTCTCTCTTTTTCTCACTCACTGAACATATAATACCTCCAAACATAATGGAAAGCATTGTGACAGAAGTTAGGAAAATCAGAGAACATAAGGGAAGTTGGTCTGAGAATATTATCTCTGTCCATTTGAAGGCACGGTTTTTATCACATGGTATTAATGTGCTGTATGATAGAACCCTTGGAACCTCTTTTACTGAAACTTTCAGCATATATAAAAGAGTTAATCATTTTCTAAGCCAGGAGAACATTCCTAAATCTTTAAAGTCTAAAAGAAAAGCATAAGTTAAAATACAGTTCATCCTCAATATTTCCTGATGAACATTTTTCTGTGGTCATAAATTCAGTTGAAAGCTGACTCCTATTCATAGAAAGAGAATTTTGTCTTGGAGCTACAGATTTAGCAAGAAGGCACTGCAGTGTTTTTGTGACACTAGGACAAGCTTTGGTACACGTATTAATTTTCACAAATCTCCTGTAAGTTTGCAATATTAAGAATATTTTACACACTTCAATTTTTGAAGAAGGCAGCAGTATCAAGTTTTTAAGTCAGGAGCTCACAAAACAAAAACTATAAAATAAGCATTTTGGATTGACTGATTTATCCAATATCAGAAATCCTCTTCAAATCTAGGATTCCTGAATGCTATTCAGTTACTTTAAAATAGTCAGACAGTCTCTTCTGTGCCATAATTTCCTCCCAAATATACTGTTGCATGTTGTACAGCCTCATTCTTGCAATCATGCTTTGCATATTATGAGGTAAAGAGTGAGTACTATGGAATTGTGGAATTATTATTAAGCATTGGAAAACTATGAAATTTGAATTAAAGAAAAATAGTAAAAAAAATACTTCCAGGCCTAAACATTAAATATGATATGCTGGTGTTTGTTAAAACAAACAACAGACTTGCCATTGTGCTATAAGAATACCACTGTAAACACGGACTGATGCAAATTATTAGCAATTTTATATCTTCAGTCTCTACATGTCTCAAAGACAGCATCAAGTTCACTACATTCTATGCATATACTCTTGTTCGGTGGTCATCCCATTCTATTCAAGGAAAAGAATCAAATTCTGGTCTCTGCTTTTAAATCTTTGGTTCTCGTAGGGCTATAGCTATTCAGGTTATGGAAAATTAAATTGAGACCTAAGAACCTGTTGATAATTCAAAATCATTAATCCTATTGAGTCAATTTTCATGGGACCAATTAAATGCACACATTTGCACATATGCTGGCATTTTTTAAGGATCTGACCACATGTTTAACAGTAATATATCTTTACAAATAAAAATATCAGCCAGCTTAAAAAACAGTATCAGCAGTAATTATAGCCTTATTTCCAGAAGAGACAATATGTTGAAGAGAAAAGTGAGCATTAAACAGATTTAATCAGCTAATTTATAGGAATGATATATACATGGGTTCTACATTGTACCTTGAAAAATTCCTCTCCTCCATGGAGATACAGTCAAAGTGTAAGCAACTGTGTCCTCTGGTACTACAGTAATAGCAGGTGCACCACTCACCATTGAAAGATCTGAAGACACCTGGTGAAGAGAATTCATAAAGATGAAAAACCATTAAAAGCAAGTTACTGTTGCAAGAACACTATGTACACAATATCTCGTCTACTTGCTTTGAAAGTAGAATATAAAGTGTGCTATGGGTAAGTCCTAATCTTTATGCATAGGAAAAAAATACATATTGTAAGAGTAGTACTGGCCCATGCAGATCATATCAAGTACAAATTTTGAGTTCATTGCTCAACACAAGTAAAAGCATCTTACTTAGACCATGGAACTACTTACATATGAGTGGGTTTGAACAGTCAGGCCCTTAATATTCAACATACAAGAGATTTAACAGTAGTGATCCATCTGACAGACAAACTAAAGCAAAATCTGGTGTCATTTTAACTTCAATTTCTACATTTCATTATATTAAACTGTGCTTTTTTGATATCTCATATTTTGTAAACGACAGATATACGATGGCATAGGTAGTAACCATTTGAAGAGTGAAAAGACCAATACAATTTTCATATGCTGAATTTTAGAACTTGTAAACGGATTGCAGGAATACAGACTGAGAGTATTTAATTGTATTTTATTCTTTTATCACTGGCATAAGTTAGCTGCAAACAGACTTTGATTAGTTGCTCATGGAAGAGGCAGTCCAGCCTGAGACTTCATCAACCACAGCTGACGATCATCTGCTTAAGTCAGTGGTTATGCCTGCAGGTGGACTGTGGGAATGGTTCTGCTCACATCCTCTATTCTGTTGCCTCTGCCACTAGTTGAAGCAAACTGCTGCTGAGTGAATTGCAAACAGTAATTTCTGTAGTGGATATCTGACTACAGCTGATGATTTTCCAATGATCTTTCTTATTTTTGGTTTTTTTTTTTTTTTTTTTTTTGTTTGTTTGTTTGTTCAATAGAATGCAATGAGAGATGAGCAATGGAGAGGCAATCACATTTTTTTTCTCTCCGCTCTTTACAAAGGGGAGGGGGGGGATGGACACCTACTTCCAAGAGGTAAACTAATTTACATAGTTTCTCCACTGGGCTATCAGCTATTCATGTAAAGGAAGCTAAGATTTTTCTAGGAAAGAACTTCAGATTTTCACTCCTGGACAGAGTCTGAAATGTTTTTTTCTTGATAGTGAATATCTCTACTGTGCATGCGTGTGACTGAACTCCATCAGTTCGCAAATTAGACAATTTCTCATGGATATCTGAAGTCCAATTCACACTGATCCTATCTATAAGACCACAAAGACACTTGTAACAACACACTTTTACTAAATAATTAGGATTTTAGGACAGTGGCCAGACCTGTAGATCTTGGAACAAGCCTCTTGGCCCTAATCTGCTCAGTCTGAAAAGATTACAGTGTGATGCTTAGGGACATGGTATAGTAGTGGATCAGGCAGTGGTAGGTTAACAATTGGAATGGAGGATTTCAAAGGTCTATTCAAACCTAAACGATTCTATGATTAACTAGAGAAAATCTGTTTCTACTGGTGTGATTGTACAATTCCTCATTCCTTTTTCTGGTTCTACTTCCTCCAGCTAGACAGAAAATGCAGTTCGCTGTCTAAATCTGTGGATTTTAAGGCAGCAAAAGAAAGCAATCAGCAGCTCAGAACTTTGTCATCTCTTGTATCCAGTTCATAGTATAAATTTAATGACATAAGTTCTCTGAATCTCTTTGTAGTTACCCAAAAGAGTTTCCAGAGCTAGAAATACCCTTGCTTTTCACAACCTAGAATCATATGTATGCGATTGTGTGCTATTTTTTATGTAGTATTATGTGCAGATACGACAGGTATAAAAATGATACTGTTGATATTAATTTAAAAGCTCAGTTTACTTTTAGGGTCTTTTTTTTTCTTCCATCACCACTCTAATCCTTAAGGAAATAGTTGTGCATCTTCACTGATCCCTTGGTATTAAATGAGTTCATCAGTAATTTATAGAGAATTGAATCCTTTCTTACAGACAGATGTAGACTTGTTACCTTAAAATAACTATATTTAACTCTTTATTTCTATGCATGAGCTCTCCATAATTTGTAACTCATTAGAGTGCTGCTGCTAGAATCCAGTATAAATAAACTACTAAAGGAGATATTCCACTCCATTATCTTTGTGGCCCTGCACTGAATTCTGTCCAGCAGCTTCCTGTTCTTCTTGAATTGAGGGGCTTAGAATTGGACACGATATTCCAGATGCAGTCTCACAAGGACAGGGTCGAGGGGGAGGAGAATCTCTCCCAACCTACTGCCCACATCCCTTCTAATACACCCCGGAATGCCATTGGCCTTCTTGGCCACAAGGGCACATTGCTGGCTCATGGTAATCCAGCCTGTACTGGTAGATGGGGTTATTCTTTCCCACATGCAAGACTCTACACTTGCCCTTGTTGAATTTCATTAGATTTCTCTCTGCCCAACCCTCCAGGCTGTCCAGGTCTCATTGAATGGCAGCACAGCCTTCTGGCATTAGAATAATCTTCTTAAGTGCACCCAAGATAGAGTATTTTATTATTTCTCTGGCCATTATAAATCCATGTTAAAAACTGCACATAACTGATGCTGCATTCAGTCTGCTGTCACTTTTTCCTAATGCAGTCATTAAAGTCACTAGTATTCTCCATGCTGCTCACTATTCCTACTAATAGAAATAGTCACCATGTTATCTTTAATGAATCACTTCATTCATTTATATTTATAAGCAACCCTTTTCATCGCTAATGTTTAAGTTATTCACACATTAGTAGCTCCAGACTCCAAACGGTGGTCACAACAATATGATTTCCTACCTCTAACGTCCTCACAAGGTCTATAGTTGTAACAGACATCACTTGCTACTTACTTTTAATGTATTCCTTTGAACTTTGTCTTTCTCTGATGGTCACATGATTTATCAACTCTATTACTGAGACTAATTAAATGATCAACCTCAGATAGCAAATGGATACTAAATATGCATGCCCATACTTGCACATGCACATAATGCAATTTATATTAATATTTGCATTCATAAAAAGAATCCTGTTTAATGAGACATGATCACAGACCTTTGAGTTTCCAGTGTAATATAATGCTGTGTAATGCCTGTCTTCCTAACTGTAGATATATTACACATACATTAATAACAATATACCCAAGAACACTCAGAAAGCGAAAAGGTGGTGAATTTAAAAGTACACATAGGAAAAATTCCAGAAAATTCTAAGAAGAGTAACTTGTTAGAAAGTTTTCATTAGTGTAGAGGAAAGCATGGAGTGAAGCAATGAAAGAATTAATATACAGTAAGCTTTAAGTAAACTTCTTTCTAAATACTAGAGAACTTGGTATTTCTTATTAGAATGGATTTTTATGAGGATTCTATGTAAGAATAGGACACAACTTTAGTCTCAGATGTGGCATTGCATAATCTTACCTCCTAAAATAATCACTAAAACCACATTCTCTAAAGTACCTGAATGTGCCTGACAAAATCTACCGTGGGGTCTGCATTGTTAGCAAATATATTTTGAAGTAAGAAAACAGGGCTTGAAAAGAAAAAAGAAAAACTGGATGAAAAAACTCTTGTCTCAAAAGTATCCCAAAAGTTCTATATGGAAGATAGAGAAATTTTTTGAAGAACAGGGGGTTTCTTATTTTTTATTATGCATTTATTCTACAATACTTTTGGAAATTATTAAGAGTTTGTACAACTTAATAGCTGAAAGGTAATTTAACTGAGCCTTGAGATTCCTCTAGAGAGTTGACTTTAATGAAATCTATTTTGAACAGCACAGTTGCACAGTTTTATATTTTTACTGAAAAACCAAGCCTTGAAAGAAGGCACCTTTATACCTAAAGTTACTATCAAAGGTGTCATTAGAAGCAACCATCAACACATCAGTCAATACTTATATCTAGCAGACAGAATTTTATATATAAATATAAAAGAAAATGGTATAAAAAAATTGTAATGAGATTGATATTGAATTTTCACAGAAATATTTTACACTTCCTACTCTTGTAGGATGATTTGAATCTAATGTTACAGCCACTAAAATCCACTTACATTGCAGTCACTAACCTTATATTAATTCAGCATCAGAGAAGGATGTGCTTTCTGGCTGATGTTACACGTGCACAGATTCTGTTGTCACATTTTTTTCAGACTCAGGAGTAAGTTAATCATGAAAAAATATATTTTTTCTAATAACCTCTAGAACCAGCCCTGAAAAGCACTGTGGCAATATTTCCCTAAGGTTTACACATCAGTAAGTAGAAAATAGTTCATAAAACAGCTCACATTGTTCAAGGGAATTTATGCAAATTATCTTTTTAATCATGGAAACCTTTGTGGGCTCTGAAAGTCTTTTGCTTAGCATTTTCTAAGAGTAAGCTGACAGAGTAATGTATGTGACCTCCAATGGTTCCAAAGGCACTTCCTCTCTCCCTCTCTTGACAGACACAAATGGTTGCACAGACAAGCAAACCACATATACCAAAAGTATTACAACTGCAGACATGGACACTCCAAGCATTATTTCCCTCTTGCTCTTCCCAGACTTAACTTTCATATTAAATAGTTACTTTTGCATTAGTACCTTTACTTTGGTTGAGGCTATTAGAAAAATACATTGTATATCAAGAAAGAGAGTAGCATATACACAATTTAATTACTTTCTAATTAAATTAGTTTTCATTAAGCTTGTCATTTAATGTATTCAATTATTAAAATGGAATAGTGAAGTTAAATTTATACCTCAAAGGAAAAACTATCCAAGTATTAATTCATCTAAAATGACTACTACGTATTCAATGTGTAGTAAACTGTTTATGGACGTGTCTGCAAATTATTATGCTCATCAGCTACTGGTACATCTTATACCATTCTTGATGGAGGCCGAGCTTCATTACTTCAGTAAATGAAATACATTTTTTTTAAATATCATGTCCCAGTTTATCTGTGAGAAGCTACCTTGTATAGTGCATACACTCCATCAATGGAGGATGTACATGACAAAGCAACCAATAATTAAATAATGGTGATATTTATTAGTCAACAAAATTACAAAAGATCTCATTAAAAATATTTCTAAAACTATGAATTGTTTTATTATGTTGTTCTGTCTCCTCTAAAGCTGAAAAGATTTTCTCTACCCAATCATCAAGCTAAAGGACAATATGTTATAATTTGAAAGATGCTAGAATAAAAAGGAGGTGTTGTTACTGGGCTGTCAGCAACTGATCCCAAGAGAAACAATGACAAAGACAAAATCACAGCCTTTTGTGCCCTGCTTAACAATAGATTATTCAGAAATTACAGTAATCAGGCAGCATAGAATAAGCAACAACAAAAAAATTAATGTCATTTCTTTTTCCTGTTGCCCTTTGTGCTTTATTTATGAACAAAGCTTATTTTGCATTTCTGACAAGGTTGCTGGTCACAGTTCCATCTTAGAGGAAGTTTTCATGTACATAGTACTGTCCACTTTCAAAAATGTTCACTTCTTTCAGAGATAAAAAATAAAAAATGCATTCACATCTAAAGAGCTAAGATTGTTGAAAAGAAAAATGTTACAGCTGGTGATGTCCAAAAAAAGACATTTCCTACTTTGGAGGAGAGGGGGTTGTGTGTGTTATTTAGTAAGTCAGAAAACAGGAACATGAAGCTGGACCTTTTTATGATATACAAATTTTATTACATGTAAATCCTTCAGCAATAGTAAAAAATTGGAGACTAGCTAGAGTTTAAGGAAGAATCTCACATTGTCATGAACTCCCACTAACCAGTACTGCTGGTCTCTCTTTCTAAAATAAGGTGAGATTACTCTCTACCAATGCCTGTCATTTTGAATAAAGTAGTGTTTGGTGCTCCTGCATGAAGGCAGGAAAATCATTTCACGAGTATATGCTACTTAACTAGTAAGATTTTATCATGTTATGGAATGTACATTCTCCCCTTTTCCCTACTTCCCTTAAAAGGAAAACTGCATAAAAAAAAAAAAAAGACACCTAAAGCCCTCTGTTTAAAAATGTATTTACATATGCTGACAATTTTTCTTCTTCATTGTTTTTGCAGATTGAGCTGCCCTAGCAAATAGTACACAGTCACAGTATCTAGATGTTATCTACTGTAGATTTAAATGCTGTAATAAAGTCACAAAGGTGGCTTTTGTTGAGCAAGGTCTAAGATGTTCATGCTTAGAAACTCTCTCTGCAGCTGAGAAAAAAGTCATGTACATTCCACTTCTGCTGGCATATGACATGAGGTCCTATACATGGGTAAGAAATGTGAGGAATACTAACAAAATGCTTTTATCATTTTCAAATTAAACATGCAGACAAGTTAAATGGTAGGAAAATCATGCAGTTACAGTAACACAACATTTTTTAAACAGGTAAAGGTGTTTGTGTAAACAGTTTTGAAATAGATTTAACTAAAAGAGTTTGAAAAAAATAAGGATTATATTTAATAGTGAAAAGATCTTCTTGAACCAGGAAACTAATGAAAATGTATTTCCTAATTCAGGTTTTGTGTCTCTCTACTGAAATCACAACTACCTCAGCACCTCCTAGTCCATCTCTCCAGTGACCCATTGTCATAGTTCATAATTTCCTCTGAATTTTCTTTCCCATCAATAAACACAAAAAATATTTCCAATTTCCTCCAACATATTTGAAACAACACGTGGGCACAAGACACTAACTGTTATAATTTTTTCTAAGAAATGCATATACCACCAGGCCAAGCCATTAGGCTGTTAGAAAAAGACAATTACTAAACCCATGCTGCAATCCTTCCCTTAGTAAGATATTTTGCATTTTTCTTATTTTTTTATTCTATTCTAATACCATGTAATTCTCAGGCTTCTTCTCTGACTTTAAAACTGGTGGAGTTGGCAACTCATTTCAAACCAGTGGAGAAGGAATGACTAGCAAATTTTTAATTTGGGCAATTGTAGAAGGATTGAAACTGTAGAAGTGCAATTTTAGAAGGACTGTCCCCTTAAGAACTAGTTTAAAAGGCTAAGAAACATTTAGCCATGGAACATACAGTAAAATTACACACTATCTCACAGATTTCCTGACTATAAACACATCCATTTACTATAAACAATAGTTACTTATTGTTTATCACAGATACATGAATTTTAATAGTATATCTGCAATTACAATAATACTTGCTACCATAATACACAGGTCCTTGTATACAAAAATAACAGTCACATTTTTGTAAAACTTTACCTTGTATGTTAACTTCTTCTTGGTGTAATTGGGCACCAATAAAATCTTCTGAGTGACCTTTCTCACTTGGCAATCTATCACAATACAATCCTGTGCTAGAGGTTTCTTCCCAATTCCCTTAAGGCTAAAGATGGTTTCAGCTCCAGTTGTATTGTTTTGCAGAATAAGCTTTCCCTATGAAAAGAGAGAAGAAAAAAAAGTTTCAGCAGTGCAGAAGTTCCATTTGGCTGCCAAACCAACTCCATTAGTTCATTAATCTTAAATTCAGGCAACAAAACTTACTTAAAAGATAGTGTTTTCTATTGACTTTTCTCGTTCTTAAGTAAACTGCTGTTAAAAATGGACGAACTAAATAAACAAATTATTTTCTTAAATCTTCTAAATTATGACATTTAACAATAGAGAGTTTTGGATTTCTTAACTTGATCCATGGCTGTTCAAACAATTTTTCTGTATACCTCCTAGGCTACCTATTGTTTCTTCACCTTCCATAGGCTTCCTTTTTGTGTTTGTCCAGGAGCTTCTTGTTCATCCATGCAAGCCTCATAATTATTTTTCATCAAAAATTTCAGGCCTTTTGGCTTTTCATAGTTTTACAATATTGGATTCCTAAACGACATTATATTTGTTCAGTAATGCATGAAGAAGGATTATTAATGTTTCATGGAAAAAATTGGAGTTTTTTTGTCTTTGACAACACACAGTTGAATAGCAATCTACGGTCAAAATCTCTCAGCTTATATAGATGAAAAATACTTATGATGCTTCTTGCTAAAGGTGTCACAGCCTTTGCTCTACTCTCCATTTTAGCATTCACATTAATGATTACTTTGATGGCAAATCAAGCAGCTAAATACTTCAGCTAGCAGGCAGTTTTTCAATTTCTGACTCTTAAGCAGATGCTTAACATTAGTAACTGCTTAAGAAATTCCAAAACTTGCTTATTGATGCAAATTTTATTGACTAAAGCATCTTTTTGAAATGTTACTAATTTAATTCTTACCATTGTTAGGCACTCAGCAATAGGCTTGAACATGAGAGGATATAAAGCTGCTTCACCTAAACCCACTTTTATTACAGGAGGGCCATAAAAACCCTCTCCTTCTAAAATTGCTTGAAGTTCCCAGTCCTGGCTGGACACGTTACTCTGAAATCAAAGTAAAGATGTAAATAAGATTATGCATTTCAAGCTCTTAACGTGCATTTCAGATTTTCCTTGCAATTATCATCAAATTAGAGCACAGTACTCATTTTCCCAAATTACTGGTTCAGAGGACTAATAATAAAATGGGGAGAATAAAACAGTGTATTTTAAAAATGTGTTAAACTAATAACAAATCCCTTATTCCTAGCAGTCAGAAGTACAAGTACCAATACTATTAGTAGCAATACTTTCACCAGGAATACTCATATGTACATGATACAGCTAATGGTCTAGGGGGAATTTATAGGTATCATTACAAGCATCTTTATGGTGCTGTTTAATGCTTGCCAAAATTCTTTCCTTTTCCATTTGTAGGAAATCTCAGTGAATCTCTTTCAAGTGGTATGCAAGCTGATGTGGTATACAAGCACATATTACCTCATTTGGCCACTGACTATATTACAGGACGCCAAATGAGTATTTACAATCCTGTGTTCTCAGAAAGTGGTCTTTTAGAATACTATTTTAAAGTAGTCTGTCCTGGATATTATGAAAGCCTATTTAAGAAACAGGTTTGACTCACATCCAAATTTATCACAAGGTTGATTATTATGGTAGAAAGTGAGACATTTTGCAATACATTCTTGGGGGCTGCGTAAAAACAGTAAAACTAAAATAATGCTATTCAGCCTCTTACTATTTGTAGGAACCAGATGACCAAACATCCAATCACGAAAAGGTTAATATCCATTTGGAAAAGAAAATAAACTGTCATTGAAGAGCTAATACATGCCTTGTCTAAATAAAGAAGTTTGACTTGATCTAGGAAAAGAAGTAGCCCTTTGACTCATAATGATCTTCATCCATGAAAAATTATATATAAATATTAGAGATAAGCAATGGATTTGGGGGAATGGAGGTGATACTTCAATTCTCACTTTCTTCTTTGAAAGTCTCTTCAGCACAGTCATCCTAATCTCAGAAACTAAGTATCACCACATGTGGTCATCAGAGCTAACCCCATGGCATGGCACAGCATGAGACCTGTATATGTCTAAGGTTTGATTAATATTTATGATTAATACTTAATTTTTAGGGTTTTAAAGGTAAATTTCCTAGTAGTTAAGCACAAATGCCCATTTAGGCTGTTGACATTTGCATAGTGCCACAGTTTTTCAAAATACTTCCATCCCTGTAGTCTTCAATTCCAATTAAAATATCTCTGATAGAAAGTAAAAAAATAATTAATTGGTATTCTCATGTTGAGGACAAAATGAAAGAAAAAAATGCGCAAAAGATACTGCTTATTCTCCACAATTTCAGGGTCTTTATAATTTTGAAATATATTTGACCAGTTTTAAAACTATAAGGCTATCACCCTTTGCTAATGTACTGTTTTAAAAGTTGAGATGGAGGAAAAACATAAAAACATAACTCCTGCATGAAATTTGAAAGAATATACTTGGAAATATTCAGAAATTAAAACAAAAGGAAAAACAAAATGTCAATCTGTCTAGAAACTCTCTGTTCGAACAAGAAGGAAAACTCCTTATTTTTCTGCGTTGTGTAACTGCTGGTTTTCAGCTAATGTAACATTCAGTAAATCAATGTTTAATAAATAATATATGAGTTTAAGTATAAGAAAAGATAGGAACATAATACAATTTCCTTTTTTTTTAATGAACAAGTTCTTTGTTTACTTTGAGTATTTCACAAAGCATTCACTGTATGATCTTTCCCCAGACATTAAGTACCCTTGTTTGAATCTGCCCTCACTTTTTTGTCTACAAAATAGTGGAATAATTTTTCTATAAATTAACTAATTAGTATTCTTTAGTAGCTCTAATATCAAAAAGGTTACATTAAGTACATAAACCAAACCATAGTGCAAATCTCAGGAAATATTTTATCATTTTTATCCCTTAAAGAATCTATTATTTCTCTTCTCCATACTTTTTTTTTTTAATCAGAAAAGTGCTCTAAATTTGAACAATAATCTTATGAAGGAGATGACTCCAACCTACTCTTCATCTTCACTCCCTGGTTTTATTTCTCAGGTTTCAAGGGGTTTATATAAAAACCAAATATGACAAACTACATGTGATAAGTTGTCTATGTTTGCCATGTTTTTTACATTGTATGTAACCTAGTTCTTCTATTTTGCTTGACATCTGTCCATTTTTTTCCAAAATGATAATTTTATTCCCTTGATTAAACAATTTTTTTCACTTTGAGTGTGACAATAAATAACTAATTAACAACTGTCAGAAGTGAAACATGAGAAATAAACCCATCAAATAAATAGCTTGCTTTAAGAACAGCCAGAAACTATTTTTCCCAACATTTTTTACATTGTGCCCAATATAGACTTTAAGTAGAATCATAGAATGGTAGGGGTTAGAAAGGACCTTTAGAGATCAGGTGCAGATGTAGTAGTAGGTTCACCTAGATCTGGTCATGCAGGAACATGTCCAGGTGGGTCTTAAAGACCTCTAGAAAAAGAGACTCCTCATCCTCCCTGGGCAGTCTGTGCCAGGGCTCCCTCATCCTCACAGTAAATTAGTTTTTTCTTATGTTTAAATGGAACTTTTTAGTGTTTCAGCTTCATCCCATTACCCCTCATTCTGTCGCTAGCTACAATAGAAAAAGAGAGGTGCCTCAATCTCCTGACATCCACCATTAAGATACTCATTAATGAGATTCCGCCTCAGTCTCTTCTCCTCTAGACTGAACAGCCCCAGTTCCCACAGCCTTTCCTCATAAAGATGATGCTCCAGTCCCCTGATCATCTTGGTGGCCCTGCACTGGACTCTCTCCAGAAGTTCCCTGTCCCTCTTGAGCTGAGGAGCCCAGAACTGGACACAGGACTCCAGATGAGGTCTCACCAGGGCAGAGTAGAGGGGAAGAAGAACCTCCCTTGGCCTGCTGGCCACACTCTTCTTGATGCATCCCAGGATGCCATTGGCCTTCTTGGCCACGAGGGCACATTGCTGGCTCAGTATTAGTTCATCATCAACCAGGACTCCCAGGTCTCTCTCTGCAGAGCTGCTCTCCAGCAGGTCAATCCCCAGCCTGTACTGGTGCATGGGGTTGTTCCCCACCAGATGCAGGATTCTGAACTTGTCTTTGTTTAATCTCATGTAGATAAGTGCAGAGTTCTGCATCTGAGGAGGAAAATCCCTATGCACCAGTATTAATATTCAAGTAAATATTTACATGCACTTGTACATATTATAACTGTAAATTTTGACAGTATCGATCTGGAGTCCAGGTTTTAAAAATCCTGAATCTTAGTTCAGTTTCTAGTAGTAAAGTGAACTTACGATTGGAATATCCTGAATCACTGCCTGGTATGCTGGAGTTACAAATTCAAGCTCGGCTTCAGCATGGTTTGTATTCACTACACATTCAATCTCATAGACACGAACATCACAGGAGGACTTCAGAAGAATCTGACAGTGATAGCAACCAGCATACTGAGGAATGAATTTTATAGGAAGCTCAACTGCATCACTTTCATCTGAAAAAAAAGACCCAAAAATTGTGATGTTGTAAAGCTTTTCAGAAACATTTGGGTCCACAAGAAGAACCTGTCGAAAGTTCCAGTAAACCGTAAGACAATCTCACCAGAAGTACATGAAATAATTTAAAACAAAAAATAGAATTTAAGAATCTAAACATCATTTTCTATTGTTTTTAGTAGTGCACAGAAAGAAGTATTTTAAAAGACCTATTAAATCTAATAGAAGTAATAAGTCTAATGTATATGAATTTCTGTAAATATTAAAAAAATATAGCTCTAACTATACTTTTTGTCAACTGTTACCATGATAGATATCAGACACACTACAGTTTCTTTAGAATTCTGATAAGTTTAGTAGTTCTCATTAGAGCAATTCATTAGACTTTTCCTATGTCAAACTTTGGATCGAATGTTTTAGTTTCTGAAAATGCTAGGGGTATCCAAGTTGGAACTCAATCATAAAAAATCCCATTTGTCCAATCCACAGCATGTAGGAAAAACTCCCCACAGTAACATCTAGACTAAGAAGCAATACAAATGCTGTCCATCTTCAAGCATAGTCAGGTCTAACAAGTCTGCTGTAAAGACTTCCTCCTCTGCACCTGCTTAGAAAGGATGAGACTCTTTCATAGAATTTCAAGCCCTTCACTAGCCCTTGTAGGACACTTTCCAAAGGAGAAGGGAAGGTACAGGGGAAACTCCAGGGACTGGCCATAAAAAGAGGTTGCCAGTCCCACTCTCCAAAGGTCTCTAAGAAACCTAAAAAACTACATGAAGACTGTAGCTGTGTAAACTTCACTCGTAGTCTCATATGAATGTAACAGACACTGTCTTTTCACTGTTTTCCGAAGTTGGAAACCAGTATCTAGAAGTTGGAAAAGATAATGAGAAAGCTAGAGACAATGAATGTAATGATAAATGAGAACCTTACAGATAAAACTCCAAACAAATTGCTTCTTCCTCAGGGGAACATCTAACAAATTCTTATGGAATTTCCCCTCTTCTTCCTTAATTTGGCTTATTTTTTGATGATACGTATGACAACTGAAGTCCAACTGTTCTAATATCTTCAGTGATTACTACTGAATTTTGAAAGTGCAATCAATCTTCATTTGCAACTCTGCTCATTCTGTTCCACAAAGTGATACTTTAGGTTTTTTTCACAAAAATAGCTCAAGTTCAAGAGATGAATCATATAGAATGACATTATTCATCTTTCAATATTATTAGGCTATCAAAATGATAATAAATTGCCCCTCAGGTTTAACCCTCTCTAAAATAAATTAGTTTGTTCTCTTTTAAAGACAAGACTAATGGCCTGGTAATTTTTTAGTTACTTTTTTTTTTTTCTATTTTGTCACTAAATTACTATTCTCATGGGCTATCTTCCATAAAAGTGATCTAAGTTTGTCAGTTATGCAAGGAATGAAATTGTCCTTTCTTCTGTTTATTAGTACAGTCCCTAATTTTCTGTCTACAAGAGTTATTTTAGGAAGGTGAAACAAAATTGTTACTTCAAATTTAACTTTTTTTTTTTTTTGTAATAGCTTTATAAACTAGGAATATACCTTGTATTGTGTAGGCAATTGCTTAAATGTACCTGCAAAATGTTTCTCTTTGTACAACAGAAAAGATCCTATGTATGTCTGAAATTTATTTTCTAAATTTTGTGCTTAATATTGTCCTTAATTTTTGTAAAACTTTTCTGTAAATAATTTATGAGTACTCAGAAATCTGATAACCAACTTCCATCTTCCACAGCAACTTTTTTCTCTTTTTCCTAATCATTGAACTAAATTTTACTTTAGCTTTGACTTTTCAGTCTTTATTTATTTGAACATATCTAGAAATCTGTAGTTCTATTTATTTTTGTGCAATTTTGGTTTTTAAGTATTTTAGTATTCTCCCTGTTTAATGTGACTACATCAAATGCTTATTTCACTTTTATTATCAAACACATATTATTTTAACATTATAATTTCTCCAAATAGCTCTTTCATTAAGGCTTAGCACGAGCATTGGAACAAAAATGCATATCTTAGGAAAGCTTCCACTTTTTTAATAAGTCTAAATGGTAAAAGGATTGTTGTTTCTCTTGAGTTTTGTGTCAGTATTTAATAAACCTCACACATATTATTTTACCAGTATTATAAATTTTCTCATTGAAAATCTACATTACGTAGAATTCTCTATGCTTTCTGTATAGAGCCCTTTACAGTCAGACATATCCTCTCATTTCAAGCACTTACAGGAAACCTGAACAGGACCTCTTTCCGTCAGAGATCACTGAGAGTCAAGCTACTCAAGCTTTCAAGACCTTGAAATAATTACTGTAGCACTTTCCTGAACCCTTCCTCATTTGTAACTTTCCTTCTGATATATGGAAGTGAGAACTGGATGTGATATTCCAGCAACACTATCCTTTTCATAAAACAGTAACAGCTCTTTTCAGTACCTACACTGTATTTTTCCAGGATTTTCCTAGGATCTTTCTTTTCAAAAACTTCTAAACAATTTGTTTAAAAAAAGTAGTGACAGCTAAAACCAGAAAAACACAGTGAGATATAAGGCTGAAAGCTTTAGTTCACACTGTCAGATAAGTACTCTGCCACTACAGATTCCTGAAATATTTTTGGAGACATCACTTTACAAAACAAATACCTTCTTCATCTTTTAACCTATGTTGTTTCATATTTAATACATAACATTATTTAGTATAAAAAAAACATGTTCAAATAAATCCAACTGCTAGGTAAGCTGTTCTTCTTAGCTAAAACTTAAAGATAATCTTTAACTGCTGAAAATATAAAAAGGATGGATTTTTGTTTCGGTTTTCATAGTTTTATCCAAAGATCCATAGTAATTTCTTTCTTTCCCCATCATAGTCCAAATATATACATAATAATAAATAAAATTATTAAAATAAACCTAATGGAAAGAAGTCAATATCTTCTTTCCACATGCAGTGATGAGAAAGAGACATTGCCAACACCAGATCTACTATTAGCTTTAGTATATTTTATTCCTCGCAAACAGCAAAGATCTTAAGACTGCTCCAAAGACAAAGATAAGCCTTGACATTGACAGTCATCCAAGTAGATGCCAGAGTTCACAGATGAAATCAAAATTATGTATTACTATCCTGACCCCTAAAGGCTTCATTTATTAACTAAGTTTAAAGACTGTGCTGTCAATCCACATGATCTTCTTTTAGGTATACTCCAGGTTTCAGTGTTCTGAGGATTAACACCCTTCCTCGTTACAGCAGCAAGCCTATTCATACACAAATATAAGAAAGAGGCCTTCCAAAAGTTTTTCACAAGATACAAAAAATAATTGTATCAGATACAGTAAAAACTGTAGCAGATACAACTATTCTCCACTGAATTCCTTATTGAAGATATTAAACACGAAAGGATACAGACTAATAATCCCTCTCACTTTTACAAGACCAAAAGAGTTTTCCACTGTTACATACTTCATAGAAACAGCTAGTCCACAGATGTAGTTGGAATGAAAACTGATCAGATAAAGACCTATATTATCATTATTCAAAGATACATTTTCAAACAGAAATAATTGTAAATTAATCCTTTTCATGAAGAAAGAATAAAAAGGAATGCATTCATTTACACTTTTTAATCCCTTTTGTGCCTCCTCTATCCTGGATGATTAAGACCACCAAATATAATTTTTTATTACTATATATTCAGTTAAATCATACAACTGAATTCTGAAAATTAACAGAATAAGTAGCTAGAATGAAAATTAAAAATTTAAACATTAAAATGGAAAGATAATAACATTTTTGTTATTGGACAGTGACTCTGTAGTTTTACTTTAAAAGATTAAGATTGTATTCAGAAAAAAAACCCTAAGATTTAGGAAAATTTATATGACATGTAGACCATGGAATACTAGGAAGAAACAACAGAATTACAGATAGTGCTTTACTGAAGAAGAGATTTAAAGTCCCATAAAATTGCTTTTGAAATATACATATATACACAAATAAAGTGAAAAGAAGTGCAAGTATATGAAACAACATTTAAAAGCCATAGGAAGAAGAAATTAAGATTGACCATAGGTCATGCAAAAAAATGTTAATGCAAATTTCAAAACATAGCATATAATTATTAAAATCTATAGTGATTAGAAAATGACTAACATGAAAAAGTACACCTATAAATGACATTCTACATAAATGTTCTACTTTGCTATCTGATATCACTATTTAAATACAAAAACACTGAATAGTATTTTTCATCTCTAACGTTAGATTGTCACATGCCAAATGATTTAAAATTTAATTCTTGATTGTTATTCTGCACTTTATTTATTGGAAAGTATGACAATGAAAACAGAACATCACATATTTCTAACTATAGGCTATAATTTAATCTATACAAGAAAAATACTGAAAATACATTAGACTCAGTTATTTATGGGTCACATTTTCATAAATTAACACAATCAAAAACTATCAGCTTTTGGGATGCCATGTTGCAGATTAAGGTGTAGACTTTGAGCAGAATAAAATCCCTGAGACCCTTTTTGCTAAGGAATAGGTATGATGTCTATCTTTAGGTATTATTTTAAGGTCTGGTATTTATTTTTAAATTGCCAGTAAATATCAGATTAAATTCAACAGTCATGTAAATTTTGGTATTTACTAGGCTCCTCTAAATTAAATTATATATAATGACAGGATCAAATAAAATGTACTTGTATTGTACAATCTATATACTATTCATTATTACTCATAGAAATTTATGTCCTCTTAAGTTAGACAGAATATAAACAATAAAATAATAATAAAACCTCCTACCATAGAGGTATGGAATGTGAAAAAACAACTTCCCCATTTCAACATGAATAAGATACATGCAACTATCTGATCATAATACAACTGGATTTTTTTATTTTGACATTTGGCTTCGCCAATACCCTTATAAATAATAACCAAAAGAGATTACAGGAAAAAAAAAAAAAAAAGGTCAAGAGCATCTCAAACCACTTGGTTACATAAAATTGTTTTCTCAGGAGCTCCATACAGTATGAAAGTCACTCAAGTAAACCTGCTGATTATGTTGCTGAAAAGTTTGTCACAACTCTTCCTTTATTTTCTCTAATTTCATTAGAAGTCAAAGCTTTCTTGGGAAAGAAAAAGAAGGAAAATAGAAAAGACGAGTTTGACAAGAACAAATTATAGAAGCAGGTATACCTTATTACAGCTTCATAGTATCAAAACTTTCACCCTAAACTGGAGGGCTTTGTCAAAAGAAATGTAACCAGCAGAGTCAGGGAAGTGATACTCCCCCTCTACTTCTCTCTGGAGTACTGTATCCAGCTCTGAAGATCACAGCACAAAACAGCTGTGGACTTGCTCTAGCGGGTCCGGAGGAGAGCTACAAAAAACAGTCAGAGGGCTGAAACATCTCTCCCGTGAAGACAGGCTGAGAGACTTGGAGTTGCTCAGCCTGGAGAAGACTCTGGGGAATCCTTATAGCAGCCCTCCAGCTGCTAAAGAGAGGCTGACAAGAAAGATGTGGAGAGACTTTAACAAGGGCATGCAGTGATAGGACAAGGTTTAATGATTCCAAACATGTCGTTACTAAATCAACAAAGACTTTATACAATCTTCTAAAGTACTGATGAAAAATATTTAACATTGTCCAACAAGTACTGATTCTAGAGGGCTCACTTTCTGATAACTCTCCAGTAATGAATTAACAATGAAATTTGCTACAGTTTTTCAATCTGTATTTTTTAGTTCTATATATGGTTTGGATTCTTATCAAGATGTCATATTGGAAATAAGGTAAACATATTATTTTTATCTATTAGTTCTGTAATACTGCCAAAAATGTTATAAACTTTAAAAAAAAAAATGTGTTGATTAGCATTTATTTTTACATTCTAATTTCATGTTGACAAAGTTCTTACAATATTGGCTGGCCACTTTTCCTGCTACTGAAATCTAAGAATTTCTGATCCAAGAATTGATTTTAGTAAGATTCCCTCCATCTCTGTTTTTCTTCATAAATCTAAGCACTCTGTCATTTCTTTGGAGAAACAGCTGCTCCTACTCTAAGGAAAGCTACCACTGTGACTAAAACAATGCTTCTTCAGATAATGAAGTTAAAATTTTCAGATGAGATCAATGTTTTGCCTCCATTCACAGGAACATCATCTGGGGATTTTGTCACAATATTAGATTTTCTAAGAGTTTGTAAATATTCCTGTATTTAGCATAATAAATACACTGATTCAGCCAGCACTGTCTTTGTACTAAATAGATCTTTGTCTTCTTTCAACCCTTATAATGTTGGTTATCTCAGCTTCTTTTTTCAGCTGTTCTTTAGCTGTTTAGCACTTCTCTGAATTCACTACCAAAGCTCCATTTAGTTTTATGCATCATCTTGACTTTTCTACTCCCTCATGTAACTATTTAGTTTCCTAGAAATAAAAGATATCAAAAAGATTGTGTTCACTGCATGATTTAGTTTCTGACTTTCTATTGCTTACTTCCCTCTTTCAGATTCTTTTACAATTTCTGTTGATGGATAAAGAAGCAGCATGAACTAATAGTAAAATAGCCACTTCCTTACTGTAATGTAGTTTCTTCACTACATTTTAGCAATCAATAGTCTAACACTTTCAGGTATGTTCATTCACACTTCAATTTTAAAAATAATTTGAGATGTTGCTAAGCAACAGTGACTTACTATGTGGTCAGTTATCAACCTTTGTTTTGAGACTATGATGGTGATCTTATTATGTCCTAACCACATTTGTGTAGAGATTTTCCTCTCCCAACTGGTATTCCCCTTTTCTACAATGCAATCCAAAGAATCTCCCACGCTTCTCAGGAAAGTCATTATGAATATTTTTAGTTCACCTCTACATCAACAATTACAAACATAGGCAATTGTTTTTTAATTTGACAACAGAAGGATTTTAACTAGGATTTAAATATTCTGTCATTCAAGAAATTTTTCAGCCTTCAACATGTGTAACATCTACTGGACAACTTCTACTAACATCTAGTCCATATTCGTTTTCCAAAAACCATGCCTAGTGACACTCTGAAGTGTTTTACAGCACAGAAACTGTAAAACAATTAGAACAAACCTGTAACAAAAAGACTTGCCAGAAATGATGACAGATGATCTTTTGAGGTCCCTTTCAACCCTTAATTTTTCATGATTCTATGAAATAATCAAGAAATTCCTTATTTTTATTCCACAGAATAATACAACAGAGACTGACCAATGTTGACAAGATCAGTCTGAAGACTAATGAAAATTTTTCATTAATGAGGGACACGGAGAAAACAACATATGGTTAGTCGACATCTTTTTCTGCCTGACAAAGGAGAAGTAAACAACAGAAGATGTGGCATGTCTGGCACAATTTGAGCAAAGATCAGTGCTGGATGAGAAGTGGAGGTGAGAAATGAGAACAAATTTAGGATCTGCTGGATGAAAAAAACAAACTTCTCCTGTGTCCTACAAGTCTCCTGAAGTTGTGCGTCTTTGAGACTCAACCAAGTGTGAGTTGAAAGCACTGTTTTGATCTTATAAGATAGAACTTGGATACTGATCAACAGTAGAATGGAGAGAATGCTCATTTTCTGAATCTATTTAGGAAAATCAAAAAAGTACAGGTTATCTCAACCAAAACACCCCAAATTCAGCATATTTCACAGTATTCTTACCTATTTTGTGAGCTGAAAGATCTTTTACTAATGGAACTTTAATATTGCTTGATGGCAATACTGGAATAGAGAACTTCTTGGGAACCTGAAAGAATTCCTGCATGCTCACTTCTACACTGTAATCCACATACTTCAACTCTGGGGGCAATTTAGAAGGTTTCAGGAGCGCATGTCTCTGTAAAAGAAGGAATAATATATGTATGAACAATCATTTCATAATAATTTCAGGTTAAGAAATGTAAAATTTTAAAGTCTTAAGGGTGTAATTATAGAATTGAATTAGTAATTAGGCAAATTATACAGAAATTGCTGAGACTGTCTTCTAAATAAAAACTGTCTTATATAATTTTTAAGACATCATGCATCTGAAGCATTAAGAAAAATGCATTTTAAGATTTACAGTAAAACCATCTCCTCCCCAGAACCTGCTCTGCAAGCCATTAAAAGTAGTCAGGAAAGTCAAGGAAAAGAATGAAAAAGGATTAAAAAATAACTCAAAGCATTTAGAATCCATTCTAGGGAGAAATAATGTCCTCATCTTTGTAAAAACCACTGCTAATCAACAGCATGAAACATTAGTAAAGGATTAGCACAGTACATAAAGGCAAACTCAAAATAGGTATCTAAACCTCTTAATTAACTAAATTTGAAGGTAGCATTACAGAAATAATCATAGAACCATAGAATGGTAGCGGTTGGAAGGGACCTTTAGAGATCATCTAGTTCAACCCCCTGCAGAAGCAGGTTCACCTAGATCAGGTTGCATAGGAACATAATGCAATGATTTAATGCATTGCTTCCTCAAAATTGCCATTTTCAATCCAATAACACAGTGTAATCACAATGCATAAAATCTGAAACTTGTTGCACCTTTTCATAGACAATGCTTTGAATAAATGACTAATGTGGATTATTTTATAGTAAAATTTTCAGGAGGAGATAAATAAATACAGAGTTTGTGGAAGGAAAACTGATTTATTCTCAAATTCTTATGGTTTAAAATAATGCGGAGATAGCAAGTATCACACTACATATTGCAACAAGACAAGAAAGTGAGATCCACAGTGGAAAAATCAAAAGGACAATTTAAAAAGTTGACTGTTTTTAAAATATTACTACTAACAGTAACATGGTCAAATTACGATTCACATCAGCTGGGTTGGGGTTCTACTTTGGGTTGGTGGATGTCTTTTTTTTATTTTCCGTTTTAATATAAAACCCATATTCTCTTGATGATTTTTGAAAGCAGACCTACACTCTTGTTACTTTATTTTGACCACAAGCTTAGCCTTCCAAAGTGTCAATAAAGTACTAAACACAAAGTACACAGGGAATGTGAGAACCTGTTAAGCTGTAGTTGCCAATATAGTCTTTGACACAATGAATAAACAAACTGCTATTTCTATGAAGAACTGTATGGATGTATGTGACTAAAAAAAAGTACTCATCAAAACAAAATGTTAATAAATTCTTTTTTTTCTTTTTGCATCACTTGTATGGTGCAAATATGTTTACAGAAGGACAAGAAGAAATTTTATCAGTTTAACACCTGAACTCACTAGTTATTACTTTTCTATCATGCAAGAGTGGAAATTTGGTAATTCTACTCTCTGTCACACACTTTTTTTTTCCTAATAAATAGGTGCTAATCATTAATTTTTTATATTATTAGCAAATTTCATTTATCTCTGATAGGATTGAAATGACAGAGAATTTTCCAGTGGGAATAATATATTTCATTATCACTTGTAATGGGAAGCTCCAAACCAATTGAATTAAAATATTCACCAGTTTAAATTTTACTTTGATCTTTTACATATTCAAATATAAATTTATATCTGCACTTGATTTAGTAATTAGATTATTTTCCAAGACTGAAATAAAAATTAATCATGATTAAAAAGTTTTCAATTGACAAAATGATTGCAAGATGACCTTTGGTGGATCACTGAACACATTTAAATTATAATTATCTTGAGGAGATATCTTATGATTTAAAAAAAATCAGTGAGGTAAGATCCTTGTTCATTCTATCTCATTTTTAAGGATAAGTTAGGAAAAAAGACAGCTGGTTAGCATTACGTAGTCTATGAACATTTAGAATATTTCCTGGTACCTTGTCAAAAAATTAAAGATGAACATATTTTTAATGAGAAGGGATAAAGAGCATCCTACAGAAACACACAAGACTAAAACCTGTTTCCTGAAGGTGTAACATTTCCAAGAAAAGAGAAAATGTCCAACAATTCAGATAAATATTGCAGTTGCTCTCATTTTCAATATTGTTCATGGCAGTGAGAGTAAAACAGAATTTAATCTTTTTTTAAACTCACATTATGAATTTCAAAGCTAAGGCTGCTGTGCTGCAATTAGATCAATTCCAGCATGTACTTCATCAATGTAATGGGTCTTGATATTCCAAGTGTGGAAATGTTACTATCAATTAAGAACTATATTTGCATTCATTTCCCAGAATTATTGTATTTCTTACAATATTTTTAAAGGATTGGAAGGTATATAAAGCATTAGAATGAAACTTGATATTTTTCAAAGACTGATTTATTTGCCAAGGTACTTTTTTTTACATTTATCATCTGCACTTTTTTTGTGCAGAAAATGATAGACTCTATTACAGAGTGCTGAACCACCTTACTCTTTCCTTACATACTACTGCTTCCCAAATCCTGATTTAGCCCCATTTCTTCTTTCCAGAAATGAACTTCTAAAACTTTTCATCATTAATAAAGTAATTTTACAATTTCAATCTCTCATGATTGATCAATCATGTTTGTCATGTCCCTTAATCTCGTATCAAAAGATAAGTCACATATTATATAAAAACTTTGGTCCTCCTTTCAAATTTGACAAATTAAAATATAACTATAGATCCTTTCATGAAATGTTCATTTCCATTCAAATGTCTATAATGTAATTTTTTAATTACAATGTCTTCTGTCTACAAGGACACCATGATTTCTTCTCAAAAAAAAAAAAAAATGTGCAAAACACATCTATATTTCAAAGACCAAACTGCTCAAACTGAGCCTACAACTTTTCCACAATCACAGAGAAGATCACAAAATCCTTCTTGAATCCTGGAGGATTATGAAGAGCATAAACTTTGAAGATCAGGACTGGACAGATAAAAGATTAGATTCTGTCACATCAACCAAACAGTGGAAGTCATAGCTACAAATGTACAGAGCCTCTGCTCATTTTCCATTGATTGAAGTCAAAACATCATCACCACCATGATGCTCTAAGATAAAACTATTCAATATTGCTTACTCAAATGGACAGCATGACAGAAAGAAAATGCACAACATCCTAACAGCTAGAATATGGCTAAGGTTACAGGAATCTGGTATCCACACTCAGATGAGTCATGAGGCATGTAATTTTGAATTTCACTTCACTGACTGTAACAATCTTGCCCTTACATATGCAAGTGAATGAAATATTACTGTTACTTCACTTCCCTCTATTTACAATCATTATCAATTTCAATCTAAACAAGTTATGTTCTTCCCTGACATTCTCTCCCCTTTCTTTCCAGATACCCTTTTTCTTCCCTTGTTATCTATGTTCACCTAAAATTCCCACCTACAGCTTTCTCTTATTCATCAACAAAGGCAATTTGTAATTATTCACTATGTTGGTCCCAGCTTTAACAGTGGCAGAGAGTTCTATTCAATATTCTCTTTCCTACCACCTAATTGTCTTTAGAATTATTAAAATTAATGAAATACACAGGAAGTAAGAAATTAACAAAACTGTTAAAAATATTTTTAAAATAATTAAAAAATAAACTTCTGAACTTTCCTAACATTTTTCATTAAAAGCAATCAAAAAAAGTAAATCAGTCAGCAATGGGCATCCAAATCTCTATAATTAAAAAATATATTGTTTTAGTTTGGATTACACAGTTACAATTCCTGTTCTACTACAAGCATGTAAACAATTAAATATATTCTCATTTTTCCATTTTTCAGAAGCTAACTCAAGTAAGAAGCCTGCTCTTTTTAACTGCCAAGAATTCTTAAAGGAAGTGCTTCTTAATTGCCTGAAGTGAGGAAGCAGCTGCAGAATGAACATGTGAAATACTGTAGTAGCTGAGGGGAATTTGGACTGTCAGGTTACAGAATGTGAGAAAAAACATAACTTCACATTGACACTTTAAAAATTCAGTCCTACAAATCAAGAGCAACTAAATAACTGCAGTAACAGATTACTGTGTTTCTCACCTCTGCTCTGGACAGCTGTAACAACGCAGTTGCAACTCGAACACTACTGCTTTGCAGTGTCCCTGTGATCTTTCTTCTTTCATATTCAAGAGTTGACATTTGCTGTTGTGCAGCAATGGCCAGGGCCCTCTCTCTTGACTCATTGATCAATGGAATCCTCAGATTTTCTTCAAGAATCTGAGTAAGATCACATTTCAAATATAAGACTGGCTCTTCTGCACATGGACCTGTTAAATAAAAATAAATTTTTAGTCTTTCTGCTGCCTACATATCACAGCCACTCTTTTATCACTCTAGATGATGTTGCATCCCCTATAAAAGGAGCCATCAGCAATTGTTTGAAATTATAACTACACTATTTCTGAAACAGGACTGACTGCAGATTATCATTGTCGGTTTGAAGACAAAAGTGTTGGATTGACTCTAAAATCACAATGTTTCACAAAAAAATCATATATTTTAACACTAGAAGAATTCTAGGTAAAGATAATGTCCTGATTCATCTGGCTATAACCTATATTCTGAATTAGAAAAGAAATTATGAAAAAGTAGTTATATAGACTGTTTTGAAAACATTGAAAGAAAGTTGAAGATGTCTAATAATCAACCAGAAAACATAAAAAGAAATAACTGATATTTATACTATAATGTTTCTTACATTTCACTATAAATAACTGCTTTTACCAGATATATTTAATTTTTTTTAAAAAACAAACAAGAGAACAAGAAAATAGATAGTGAAATATACTTATTTGCTCTATTCTACTATTGTACTATTGTCTATTCACTTTACCTTCTAATGTACTGCTAACGAGCAAAACATTTGGACTATCCATTGGAAGTAACGCTGAAGGCAAAGGTATATCACCTGTTCCCTCTATCAGGTATACAAATTCTCCTATCTGAAACACAAGAACATACACATCCACACAATTCAGAAAGCAACTCCTGCAGCACTAAAAAGATATCCCAGTACTTAAGAACTGACTTGTTAAAATTTTTACACATTCAGGAGACCTAGTGTTTTAAAATCATGTTTAAATAAAAGGAAACTATCATTTCAAAATCTGCTACAAAAACAAAATACCTTTAATTGAGAATATTAAATCAAAAAAGTCAAGACATTTCAATGAGTTGAATCCTTTCCAACTTCTCAATTATTTAACTGAATGAAGATACCCCGACCCATAAATACAGCAATTAAGTGAATTCTAAGAATGTATTACTTCTACATATAATTTAAAATATTAATGAACATGCTTCACTGGTCTTCACTGTTAAGAATTATTTTAAAATATTTACATTGATTTTGAGCCTCAAACATTTATCTAGAAGGCAAAAAAAAAGCAAAAGCCAAGGTAGGTTAGCATCGTTTACAAATTCTCCATTAAGAAGAAATATAGCTAAAAAATCTAAATTGTTTCATCAAAAGTAGTGGAAAACCTACAGAAGCTTGAAAGTAAATATAAAAATGACCTAGAACAAAGGAAGACAGCAATATGTAATATGGGAAAGCATAAATCCATTAGCAGAGAAATAATAGTTTGACTCATAGATGAGTAAAAAAAAAAATTAAAAATGAAAGATACAAAGGTATTTTTTCAAAAAAATAAAACTCTCTAAAATATTCCAAATTATAAAGGCCAGAATTAGAACATCCTAAAACTGAGAAGATATCTAAATTAGGTATCTATCTGACCTAGGCAACAGATTAACAGATATATTACAATTGCTTTGATAACTTCTTTTTGTTTACCACAAATAAACTTCAAGTTCTACTGAGTGCAGGTTAAGAATCAAAAACTGCTGCAACAATTGAACCAATCTTCACAGAAGGTCACTTCTTTATTCCTATAAACCACATTCTGTAAAACTCTGCCCCAAAAATTCATATTATGCATTTTTTTCTTCATTCCAGAAATGAAGGAAATAATTCACAGAATCATAGAATGGTAGGGGTTGGAAATGACCTTTAGAGTTTATCTAGTCCAAACCTCCTGCACAAGCAGGTCCACCTAGATCAGGTCACACAGGAACGTATCCAGGCAGGTTTTGAAAATCTCCAAGGAAGGAGACTCCACACCCTCCCTGGGCAGCCTGTGCCAGGGCTCCCTCACCCTCACAGGAAAATAGTTTTTTCTCATGTTTAAATAGAACTTACTGTGCTCCAGCTTTTGTCCATTACCCTTAGTTATATCACCAGATATTATAGAAAAAAGCGTTATATTATTACAATTTCATCCATCTGCCAAGTAGTGCAATGTTTTCCCCTTAATATTCGTCAATTATATCAGAGAAGCCTGCTTGTTATTTTTCCTTTATTCATAGTTTCATTGGATATTTACGTTAAGGTTGAAAACATTGCAATTATGTTTCTGATTCAGCAGGAGGGAAGTTACTCAACTTTGATGGCATTTTCTTCTCTTCCATGATTCAAGAGTTCAGACAAATCTTCCTTGAGAAGGATTAAATAAACCTACAGCAAAATTGATTTCACACACACAAACTAATAGCCACTCCTGGGAACCAATTTAAACAGGAATTATTCCTGTTTGACACAATGATTTGACTCCATAAGGACCAGTAACAAGCTCACAGCATATACAACTAATTTCATGAAGCTACTGGTTGCTAGGATGCCATTCTACCATCAATTACTTTTCTTGTCAGTGCTGACATCAATATGCTTAGGTAGGAACAAACTTCCTCATTTCCCTCTTCACTTTGAAGAATACTTGCTTCTTGACCTCCATAGAATGCAAATGCTATTTTATTTCTGCTGAGGTTTTTCCTGATTCTTTGTAACAGAATTATTTTACTTCATTTGAAGAGTTTAGCTAATATCCTCATAGTTTTAAAATGTAGTATTTCCGTTTTCCATCAGCTGTGAACAGGACAGCATCAACATATTGTAGGGTTTACTGTTAATAAAATAACCATTGAACTACTGTTTGCTAGATAACTTAAAAGAATGTAAAGCTACTAGGAACTTGTAGTTCTCCACACAAATCAGTAACTAGGAGCAACAGATAGAAAAGTACTCTCTTAATAAGCCATTTCATCTTATATTGGATATGTAGCTGAGAAAGACTGTACTGACAGTCTTAAACTATGACTTTATCATCATTGATATCACAAGTTATTCAAGTTAGCTCCCAGAAACAAAGATATAGAGAAAAAACAACCCAGTTATGTTAACCAATATATAATTTATTCTCTAAAAAATCTATGCTGAGAATGTTAAGAATATTAGTTTCAATTTTTCTTAAAAGAAAAAACAAACCAAGAAATATTGAAATTAATCCTTGAGAAATGGTATAAATAACCTGTGCTGTCATTTCAAACCTTAGAAAAGATTATTTCAAAACAATTTAAACAACATACTGAAGTAGGCCAAGAAACGTGGATCAATGTATCTTCTTGTTTTTATTACAGTTATATAGTTGATGCAATGACAGATAGGATTCCCAGTGAGATTCAGTTCTAAATAGTGATTTGAATCTCAATACCTTTTTCATTGACTGTAATGAAGAAGCAGTCTTACTCTTACCGTTTTGGTCAATTTGTCAAAAAGGGAAGGAAGAGTAGATAGGAAGAAATTACAGAAATGCTAAATTAAACTATTTATTAGATCCATATTTGAAAGATACAAACCTCATCATTGTATGAAGCCATTTGAGTTTATCTAATATCTTTTGAACTAGTTACCACTTTTAGCATCCAAATTGTCCTACAATTGCTGAGTTACATGCTACACATTGTGTATGAAAAACTACTTAATTTGGCTCTGTTTGTGTATTCTCTCTGTTTCTCTATTACCTTCTGAAATTGATTCATAATGTTATTTATCTGACATATGAATTAAAAAATATATGTTTCATTGCTTTACTAATTATATATTAAATATATAATTAAAATATATAAAATTTATATCATAAATAATATTGATAGAAATAATAATAATTCATATACAATGAATTATATATGGTATAATTGGGCGGGGGGACTTATGTATTTATCTCTATCAAGAAATTGCTACATCCTAGTCATCTTTGTTTCTCTTTTCTACTATTATATTGTTTGCTAGTGTGACTAGAACTGTACACAGTATTCAAGGTGGGTATACCATAGCTCTTCAGAAAGATATACAGAACTTTCACATTTTGATATCTATTCTTTCCTAATAATTTCTCTTTTTGACTGATGCTGAGCCCTGGACTGATTTTTCATTGAACCATTCTCAATAATGAACTATTCTCTGATATGGGGACATTTATACAGTCCTTTGCAGGTGAGTCCCTGGTGTCCATATGGCATGAGCTCACTTTCTCATGGTAGGCTTTGACTGCCTCTTATCTGTCTGATAATTTTCAAGAAATTGAAGTGAACTATATATTCCTTAGAACTTACAGAAACATGGCTTACTTTCTTAAAATATAGCTAGTGACTTCAAATATTGAACAAGGTCAGGCAGACAGGCTTAGGCATCATTGTATTAGTCTTTCCTTTAAAAGCAAGGAAAAAAAAATGGGCCAAGTGGTAAGTCCTGGTTAAACAACAAAAACAAACACCAAACATACAAATCCTAAACACTAGCAGTAGTCTCTTGCTCTATAATAATGAAAAATATGGAAGCTGAGAACATCCAAGAGAAAAAGAATAAGTCATTCTGTTTTGATATTTTATTGCAAAAGATGAAAATGTGTCAGAGAGAATGGCAAATGCATATAATTATACAGAGGAAAAGCTGAAACACAGAGGTATTATGAAAAAAAGAAGCAGAATTCAAGCCTTGAGATCAACCAGACATAAAAGATTAGAAAAACAACAGGGTGTTGAAAAATATTGACAGCTAGAGACAAAACACAGCAGAGAGGTTAAAGAGTGAAAAGATGAATTAAAGATACAGGAATAAGAAGATTTGGACCATTGAGACAAAGGATTACAGGAACATCAAAGGAGTTGTTGTGCAAATTTTAAGCTCTGAAGGTTGGACAAAACCAGGTCTAGGTAATTTGAAGAAGTCAATTTCAATTAAGTATATATGGCAAAATCGAGGCTACATGACTCAAGAGAAACTGAAAGACAATGGAATCACTATTCACATACAATTTGTTTCAAGTTTTACCTGCATTGACGATAAGAACTGAATGCAATTTGGATTGGCAGAAAAATTTAAAAAGAGATAGAGCAAGTAAGATTATTATTATGATTCTACTTTGACAGTGTATCCTAGATACTCTGAAAGGTACAAGGAGCAGTGCAGTGAAGACTTTATGCTTTCCCTGCCCAGGTGACATTCAAAAGCATTATTCTTGCCCCCACATCAAGAAAAATTATTTAAATTCTATAATTGTTTTGAAGCTGAGGTGCCTAGAAAGCCACCAAAGTAACATTCTTTGCAGTATTATTTATATTTGCAATGATTTTACAGTGAAAAGTAACATGGAAAATATATATAATTCTAATCATGTAGAGATAAAAGGGCAGTAAACTTTGGTTTTAATTTCTTAGTTGAAGCCTGTCATCTTGTGTATATCTCTGACCAATTTCTTAAGCAACATCTTTGTCCATGAATTACAAGAATATTTTACTAACAACAAAATGAAAGAGATAAGTTTTTCATTTCCAAGTTAGCACATAGATCACAGTTTTATAATTGCACGTGTGAAAAAAAATCTTAAAATACATACATAACTATTTTTTATATTCATTTACCCTATTCATATATTATTAGAAACATATCCTGGTTCTTATCATATGAACACCACTCACAGAACATACTTTCTATTCTTACCAGTTCATTAGCCAGAATGACAGTGCAGTAACGTTTTTCTAGATTAAAGGGGAGGAAGTGAATATCTAAGCTTGCAGAACTTCTCCCTTCCAAAAACAGTTTTTCCATTGGACTGAAGAACTCATGCAGGAGGCTGGATTGATCAGCTGTTAAATAAGTTTAAATAGTTGTTTAGATACAATAGTAAAGATTGTAAAATAATGCAGCTGAGTTTAAATATAAGGATACTGTATACAGCATCCCATAGCAATCAGTATTTAGAACACAATTGTAATCAGTATTTACAGTTACATTTGTGTAAATGTGCTGCAATATTGCATGTTGTATTATTTAAACACTTTCTAACTACCTGTGTTTTCATTCTATGCCCTGAAACAAAACAGGAAAACAGTCAGGCTCACCACTAAAAATTCTTTAAGGATGTACAGCCCAGAAGCAAATGACTACTTGCCAGAAAGAAAAGTACAGTTCACTACCTTTTAAACAATCTTTCTCTCAATAGCAGTAACTATAGTATAGTCTGAAATCCTCCAGAATGAATGAAAACTAATAGTGCAAGCTTACTTTCTTTGTGTTGCTTTCACAAAAGCATTATGTGTAAAAAGTGCTTTCTCTGTGACACTAAGAATCTTAGGGTTAAATCTGTCAGTCTGCCTACTTCTCTCTGTGTGCTTCAAATCTGCTAGGCATATTTTGATAGTGGAGATTACCTTATAACCAGACATTCATACAAGCTTGACTGTCTAGCTTTCTAGAAAGTTCAGTATTCTTAAGAACTGAAGTGAAAGCAAAGGCAACAGAAATGAGTGAAGATCACATAAGACACCTAGGCCAAACTCTGACCAATTAAACAGAACTCAAAATCATCAAGAACCAAGATGGAAAAAGGCATAGACACCATACAACTTTTCTCCCCATAGCCCCAATTATTTCCAACAATAAAAAAAAATCCCACTAGTCATGCTCTAACCAAAAGTTAAATGCCATATGAATTTTATGTTTCAAAGCACCAAATAAATAAAAATCCAACAAACAAGCAAACCAAAATTACAAAACACTGACAGGACTGAAGTCCCATTTTTATTCCTCCATCAAATAGAGTAAGGTGGCCTTTAGAACAACTAACTTTTTACTACATAATGCACTAACTCCTAGACTTCTCTCCCGTTCAAGTATTCTTGACACAAAATATGTCAAATGGTGAAGCAGACTGAATCAGACTTGTGAGAACCCTCACTCTTCACTTTCTTTCTGGATTCCCTGAAGTTAAATCAATCATCAAAGTATAATAATTAATACATTTATTTTCAACAATAAGTTAGGTAAATGGCTATGGCATCAGAATTGCATGAAGCCAGGCCACGGGCCCTTAAAAGAAGAAAAATATATTTCATTTTTTAAATGATGAAATCATGAAGACTTTAGTGCAACCTTAGAAACTATTTCACTAAATTAAGGATATCAGAAGATAAACTCTCATATAAATAATAGATGAGCATACTCATAAATAATAATTACTGAAAATATTTTATATATCAAAATCATGCTTACGTGGATAACCTAATTTCTACTTTAGGGACAAAACAGGTATTGCACAGATGTACTTACTGTAATTTAAGTTGTATTCTTCATTTGGATCTTCAGGCAGTGCACCATTTTTAGAATTTATTATGTTATTTTCAGAGCTAAAAGAAAAATGTAAAAATGAAAACAATAAAGCTGGACATTTCTAACAGATAGCTTTGTTCTCCTTTTATAAATAAATAGCAGAAAATAATAAGTGTTCAAGAAAGCAAAATTACTCCAACCTAAAGTACATTGTGGAACCATCTAATTGACAATAATGTTAAATATCACCCCTTCTTCTTTAGTTAGCAGTTTATTTACAGCACAGCCAGAATGGGCTTCCATCAATTAGTCAGGATACTATCTCTGCAACACTCAAATAAGCAAAATTACATGTTAAAAATACATTGCCATTTTGCCAGTCAAAAAGTATTCCTAACTAATAACACTTTGGGGGACTTTAGTCCCAGTTTTCTCTTTATCATTTCACTATCCCAAGGAGATAGGCAAAGAATTGTTCCCTTGTAGATCATGTGGTAAGTGGTAAGGCTTTGTATTCCCCTGAAGTCTCACAATTGTCTTCCATTCAGTCTTTCCAATTTTTCCCCAAAAAATGCTCATAGAAACACACCTAATATATCTAAATATGTGCAAACTAAATTCAGTTCAGATATAGAACAGTTTCTTACAGAAACTGATTTGCAAAAGCAACAGTCTTCCTTTGCACCTTATCAGAACATAGTTCAGAGACTAGATCTTCTCAAAATTTTTTTTAAGCCACAAATTTTCTCCCTCTCACTAAAATCAGTTCAACAAATGTTTTGGTTTTTTTCTTTTTTTTCCCAGATAAATATAAGAAACCCAGCTCCCATGCAGAAGTCCTCTGATTCCAACAGAAGTTTGCATTTATTCAGGGTTAAAAGTTCAGGCTCTAATTGCTTTCTATTTCCGAAATACAACACTGTTGAAATGTTATCTTACTTCAGGTTTTCCAATTAAAATGTTTTTATTTCAGTTGCTGTTGTTATTTATTGTTCAGTGCAACTGCAGTTTTTTGGCTTCAGAGACATTAGCATTTCACGTTCTAAATTTGAAAAATTTACCTGTGGAGAATATTAGTTAAAATGTAACATATTGTGGTTGCAATTCATTATTCCTCTTTTCTCTTCTTTGTCTACTTCATAATATTTTTACAAATAGAGAAAGTAAGCTGTGGACGTCAATTGGAAATGCCCAGGAAGTTTATTACTTGGAATAAACAGTAAAGGATATGAAAGGCTTATTGCCTTATTTAAAGTTCTATATTTAATCTTTCCTAAAAAGTAGAGTCAATAGAGCATTTATAAAGGCTATTTTTACTTTATTATTAAAAAAAAATCATTTAGATATATTTTTAATGCAGAAAGTTTAGTTGTTGCCTAGAATATTAAAAATATTCTAAAAGATTCTAAAATATTAGAAAAACTGAATTTTATAATCCTCAGGTCAACCATTTTAATAACTCTTACATAGTGTGACACATCATTAACTTTAAAAGATGTTTCATAATGTCTATTTGGAATGTAAAATAATTAAGGTTTCAGGACTTTTACTGCTATACCTCAACACTAAAAATTTCTCTAAATAACTGAGAAAAGTTAACAAATGCAACATTCTAACTTAATTATTTGAAATAAATTCTTCTAGACACACTGTTTCAATTCAAAACATATGCATTGTGGTAAAATTTCTAAGGTACTTAACCTCACTATTAACTGGGATTTCAGATGATGAAGTGTACAATGGACAATACAGGGGATTGATTTGGCATCCTTCTGCCTGCTATTCATGAGTATTTATAACTCACAAGGAATAGGTAGACATTTTGATCTATAATTTATTTTAAATATATAATAAATTCAAAGATGGTTTCCTGCATGTTTTCCCTAGAGATTTTTAAATACAAATCTAGTTTTGTAAATGAAATGTTATAACACATAAAATCATATTTATTTCTTTCGGGTTTTGGATTTTTTAAGTCAGACTGCCAGATTATATTAGCAAAAAAATATATCACATCTCATCTTATTATAAAATTGGGATGACTTTATACAATGTTATCTAATCTAAACAAGCTCCAGGACAGCAGTACATTTATGAAATTTAATGGGAAATTTACTTCTTTTGTTATTTAAGGTATGAAACTCCTTTTTGTAACAAATATAATCAGCAAAGCTAAGTAAGCATGAATTTTATACCAACCCTAACAGAAGTTAAGTGATCCAAATTCAATCCAGTGAGTGCAAGATCCAGATTTAAACCATTAGAAAAAAAAAAAAAAAACTATTGGAATCCCACAATTCTATATACCAGAGAGTAGTGAACTGCAACAAATTATTATGTAAAACCTATGAGCCATAACTTTTTCTTAGACTTAAAAAGAAAAACTGCAATATAGACAGTGGAACAATTTCATGACTGAAAGTATGGCCCTGATATTACCACTATCTCTACCTGGTACAAAGAGTTTCTTTTACTTACAGTGCTGATTTCCAAACGAACAATTTCCTAACAATTTGGCATCTTACATTTACTGTAAGACAATCATTGTCTTTTTAATATTGGATCAGAAGTTAATTGCCTAAAATATTTTTGTATCTAAAATATTCTTTATTTATTTTTAGGATTTTTTTCTTCACAAAAAATATTATACACAAAAAATCCTACTTGAAATTTACTTTTTTATCTATGGTTTACAATGTTCCTGCTCACAGAATAAATATAAACATCATTTTCCATGATTTTCTATTCAAAGGTTAAATTTACTCTTTGCTCTTTGAGTAAGTATTTGGGAAATTTATACCACACAATGAGGAATTAGGGATGTAAAATCCCCACATTAATATGTTGCTCATGATCTGGCTAGGAAGCATCAAATCTAAAATAAGTTCTTCAAGCAAATTCTACTGAAAATACTTCTTTCTTGCTTCAGTTAATTTAGTTCACATACAAGGTTCATTACAATAAAGTAATAGTCCTGAAAGAGGGGGATGAGAAACTCCAGGAAAAGCTAAGCTTGTCCCTCTGTAGCAATTTTACACCAAAGCTACAGGGATGATCTATATTCACTACAAGTGCAGTTAATCTTTACACCAAAGCTACAGGGATGATATATATTCACTAAAAGTGCAGTTAATCATTCACAAGGAACCTGTTGCAATGAAGGATTTGTCAGAGAAAGCAGTGAAGGGGATGAATCTTAACATAAACTCTATAACTCTTTTCATTACAATACTGCTTTTAACGCATATTTGAAATGAACAGATTTTCTTTAAAAAAAAAAACAAACAAAAAACTTATAACAAAATCTTTGCCCCCCATGCCCCTCCAAAGCAAATTGTGCTTCTTACCAGCATATTTGCTTCATATAACTTTATATCTTTTTCTATCTTTTTACACAAAAAAATTCTATGAGTGTTGATAGAAGTTAAGACAGCAGTTACATTTATGACAGATTTATTTAATTTACAGGGAGCACAAAGCTTACGTATGGTGAAAACTATCCTGTAATTTATCTAAAAAGAAAAAGTCTGCAAATTTCAGCTTCAGCTTCAGGTTTACTATTATCCACACATAATAGTCATTCTCCTCTATCAGTAAAATTTGATGAACCAGCTTACAGCTAACAATTATTACAAACAGCATTTGATAGCCATATTTAATCTTGCTGGATGAAGAAAAAAGAAATCACAAAACAAAATAAATGGACATGTAAAATTATCATAGAATCATAGAAGAATACGTTACCTTGGAGACTCATTTTAACACCCATACTTAAAGGTCATTTTTCAGAAAGGAAAATTCTCTCTGCGATAATCAAATACAATGTACTATTTATTCCATACTTACATAAGTATGTCTCTCACATAAAAAAAGAATACAGATTTTATACAAAAGTCACCTCTTTCAGTCTTTGAATCACAGAGCCAAGTCATAATTGCAAAGATAGACACTACAGCAGAAAAAAATTACTATGAAAACAACAAAATTCTCAAAACCTGCAATGTTACACATTGAGAACATACAGAGTAGAATACATTTCTTCACTGAGGTGAACTATACATTGAATAAGACATTTTCAGAGTTGAAACTCATTGAACTGATTGACATGATATTCAACATCTTTATAATTTTTTTTTTCTTACCCCAATGAACAAAGCACTAGCACATAAGTAAAGGAAAGAGAAATAAAACTGTGCTATGGAAAACATGAAGATTGTCTCATTCTTCTGTAGTGAAAAGAAATCTCATTCAATACTAAAAATGAAAGGAATATAATTAATACTAGGAATATATAAGCATGGTGATCTGAGAAATAAGAAAACAGATTAGGCAGAATACCTTAAACTTGCAATAAGTCTACGCAGACTGTTTGCTGCTTCTGATACCTCTAAGTACAACATACTAGTGAAATCTGCAGACGTTGATGGAGCTACAAGAGTGGCTCTATTTTTTTCTCTTCCTTTGTACGAGACCTTGGATTATAATTTTACAAATGCACCATTTTTTCCTAAGAGAATTTTTAATAACAGTTATACAGATTTCTGCTTTATTTATTCTCTTGCTTTTATGGAGTCCTTTACCCTAGCATATGTTAACTGTATGTCCTGGGTTTGGCCAGGTGTCCTGGGTTTGGCCAGGATAGAATTAACTCTCCCCAGCTGCCACTGGGTTGTGGCCAGGCTATTCAATCCCATGTGCCATCATGCTCGGGATATAAGGGCAGCAGCTGGGCCAGGGCACCACTGTGGCTAGGGCAGGAGCTGCAGTTCTGCTGTTGGGCTGGGCGTTGGGCTGGGCGTTGGGCTGGGCGTTGGGCTGGGCGTTGGGCTGGGCGTTGGGCTGAGCATGGTGAGCAGTTACATTGGGCATTGCTCATTTTTCTTTGGCCATCATTGTAACTGCCTACTCATTGCGGGGTTCTATTAAACTGTCCTTATCTCAACCCAGAAATTTCTACAGCTCTCTCTTGATTCTCCTCCCCATCCTGCTGAGTTGGGGAGGAGTAACTGGGTGGTTTGGTTATTGTTCAGTTAGGGCTAAACCACCACACTGTATTTGAGTTATCCATGTTTCCCATCAGAACTGATGATATCAGAGATATGAACATTGATCCTTCATTACATCACATTTTGAATTATATTCAGAAAAGACCAAATGTCTATTTTGAAAAATAATATGAACAGATGCAATGTCCAATCAAATCAGTCCAACATTTGGTTAATAGGCTGAGTTTGGAGATCTTATCAGACTAACTGGTATTTGCAACCTGACTCTGTTTTCTAAAATGCTTTACATGAAATAGATACAGCTATTTATACAGGCTTTGCTAAATATACCTGCAGGTTTTGTGCAAAAATCATTGCGATTATGTTGGCTGCACAGCTATTTATAGAATGATTTGATTGGAATAGACCTTAAAGACCATCTAGTTCCAATCCCACTTCCACTAGACTAGGTTGCTCAAAGCCCCATTCAACCCAAACTTGAACACTTCCAGGGATGGAGCATCCATCACCTCTCTGGGCAACCTGTTCCAGTGCCTTACCACACTCACAGTGAAGAACTTCTTACAATATTTTATCTATATCTACCTTTTTTCAGTTTAACCCATTGCTCCATGTCCTATCATTACATACACTTGAAAAAAGTCCCACTCTAGCTGTCTTGTCAGTCCCTATGGTAGCACACATGGTAAACGTAGTTTAGCTGTAAAAGCACAGAGCACACAGGACACTGACAATCAGTGCAGCCCACAGGACACAAAGAAGGGACAGAATGGCATTGAATATTTCTACCTAAACTGTCTATGTAACAGTGTTGTGGTAGCTATAGTGTTCTTTCTGAACAGTATTTATGGGCTGGAGTATTTTTCACATGTACTGTGAGAGGGCTGTTGATAGTGTATTTTCAAAGCTAAACCCTGCCTCTGTGAAAAGAAACCTAATTGGTTACATTTTGGTTATCTTTCCTGAAAGCTGATTTCTTACTTCTGTTGGGGCCCATTATAGCTACTATCCTATTCCAACTCATGATTATAAATACTACTCAATGAATAAACAATTAGAAAACTTAGTTGAAGTGACAGAAGACTAGAGAAATGGATTTCTATAAATAACTTGCCCATTATATAAATGTAAAATCTATCATCAAAAAAAAGACTGTGAATTAACACCTTCAGTGTGTGCTGAAAAATACAGCTTTTAAACTGTCAATTATTAAAACAGTGCAATTCTTAATATCTGGCAAGTTCTAAACATTGTTTTAGATATTTGTGGTAGGTCTTGCTCTATGCTGGACCACCTCTATGAAGAGACGCAAAATTTAGTTCTCAAACTTTTTTGATTCTCTCTTCCTCCTTTGACCTTGACTATCAGTAATTCTGATTTACATCTTCTCTTTTAATGCCCACAAAGATTTCTGCCTGTTCATCCAAACTTATTGGTATTTGTCTCATCGTATAACAAAGACTGTGAAGGCAGAAATATCTTCTGTAAGACTATAAGTCTTAAGTATAGATCTTTATTTGTATCCCTCCTTGACTTCCTCCAATTGCTCTCTGGATTATATTCTTTGGTATCTTACTATCTTCACCATGCTTACTTTGAACTCTCCTTCTCATTCCAGATTCCATATGTTAGAATGTATAGTAAGTAATAATGTTTAGAAATAAAATTACATTCATTTCTATGATTACATCTGCATTAATAACTCCTTGTCCTGTTTTTGTATTTGAGCTTACTGAAGCTGTAACATTTTATACTTCAGCCCAACCAGAATTCTATAGACTGCCTATTTATCTATAAAAACTTGACCTTACTGCTGCACTTTCAAATATTGATACCTTCTTTTTTCCAATAATCAGAACTAATCCTGTTGCAGTGAACTGGTTTTCAGCATTTCAGCAAGTCATGACTGTTGCTCCTATGCCAGCATCAACAGTTCACCTTTCAGTCCTACTTTCTCTAACACTTATTCCAAACAACACATTACAGACATTCTTAAACTTTACACATTTTTTCATCTTTCCTCCCCTATTTGTCTGTAAAGTGTTTTTAAAATGTTATGTAATTCTACAATATTTTCATTTCCTAACATATAATTCTTTAAAATGGGTACACACATAACTATACACAAAGAGGTAATACTAATAAAATTTTTTAATTCGATATACTATTGAATTGCCATTGTCATTTAGAACTTACTTGAAAGTTTCCTCTTGCTTTACTTGTCTGGCTTGATATACTTGCTCCGGTTGCATGAAGTAATTTGTGGATTCCAGCAAAATGACCCTGGAGTATGGCAAGTACATATAGTCACCGCATTTTTAACTTGCAGAATAGAGACAAAACTTAGTTTATTCTAACTTATAAATGAAGGTTTGGTAAAGAGTCTTATTATTTTTAATTGGACATAGTTTAAAAGTACTCTAAAAAAATGAAAACCAATAATTTATCTTATTTATTAATTTTTATTTATTTTAAAACTGAAGGCATTTTCATAATTTAGTTCATGTAATTTTTAAACCCCATGTAAGCATGCAAAGTCCTATTGAAGTGCTATTGGGAAATAGAGTAAACTACTACCTCATAAGCACCATAGGTTGATTTGTAAACATAAGAATAATACACGAGTGACATGTAGAGCAATTTTCAAAACTTTTTTTAAAATAAAAATAGAAAAAAATACCCATTTCAATATTAAGACAAGCATGTTTATATTTTAATTAGAAGTAAATTTCTGAACTGTGATTTATAGTATGATCTGTAGTATATTAAAAAAACTGAATAATCAATTCATGTACATGTGAAGAAAAAAAGCTCAGTTAATTTTATTTCTATTTTGTAGATAATTAAGCTATAAAGATAGACTAAATTATTATTTCCTTTCAAATCACAGTCAACTCCTTCACTTCAGGTTTTCCTAGATTTTTTTTGCTTTTATGTACACTACATTGTCCACACATTATTTGCACTCTAGGTTTTGGATAATCCATTGACCTACTGCTAAACATTAAACAAGAATAAATTTTTAGTATCACTGTAGAACTGCTGTTACATGGTACCATCACACCATTCATTTTGAATTACACTTCTGCATTTTTTCTGCACTTTCAGTGACAGTAAAAATGGAGATTACAGAGATTGTACTAGATTACAGAGTATGTACTAAATAAATAGAAGCCAATGTCATAGATTCACAGAATCATGGAATTGTAGGGGTTGGAAGGGACCAAAGCAGGTCCATCTAGATCAGGTCACACAGGAACAAGACCAAGTGGACTTTTAAAATCTCCAGAGGAGACTCCACAACCTCTCTGGGCAGCCTGTGCCAGGTCTACCTCACCCTCACAGTGAAAGCTTTTTACACTGGCTGTGGATCTAAATTCAAATTTTTAATAGAGTTATGATAATTTACATAATAATTAACTGATTCCATGCCCAAACATGGAATCTGCTAGTTAAAAAAAATCATAATAACGGCTATTCTTTATGATAGTATCTTATACTATAGAAATACTCTTCTATTTTGATGACAGAAATAGCTGCATTTTTTTGCAAAGAAATGTAATGAATAATTTTAAAAGTAATCAACCAAAAGGAAGTACATTTTTCTTGATAAAATAAGAACACAATAATCATTACAATATATGTGTATGCATGAGCATTAAAAGCTAGGAACTGTAAAAACAAGAAAACATTACTTAGCTGCTAAAACAGGTAACATCCAACAAATATCCAAATGCTAGGCAAGGATTTGTTAAGGATGCAGAATTTAACCCTTTTGGAAATATATGACATTTGCTATAATTTGACACAAGTTTAAGAGGTTCTCAAACTCTTAAATAGTACTTTTCTTAAATTGTAACACAATATACACCTAGTTTTAAAATTTTCATCCCATCTTTCTGTGAAAAATCTACTTCCTTGGTATCAAAAGTTCATTTCCTAGTATTACTTACAACTAAGCAATGCATCCCTATAAAAACATAGATAGTTCAAAACATTGGAAACATGATACAAACAATCTGGTTTTTTTGATTACTGGTTTTAATATTGCCTAAATTGATAATTACTTCAAGTAGCTGTCAAGAAGATTTTGACTTATATGAAGAAAACTAAATTACAGCATCATATTAATCTATTCTTTCCAAGTGAGTTATCCACATCACATAATTGATTGTACGCAGCCTTGCTGACCATCTCAAGGCTTAAAAAAAAGTCAGAAGTTAAGTAAACTGATATGATTTCCATATATAAGGCCTGTGCCAGAGCACAATCCTGTTACATGTGTCTATACTAAACCCATTCTGGGGGGAATAGAGAAATTTAATTTGCAGCCTACGCAACATGTATATTAAACAGACCCATAAAACAAGACAAAAATTCTATGGAAAATGGTTATTGTAAATAAATGAATTACATGAATCTATTATTAGCTCTATGGATTAAACACAAAATATTTAGTCAGACCACACAAACAGAATTTAAAGAGGCACAGCAGTCTATTTCTTTGGTATTAGGAGAAGCAACATTTATAACTCTGTAGTGTTTACTTCTATGATGAATACAAATGAAAAATTAGATTAACTGATAGTGATGCAAGCCCCAAGGCAAAAGTATGTTTTGTTTTGCTTTTTTTTTCTTTTGGATTCTTAATAATTTAACCAGCAGGACAAAGTAGATCAGGGGAAAAAAATAACCAACTATTAATTAACATATTTTTTTCTCTTTAGAATTCTGATGGACCTTAGCCAAACACAAGCAAGGTTCATGAATTGTGTTTGATTAAAGTTCCAGTTTTATTTCTTACACTGAAGTGGTTTTCAATTAAGGCTTATTTATCTTCTTTATTCATTATGATAGCTTTCACTTCATAGTATTTAGTGACAATTTTGGTAATGGAAATGCCTATAATTTAACCTTAAGGTTTTACATTTTTAAGAAGAAAAAAATATGGAAAAGGGTTGATAAAGCTGCATTATTATTACAGATCTGACTTTACAGCATGGTGTACCTGAATACGCCATCAGTTCTGAAAGGATTAGTAACATCTAGGGTAACTTTCTTCAGCTCATAACATGGGGATTTGCATTTTAATATATTCTAAAAGAGAACAAAAGATTCATACGAATATTAAAAAACTGCAAAACTACATTAATGTATAACACACAAAGAAGCAGGAAAATATTACAAAGAAGAATAGTACCATGTGTTTGACCACCAATGACCACAAAATTCATAAGATTTAAACGTTAGGCTTTTTTGCCAGCAAAGAACAGTAAAAGCCTATTTCTTTTTAATCAGGCGCTTCACCACATTTTATACACTCTTTTAAATGATAACACAAGGGCAAGAATCGAGTTATAATCTTTCTTCCTTCTTTCTATGTCTTTCTCTTGCCTCAAATTGTTTTTCCTACAGCAATGTCTATTGCTCCAATATAATATGGTCTTAATACAGTTAAAAAAGAGAAAATCACATAAACATCACCTAAGTTCAGAAGAGGATCTATCTAGATCTGTTATAAGAACACTTGATAACACATGCATATCTCCACTGTGACTATTTTTGGACTATACCTTAAATCTACAGACTGTCTAAAGTTAAAAAGCACAAACAAACCTAGCAACATATCATAAAATTCTTCAGCCCATCTACATCTGACAAAACAAACCAGTAGGTCACCTCGATAATGGACTTTCCAAACGTATTTATATGATGAAAAGCCTCCAGATATATTTTCAGAGCAATTAGTACAAAATTTTAAAATTTATTCAGGATCTAAGTGTGATCTGTATCCTTAGGAATGTTAGATACTCCTCTAGGCTTTTCTCTGCATGTACGTAAGCTAATATAGGAAACACAAAAATTGATAGGTCAAAGGGTAATAGTGATGGTCACATTTTTATTCTTACTTCAGTTCACTTTTGTGATACAACATACAATAATAATAAACAATATTGTTTTTGAAAATATTAATCATACACATGTAAACTTACAGCAGACTCAATATGCTTGACTTCAGATTTCAGAGAGAATGTTAATGTGGCACCACCTATTCCACCCACAGTCTTTGAGATCAGTAGCAACATTGCTTCAGCAGGGCGCAGAAAACGGCTAATGAATTCTACATTTATACATGTTTGTCCCCTAGGAATAACAACAACAACATAAATAGCAACAATAGTAATAATAGTAGTAATAGTAATAATAATTTAAATGGAAAAAAAAAGTGTGACTCAGAAATGTAATTTTGAGCATATTTTCGAGTCTTTGTAAGGGGAGAGCAGTAGAAAAGAAATCCATTTGTTTCTTCTGAAATACTTTATTATAGTTCAATTTTCTGCCTAAGAGGACCTTAAAATGTTGTAATAAAAAGAATTATTTAGGCAGAAAAAGAAAAATATTGAGTTTTTTCTGCTTTTTATGACCTCAGCTTGTAGCTTAATTTTTCTTCCCACACAGTAAGTAACACAGGAATTTCTCTTTACTTTATAATATTGCCTGATGTTAACAACTCATTTACTGTGTGTATTTGAATATGTTGTTGTAAATTAATCTGTCAGATATCACGTTATGCATGTTGTGAGGCAGATCAAGATGTTTTTAATAAAGTCCTTACCGAAGACTGAGAAAGAAATTAGTAAAAATATCTTCAGTATAATTAGCAAAGCTAAGTAATTAAGAAGTAGAAAAAACAAAGTTCTCATGCAAACAACAGCTCAAGTCTCTGATGGTAACGAGGAGAAAGAAAAACCATGTGGAATGAATACAGGCTAGGTAAGAGTTAATTTTAGACTTGATTTGCATTAGTCTTGCAACTAAGCAAGATCAATAAGAAAAGTTTAGTGACTTAAGCTTGCACTTTGAAGCTCTCAAAATTTGTCTCTGATTTTGAGAGTAATGTCTTAAGATGGCATGGTCAGAAACATTACAGTGTGTAGGAATGTTCTAAAAGTAAGAGAGCAGTAATATATAAACGCATTCAGCCTTTCTACATATCTAACCAGAGTAGAGAGCTTTCTCTAAACAGAAAAATACCTGTATTTTTGGAGTTACAAGTAGAAAATCTTAAAATCTCAAAAGGTCAGCTAACGTGTTTATACTTTGAATCAAATATTCTATGTAGTCAAGGAAATTTTAAAATTTATACCCCAGAACACTGTATGGAAGAGGTGGCAGAAAGAAAATAATTTATAGTAAAATATTGACATTTCTTCATTTACTCAAGCTGATATTACTTAAAAAATACTTCAAAAGAATTCTTAAAATATAAGAAAATACTATATTCATAAACTGCAGAGTTATTAGTTCTCTTCCTGGAAGAGATTAGCAGATATTAAAGTTAAAAGGAAGGCCCTCTCCAATCCAAATCAACTTTCCTCATTAAACAATTATTAGACAGCATGCAATCTGACAGAAAATCATTAAAGAGATGGCATAGGGAATTTATTTGTGTTTTTTTGATCTTCTGCCAACTGGGAATTCTAAAGCAGAGACAATCAACTAATAGTGGTATGTGAAAGACGTGTATTATGTGTTCAAGCTATATGTATTTACAAAAGTGGTGAAGTAGAGGCCTTTCAATAGCAATCAGCATAGTATGACTTCAATAGAATGGTGTTAATTTATGTTTGTTACGGCAGCTTCTGTAAAGGAAACTTTCTGAGAGGTCTCTTTTCTTATGATGTATCAAGGAGAGAAAAATAAACAAGCAACAAAGAAACTATATATACAAAGCATTCTTACTTAAACTAACTTACCTGAGAACTGGATGGTGATAAATAGAATACCAATAATGTAAACAAAGAAACTGTTTAAACCTCAAATATTTGCCATGCATTATAGTAGAAACAATTATAAAGAATAATAGACTATAAATGATATCCACTATAAACTAGATCTACATAAATAAGAACCAACTAGCAGGAGACAACGTCTGTAAAATTCAATCCTGACTTATAAACTCATGGGTTTATAAGTTTATTAAAGGAGTTCAACATGAACATGATCAAGGGTGATACAATCCTTCTAACAAAGTCCTTTTCCATAGACTTACATGGAAACTAGTAGACAGGAAAGAAGGAAGGAAAGAAGAAACATACTGTAGGANAATAATAGACTATAAATGATATCTACTATAAACTAGATCTACATAAATAAGAACCAACTAGCAGGAGACGTCTGTAAAATGCAGTCCTGCCTTATAAACTCATGGGTTTATAAGTTTATTAAAGGAGTTCAACATGAACATGATCAAGGGTGATACAATCCTTCTAACAAAGTCCTTTTCCATAGACTTACATGGAAACTAGTAGACAGGAAAGAAGGAAGGAAAGAAGAAACATACTGTAGGAACTAACACTATGTAGGAAGGTCATTAATGGAGTCCTCAAGGGTCTAAGACAATTGGAAAGTAAGAAAGTTTGCCGAAGTTCTAAATCACTCCAGGTTGTAAGGACAAAGATTGACAATGCAAAGATCACAAGACCTTATGAGACCAAAACCGATGAGAATAGTGTTCATAGATGTAAAGAGATGCACACAGATAAAGTAATTCTGTGTTTACACAGAATTATGGCCTCCAAGTCATTACAACTAATCATTAAAAACTTGGGATTTGCAACAGTTTCATGAAAACATCAGCAAGGTGCTAGGAAGTATCCAATAAAGCCAATAAATGCCATGAATAATTAGAAAAGGAAGAGACACAGAGATCACTGTAAGGCCACCAGATGATTTTCAAAGAGCTCAAACCTTAATTACTGCTTGCATCTCTTTACATTAAAAAGCATATAGCAAAAATGAAAAAAAAGCTCACCAAACTGCAGAAAGGATAACTATAGGTTTCAGGAAAAATCCACCAAGATCTCCAGGTTAAACACCTAGGATAAAGAAGTATGATATCGCCAGACTTCCTAACACCAAAAGTGCCAGGATGTCAGTTCTGAGAACTGATGATGAAATCCTGGAAGTTCTGAAAATCTGGCTTGTAGAGCTTTGATGCTCCTGCTGCAGAGCTTCCAGATTTTATCATTTTTGACAATGAAGAGTTGCCAAGCACCCAAAGTTTCAGGCTCCTAAGTCACTCTGCCACTGAAAACATCCTGGAATATACATCCTAGGAGAAGTGTGCTCCCAGTATACATCCTCCTAGAGAAGTATACTGTCTGAGACATCCACTCCCAAAGGCACTTTAAGGATCAAGTTTTAAGAAGTCTGCTTTGCTCTTGTCACAAATAGGAATGACAGGGAAATGAAGCATATGGAACATTCTTCCTGATCTTTACCCTCTGGCTTATGCAACAGCAGAGAAATCTGATTTGAAGTGTGAACTGTTGCCTTCTGTGGGCAGAAGCTGTGGGCTTCCCAGCATCAGGGAAAATACAAAGTTGCTTAGTCTTTTTCTCTACTCATCTGTGTTGTGGTAAATGTAAAGTGACAGAAAACCCAGCTCATGGAATTGTTCTATAAGTTTATTCTCTTTCATATTACTGTAACTAGCTCCATCCACACCTACTTCATTTGATATACTGTAAGAGTAATTTTTTTTTAATTATTTATCAGCTCAGTATGTACCATCTTTCAAAAAAGCAAGCCATCAAATTCTCTGAGTAATTTATTATACTTCAGTGTAGGGGGAAAAAAAGACTAAAAGTTGATTGCAGGGATCAAATTTTCAGACTTTAAGGATAACAGAAATCACTAGATACACACTTCAAAGTAATTATACATTGCATCCCTTAATTTCTTCTGATAACTAGCATGTGGCAGAACACTTTTTCTCAGAAAGTACCTCATATTATCTGAGGCAGAAGGCTGGATTAAATAACTTTCTGAAGTCACTTCCTGTGTCCCCATCTATCTCAACCCAGAAATCTTTCTAGGATTTTTTTCTCTGTCCTGTACAGGACATGTACAGGAGAGAATGTCTGGGAGTGTGTTTTGCAGCTGGCCAAATTTAACCCACCACAGATGTTTATGAATATCTCCAGTTAGTAGTGGATGACATTATACATAGCCAAGTTTCTGAGAATACAGACAGATATATATTACATATTTCTGTCACTTTGTTATTATTCATTTAAAATCATTGGCATAGCTATCTAATGCTGCATTCCTGTTTCCTAATATGTATATGTAACTCCTCTTCATTACTCTTTGCCTTTCTACTTGAAGTTTTCCCTGATTTGTTTAGCTTATCAGTTTTCTGCAGTTCAACTCCTGGGAAGTAAACACACTTCTTTCAGACTGAGCCTTCATCTACAGAATCCTCTATGTCAACTGTGCTCACCCAGCAGGTTCAACAGGATTAGTCAAGTCTCACTTATTCCTCATTAGTGATTATAATGACCCATGCTCATCTTAAATCGAATTGCAGTTACTTCTAAAAATAGAAATATATATATAATTGGTGGACAATTACTGATAAGTTTCTATGTATGATATACTTAGTCTTCCAGCTCTTCAATCAGACGATGGACAAGTTTTGATTTCTTTAGCCTTCCTATCAAGGCTGTGTTACAGTTTTTCAACTGTAATTGCCTGAACACTCATGAGGGAATGTTCTCTAAACTGCTAACATTTCCCTTCACCTTTTATCCTGAAACTTTTGCAAAGCAAACTTTACAGCTTCGCTGCAGCAGTGCAAAAGGGCTTCATAAGGCAAGAGCAGCTATTTTTAAATGCTTCTTGTTTATTAGTTTATCTAAAGTATCTGTGGATTCAGAGGGGAAAAACTGTTTTGCAGTTAAAGATGAACTAGTGGTGAAGGCATATCTGTATTTATCTATAAGATTTATAAATTCATAAATATCAGTTTCAGTTGAGAGGAAGAAGGATGCAGAGATATCCGACCTGAAGCTGTAAGTACTATTACAGATACTCAGAAAGTTTTTGAAAGTATAACTCCTGATTTCAAACTCAAACTCCTTTTCTCTAATATAGCAAGTAGGTTTTCCTAATTTTTAGTGATTTTTAACACATTGATTCATCTGCCTCCAATTCCATATTTATGGATTATTTAATTCTAAAATTAGAAAATGTAACTTAAAAGTGCCTCTTTCTAGCTATTTTAATATCTTTTATTCCTAAAAAGGTTATAGTCAATGACATTAACATTTCCATCAAAAAATAACTGCATGAAGTTTCACTAATATACTCACATATTCTTACTGAACACATTGAAAATTCTCCCCCACTTTTTATTTGGGAAATAAATACTTTTTTTTTTCCCCCAGAAATCTGTTACAAGCCTACCTCATTTTCTCTGAAGGCATTCTTTCCAAAGAAAGCAGAACATTCTGTCTACAAATCCTCTGCCATTTTTCTTGAGCTTATACAACTGAATATCAATCAATACTAATAGAAATAAGCCTGTATATGATCAATTAAATGGAAGTGTTCGTAATTGGCAGCAAGCTCTCCCTGCCCTTGTCTAGATCCACAGCATTCTTGGTTATCTTTTTTCTTCCCTTCTCACTGGGGTCTCTGCTGTCTTAATGAAGGTGGGCGTAAGACTGTCATGGTGCTTCCTTGCTGGCTAGGTAAAACTATGACAATTTCCAAACCAACCTATGCTATTATGATCTAATATAAAGCACTTACAAGTCTTCCACCCATCCCATCAATCTTTAGAGTTCTCAAATACTTCTACCAGAATATTAACAAAGTTATTCATTACAAAGAACCTGTTTTTCATTTACTGACAAAGATTACAAGTAAGATTACATTAAGATAAACTCTGCAGAGGTGAGCAGCGGATAACTGGCATTTTCACAAGCTTTTATTTCTATGCAGTTTTTCAAATGTTTGTTGATATATACAATACCAAGAAGTTCAATGATCAGCTTGTGCACATTTACTCGTCTCTGCATTTTGTGAGGGCTTTTTAAAGGTGAAGGGAAAAACAGCCATGGTATTGACATTTCAGAGAAACACTTGATATTTTCAGCGATTACATTTTTATTGTAATTCTTATTTGAAATAATTGCAAAGAAAACTGAATCAAATCAGTCTCACAGCTCACAGAAAATGTAGCATTACTTGTTGTCCTTTTTGTATTTACTTACAATAGGCATGTCATTTAATATTCAGATGTTGATCATCCTTAAAGAGCACTGTATTTATGTTGAGTGTTCTTGAATTTGACAACATATATTAGAAAATTTTCTTCTTCTTCATAGATTATTTTCATATAAATGTTCACCTTTGTTATCCTTTTAACACTCTCTAATCTGTTTTACAAGCAAGGGAATATCTTAAGTAGACTTGCAGGTAAAACTCATAACTGACAGCCAGAGTCACTGCTACATCCCTCTTGTCTTTCTTCTTAGATAAACAAGGATTAGTGAAATTCCTGTATGTATCTAATCATAAAGCTACATAGCACAGAAAGAGCAAAATGTATTTAATGAACAAAAATTAAAATATGGTAATATACCATGAGTATTTCTCCTACCAAAAACATTAACAACCTAATGTTTTTGGAAAAATAAATATCTTCAAAATCCATACAAGGCTTTTAAAAAATTATGATAAAGAAATAATTACATTGCAGCTGCAAGAGTTTCCATCTTAGTGGGGAGGTAGAAAGGGGGTAAAAAGAAGTAGTTGAACACTACCAGAAAACCTGTGTCATGGTCTCTTGAATTCCCAGGCATGTCTCAATTAAGAAAAAGAAACAAAAAATGAAACCTTAGAACAAGAATATTTATTTGTTCATGCTTCCACAATGCATTGATGTAAAAAATGTGAATCAAATTCAGAAGAGATATTTCATCTTTAATTGTGAAAAAAATAATAAAAATAAAGAAGAGCAGATCCAAATTGAAAATTAAAGCTTTCAAGACATTTGGACAAAAATATTTCTTGGACATAGATGTCTCCTCTAATGATCTGCAGACTTATATTCTGTTCTTAAAGCTCTATTGAGCTATATTGCAAGCATTTCACTAATAAACTACTCTAATTATTCTAGATTAAGGAGAGAAAGCTTAATCTGACTGATTTTTGCCTCTTTGCAGGGAAGAAAACACATTTCTAGTGTTATTATAGTATTAAATTAGTAGCTTTCTATCTGCATAATAGTAGACTTGGTAATAAATCTAGAAAAAAAATTAAATTATTACTTACATAGGAGCAATGGTGACAATGTTTCCTTTAGGTAATGAGAAATCATCACCATCTCTTCCAACAAGAATAGCTTTGTACTTCAAAGTTTTCCTGCTTGGGTTTTTCAGATGAACCTGTCAATAACATCAAAACCAGTTTATTTTTATTCATTTTGTAGAGTATAAAAGGTGTATTCTGCAGTTAAAGTTCCAAAATAAAAATTAAGTATATAATAAAATAATAAAGCACTTCAAATCACTAGGTAGGTCCTTTTTCTTCCTAAGGAGTATAGTATTCCCACACACTATCTAATTTTTCTGAGTACTCTTTTTGCAGTGTACACTATACCCCTATGTTAATCTCTTATTTCTTCCTATCATTGATCTTGAATTTGTCAGGTTTGTAGATTTTTTTCTGTGCTTACAAGCATGTGGAGAAAACAGCAGCAGAAATAAGGAACTGAAGCCTGACGAGAAAAAAAAGAAGATGCATGCTTCCATCTTCTATATTTAGTAGCCAAATGACAGGAAATCCATTCATCTTCATTGCAGCATATACATAATTTAAAAATACATATATATACAATGTTTTAACTTTGTACTACTACAAATCTAAATTTGATGATACCTGCTCAACAACAGTTGCGTGGAGAGCACCTGTAAATTCTATAGTGTTCTTGGGTAAGTAATGAGGGAGATTTTCATATAGGTAAACACACAGAATAAGCATCATAACTGGGTTTGGATCACAGATGTCAGTGGCCTAATATTGAAAACAGAAAAGGAAAAAAAAGAAAACCAAATTACAACAGATATTCACTTAAAAGTCTGCCTATATGAGAATATGAAGACAAGGAACAAAAAAAGTGTAAGGTAATTCTTATTATACAAATGAGAACTAATAACTTTTAATAATTGGATTTGGCCCATAGCTAAGATGACTATAAATGTTGTCAGTGTACAAAAAAAAAACAAAAAAAACAAACAAAAATAAACCCAACTAATTCTTGAATACCATCAACACATTCTGGTAATAAACCAAGGCTAGTTCAGCAGAAATGGATGTTCATTTTATTAAAATTAAGCATAATAGAAAAAGCAAGTAAAATTCACTGACTAGGAAAAAACATGTATTTATTAAACAAATCTTTTAAAATCTTGCTGTTTACAATGTAAAATATCACCCCAAATGCTCCTAGACATGGTTTTGTATTTATTTATTTATTAGGACATTCCAACCACCCTACTAACAGCTATATAGTTATTTTTATTGCAAATGCCAAATGGCTTTATAAAATGTAGCAAGTATTGTGCATCTTAAATATTTGATTTACAAAAATTACTTTAAATGGCAACTGAAAAACACGTCCAAGCTTTAGTCCTCAGCAATTCTGCTAAATTACTGCAAAGAGAGGGGTAGAAATTCCTCGATTAAATATATGAACTTTTCAGAAGGCTAATCAAATAGTAAAGAGACTTAATGATGTAAGCACCTCCCAACAATTACAGGCAGGAAATATCTGGGTAAAGACTTAAACAAATAAGAATCTGGACTTCCTAAATCAAACTAATTATATATTTAAAACTTCATGCTTAGGAATTTGTATTACAATGTTACTAAAATAAAATAGCGTAAAATACTAAAATACTATAGAAAGTATTACAACTGCAGTTAATCTCCTGAATTAAATATCAAGTCATAACGAAAAATACACACACTTGGGAGTAGATGTAAGCAACAAACCACTGCATTGACATTTCATGTCATTAAAAGATACTTTTTTCATTCAAGACATTTAATTCCTTACATAACTGGGAGTCATTCAAGACAGTAATACTCTTGAAAGATCCTCCCTTGCCTAATATCAAGAAAGCCATCACCTTTTTAAATCCTTTCACCTTAAAAGTGAAAAGTGAAAGAAAAAAAATATTTATTGTGCTGTTGCTGATTGTCACTGTTACACTTTCTAAGCAGCTTGGATTGGTTGTACATAACTACAAGTAACTTGTAGGTATTAAGGAGATGCCCCCTCAGTCTCCTCTCTAGGCTGAACAGCCCCAGTTCCTGCAGTCTTTCCTCATAAGAAAAATGTGCCAGTACCCTAATAGTCTTGGTAGCCCTGTACTGGACTCTCTCCAGCAGTACTATGTCCCTCTTGAGCTAGGGAGTCCAGAACTGGACACAGGACTCCATATGAGGCCTCAACAGGGCAGAGCAGAGGAGGAGGAGAACCTCCTTCAACCTGCTCACACACTATTCAAGATACACTGTTCTTGATGCATCTCAGGATACCATTGGTCTTCTTGGCCATGAGGACACATTGCGGGCTCATATTTAACTTGTTAAACTAAGCTATCCTAACAAACAATTAAAAAAAACCAAAATTACGCAAAAATGTAATAACTTTTTTTGTTTATCTGAAAGAGGAATGAAGAGCAATACATAACTATTTTATTTAAAATATTATTTTTGTTTGCATCAGTTGTATTTCCAACACATTTATTTAGAAACAAGTATACTACAGAGAACTTGAATCTGCCTCTGTAGTACATACATGGCAACCACATTGGTGGAAAAACATCTAGAAAAAATGTCTGTAGCTTGTACGCACAAAGGGAAACAAACAGTTGTATGGTATTAATTGTGTGTTCTCAATATTAGTTGTCATTCATCCTCCAAAAACACTGCAAGTAATAAAATCTCCCAGTCACAATGGCAGCCTACATTGTGTGTCAGGAAATAACAGCTGAGTTGGTAACAGCACACAGATCTTTCCAGACAAGTCACACCAATGACTGCTACACAATAATAGCTTCTGCATGCACAAAAATCTCACACATGCATTGTAGGCACAAACATTTGCTGATTCAAGACTAATCCACTATCAACAAGCCCAGTAGACAGTTTCCCTGCTCCTCTGAGTATACATCTCTCACGCAAAGCTTTATAAGGAAGGTCTTCAGCGTAAGCTGAAAAATCAGCTAGCCTGCATTTTTTTTTTTTTTTTGTAAAAAATTGATAAAATTTTAAAGAAAAAACTTACAGCAGAAAAGTGGCTGGTGCTGGGCTGCCAGGTGTGCTTTTGTTTGCTAACTCTGAATTTTATAAGCAAATAATATATATAGACTATAACAGCATTCAGCAGAAAATTCATATAAAGTACACTGATTTAATTGATTCCAAGAGTAGTTGATTAATGCTACAAATATGGAAACATTAACTAATGTCAATATTTTTACATAGACTTGTCTCAGAGAGCAGGTAACTGACTAAATAGCTACTCTGTTTCCTTTAGAAATTGTTCATCCCAAAGGCTGCAGCTCCTCTCCTCCTCTAGTGTGGGTCTGCTCTGTGGCCCGCAGGCTCTCCAGCACAGCTTGCTCCATGGCCGCCTCCTCACACAGTCTCTTTCCTATGCAGGTACACTCTCATGGAACTGTTGGTGCTCTCGATCCTGCCATTGCCCTCCATGGATTGCAGGGGCACAGCCTGTGTTCTCACCACTAGTTGCAGAGGGGTCTCTGGTCCAGTGCTCCTCTTTCCTCCTTGCTTTTGTGAGTGTGGGGTCCACGTGGTTGCCTCCATCTTGTACCACTCTTACACCTCCTTCCGAGCACTGCAAATTCCCATCATTAAATAGTGATGGCAAAGACACCACATTGGCCCAGCCAGGCTGGAGGTGGGTCTGAACCCAAGAGCCGGGGGAAAGTTTGAGAACCCTTTACAGGGTCTGCACTGCAGCCCCATTCCCCTGTTACCAAGCAAAAGCAACTCCTTGCTAAACCATGACATCAGTGTACTATTTTAGGATGAAAACTGCTTAAGAGTAAACTATGACAATAAAGTTACATCAACTTGTTTTTCTTTTGATACTTGGTCAGTAAAGTCTCATTTTAATACTCACTGTCAATACTATTAAAATTTCCAGGGATCTCCGAGAGTGACAAATAATCCTATATATAAATATTTCTTCTGTAAACTACACTATTACATTTTTTCAAGCCCCACAGAATTTTATTTTTATGGCCAACTATATTCTTGTCCTCAGAATGATTAGATGTTAATTGATTCATTGAAGCATTAGAGAGAAAAAAAATCTATACACCTTTTAAAATTTATTAGTGGGAGGTAATTTTCACAATAAACCATCTGCTGCAGAACTTCAATACTCTCCAGCAGATTAATCAAGGGAATGGATACTATTTCTAAAGGAAACGGTAGCTATTTAGTCAGTCACCTGCTCTCTGACACAAGTCTATGTAAAAATGTTATTTTCATTGTTAATGCTTCCATATTTGTAACATTTGTAGAAGGCTGAACTGCTTCTTGTCTCCTTTTTTCTGAACATGCCATTATTAGTCGAATAATGTAATGACACAAACTGTTCAATATATATAAAAATCATATAGGTAGGCTTTCCCCACTACAAAGCAACGATGGAGATAGACAACCTATGCTAAGAATCTAAACCAAGAATTGCAAATGATTACTGAAGATTATGGCAAAAGTAGTGAACAAACAGAAGGTAAGGAAGATTTTATACTAAATTTCGGAAGTAGAAAGCTATACATTTGACCCTCATAAGTAATTTCCAGATTTTCAAGGCTTTAAATACTGAATTTAAAAGGTAAACATACAGGAGATAATATTGTTTGAGGAAAAAAAAAAAAAAAAAAAGGTTCCTAAGTTTACATAGACCAGTTACATAGAACAGTCAGAAAGTCTGGGAAAAAAAAAGATCAAGTAGTCATTTAGGCATCTAAACAAATCTTAAAGGTCTCTATATTTGTACATTGTTAATGTACATATATATGAACATACTTTTTGAAAGTCTCTGTCTATCCCAGATATATCCTGTTTCTCTTTAGAAATATCCCAAGTGAGACCATTATGACATCTGAATAATTTTCAGTTGCTCTGACACAAAAATATAAAAAAGCATCATGGATTTTGAAATATAAATCTCTTTTTCTTTTTTTTCCACAATGTGTTTATGGGGTGCACAAGGGTATAAGTTAGGTTAACTTTTATCCCTCAACCTATCACTGCACTTCCTGATCAAGAATATCTCCATATCTTTTCTGTAGGCCCCCTTAAGTATTGGAAGGCTGCTAGGAGCTCACTTCGGAGACTTCTCCAGGTTGAACAATCCCAGCTCCCTCAGTCCATCCTCATAGGAGAGGTTCTTCAGTCTCTTTTCAAGCAGGTCCACGTCTTTCTTATTTTGAGGCACCTAAAGCTGAACACAGTACTCCAGGTGAGGTCTCACAAGAGCAGAATCGCCTTCTTCAACTTGCTGACCATGCTTCTTTTGATGCAGATCAAGATGCAATTGGCTTTTCAGATTGAATTTACCAGGCTATATTCAGTTTTTCTTCCACAAAAACTCACAAGTCATTCTCCACAGGGCTGCTCGCAATCATCATCCAGTCTGTATTTGTGATTGGGATTTCCCCAACCCTGATACAGGACCTTACATTTGGCCTTGCTGAACCTCAGATGGTTTGCATGGGCCCATCTCTCAATCCTGTCCAAGGTCCCTCTGGATTGGCATCAGTTTCTTCTAGAGTATCAGCTACACAACTCAGCTTGTTTTCATCCACAGACTTGCTGAGAGTGCAGTCAATCTCACTGTCCGTGCACCTGACAAAGATGTTAAATAATGCTGGTCCCAATATGGAACCCTGAAGGAGCCATTGACTGCAACTCTGAGTACAACCATCAACCCCACTCGCTATGCACTAAGTGGGCCATCTCTTTTAAAGACAAGGATGTTGTATGTAATATAATCAAGTGGTTTGCTCAGTAGCATCAATAAAGCTGAATTACAGACTCATGTTCTTTACCTAATGCTCTGATTTATCAGGCTTACTGATCAAAGCAAATAGTTGTTGTATACACTTTTATAAGGTTTAGGAAGACTCAGTTCTCTACAACTCTCTTCAATTGCTTTTCCAGAATGCCCTAGGAAAGATATCTATGAGAAGACAAAAAATACTCTAAAAAAAGAAAAGTGATATTTAATTTTTTCTCTCTTCTATATTCTGAATTTAAGATCACATAGCAATATTAGATTCCTATTTCAGGCAAACCAAGGTATTTATTGTAACATTATAGATTGGTGGATAGACAGATACAGAGTTCTACCTGTGTATTTGCAGTATCATACAAACTATAATAAAACAATTAAGTATTAAGAAAGAAATCCTTTTCCTTAAAGTTACTTTTTTCAAGAAGTTGCAATGTTTACCAAGCTAATGTCCCCTTGTTAAAGTCCAGGAAACTGAACACAAAAAAGTGTTAATCATCTTTAGAAGATAATTACAATAAAATTATGACTGAAACATTGACAATGAGGAAATTACCTTTCTAAATGTATACAATAAACTCTAGACTATATCAATGAAAAAAGACTGACATATACTGGAAATTTAGAACATTCTGTGTTGCTGCATTTCTTTGCTCCTCTGCTGCTGATGGCATCTTCTTTCTCTCTTTCATTTCAGATTCAAGTCTATGCTGAATTGCTCTCCTCATTTCTACAGAATAGCCATTTTCATTTTCAGCTTCTTAACTCTCTCTGGCATTACTCACATCACTTCTTATAGTTTGTTCGAAAATATCATCCATTTTACTTGGTCCCAAATAAAAATGTCAGTATTGCTGTCCCCAATTTTAAATCAGTCAGTGGCAAATTGACTGGCAACCTCCAATCACCACATCTTCTCTCCTAATCTGTCCTTGTCAGGTACATTTTTTTCATATCACTACTATCTACCGTCCCATCTTGCAATATATTGTGCTGTCAATAGGATCTTCTTCAAATCAAAGCATTTTAGAACTTAAAAATATCAAACACAAAGAAAAAATACATAGACACCATTAATACTCCAGAGTTCAACTGTCAGTCATGATTAGAAAGTGGAAACAAAGAATTTCTTGCCCAAAGTACTGTATCTTAAACCTACATCTTAATCCTTAAGTGGATTTAAAAGCCTTGAACTCTGTCAGAGGTATCACATAAACTTGCAGTGGAAGTCTTCCAGACAGTTAAACTTCTTTTTATCATAGAATCTTAGATTTTAAAGTGATTGAAACTGTTATCTATTCCAGACTTAATACATGTCTCGGCTTGTGCTGCTACCTTATGTTAATTAATGCAAAGCTGCCCTGAAAATTCAGAAGCAAAGATTGCCTGATAGTCAAAAACTTTGCCAATACTATTTAAACATTTAAACCTGCTAAATTTAAGAAATGAGAATATCAGACAAATACCAAGTTAGGACAGTTGAGCAAGATTAATGTATTTTGCTGCTTTTACTGTTGAAGAGCAAGAAGTTTCTACAGTAGTCTTAGAAAAGCATATATTCATTCCAATAAATCTATGTAAAAAGTACCCTTTACTTTCTGTTGTGAGTTTGAGATTTTTATTTTTTTTTTTACTTTCCACAATATTTTGTGGAATAATTAAAATACAAATATAGGGGTCCAAAATCTTTTCCTTTTTCTGATGTTGATTGATTATATAACTTTATAAATTTCATAGTCTTGTATGGAGATCAACTTTCCCATCAATAAAAACACCAATATCTCAAAAACATACTGAAATAATAATATTTTAGTATTGTAGACATTGTAGCCTTAACCGACACTAAGTTAAGGAGAATGTCATGGAGTTCTGCTTCCAGCTTTAATATAGTTAACTCTTTTTGCATAGCTGGCATACAGCCTCTGTCTTCATGTTTGAACTGCCTGGTTTTTGTATTAAAAGCTAAGGCAAAATACACCTTCATTTTGAGGATTATATCTAGATTATCTTTTTATGCTTCCTGTCACTCACAAGTATATGAAACAGTAGATATTCTTGGTTTAGCCTATCATATCAAAGTCAGTTATAACAGTAAATCTGTATCATGCCATGGAAACAAGAAAGTAGAAGGATTATTTTTTCCCTATAATCATAATACAATTAAAGGGAAAGGGACAAAAAAGTTTTAGTTGAGCTTCCTTTCCTACCACTTTATTCACACCACACCTCTAGTTCTGATTCCTAATAGTATTAATTCCCTTGGAAAGTTTTCCCATACATCAACAAATGCTATGTCTATTCTGCTCTACCCTATTCTAGTCTTCTAGTCAGTCCAATATGCCCACACATATCCCAGCCCATCACAGTCCTCTGATTTTCACTTTGCTCATGACAGACACTGCATCACTCTGCAGAGCCTTAAAAGAATGACATGACCTCAAACAGTTTTACCTAGTTTTGGTAAGAACGGGGTTTTTAAGGACTCGGAGAGCAAGAAAGAAAAGGAAATGAGAGGAACCTGCTATTTAAAATAGGTAATAATTAATTAACTAATACACACAACCAGCATATGGAAGAAAAGAACATGAATCCCTGTGAGCATGTAACCTTGTTATACAGCTTTGTCATTGCTATTAATGTACCATAAGACTTGTACTGATTTTACAGAGCCTGAGAACTGGGATTTGACATGTCTTCTCTGTCTGAAAGCTTGTTAACTAGTTTGAAGAGCTTTGCCTTTTTTGGTTTAGGTGTGATGGTAACTTTTTTAATTAATCAAGCTTCTATGACTAATTTGTTTTACTTTTGTCTTTTGATGGTACTATCAGAACACAAAGCTATAACTAACTCTCAAATGGTCAAGTAAACAAATGCTGACTGGGAGCAGAAGACAATTCAGTTTAGGGGCAACAAAGGAACAAAGGAAAAATATCTAACATATTATTATTTCAGACATAGAAAATTTGGAGCAGAAGGCCAATGAAAAAAGAGAGATGTAAAGCATGTTACTAAACACGTAAAAATGATCTCAAGTTGATCCTTGATTGAAGAAGAAACTAATATCATCATCATATTCCTTCCAAAATAGGATGCTGGAACCTGAGGGTTTCCAATGCTACTCTCACCAGAAGTCCAAAGTTATTGACTTCTACGTACATCAAAGCTGTGACAGAACCCTGTGGGCCTTCATGATTAGACCTAAGCATCACAAGACATTCATATAATTTCTTACCACTCACTTTTCATGTTTAAGTGCATGTTTGTTCTTAATTTTTTTCTTAAAAAAAAATCTACGTTCCCTTAGAATGTTAATGATCAATTCCACTCATGTTCTCATGTGATTTATCACGCTAGAATCTGAGTTAAATTCATCTTACAGTCAGCTAGTTGTATATATGCAATTCTACAAGGCAAGGAATTTAAAAAATTACTTGTAATTAACTGTATTTATATGAAGCAGTATTTTGGTTTTCATCGTGTGGTAGTACATCAGGAAAGAAAACTGCTTCACTAAAATCTCATCTTAATTTGATGTGCAATATTACTATCATACAATTAAAAAAAAAATATGAGAACTGATAGTACAAAATTAGTTACCTTTATGTCTGTAAACAGACTGACAGCACGCATAGCATTCACAAGAATCAAACAGTTGTGCAGAAATTGTTCACGAGTTTTTGGATAAGTATACATCCTTACGAAGTGAGTAGCAATCTAGACAAGACAGAAAAATCATACTTTTGATTTTCCATTAAGTTATAATGTCTGTGTTTCTACTCTTTGTGTAATTCATAAAATCTAAATTTTTAACTAGAGTTCCCCATTAAGAATATACCCAGAGAAAAGAAAAATACTGAAATAATCACTCTAGACCTGCAAAATATTGGGGTTTTTTTTCTTTTTTAAAAAAAACATAAGTCAAAACTTCCAAAGGAAAATAAGTCCTGAATAAACACACTTACATTAATAAACTGTATAAAACTTGTACAATATCAAGTACTTACCAAATATGGACAATAAGCTGCCAGCTGTGCTGCCAATACCAGACCATCTTGAAGATCTTGGTCAAAATTTACTATCCATCTCATTGGCGGTACTTGCTCTGATTTAAAAACAGAGCAAGATAAATTAGACTCTTCTCCATTGAGGTGCTTGTTCTAGATAGATAACTATTTATAATGCCAGAGGAAAGAACAGAAAAGAAAAATATGCATACACACGTAGACATGTAGAATCTCCCAGGCATAATTCTTTTCCAAAGCCATTGCTGAAAACATGAAAGATCTCACCTAGAATATTGTAACTATCATTACTATATTATGATACACCATGCATAAGTATTCATTACAATGGAAGGGAAAGCAGGTAAGACAAACTGGTCTTCACTGATTAGAAACCTAAACATGTAAATTATTTGTATTTTCACAGACATTACACTCATAGGGCTACTGAAACTCATGAAGATATACATGAATCCTTTAAAGTTGCAATATTTAAGAACATAAAGAAGGAAAAGGTTATTGATCTTCTTTAAGTTCATGTTAAATTGTTTGGCACAAATGCAATATAAATGAAAGCTAACAGCTCAATTCCTGCAGCACAGATCCCTACTTCCACAATCGTTTTGTAAAGCCTATGCCTCAGACCATTAGGATGTTTTTTATATTTCTAATTTTTTGATTTACAATAAAACTGATTATTAAGAAAGTAAATACAGTTAAATTATTAGTATTTCTTATTTGAAGCATTCTATGTCTTAAATATTTAGCAAAGCATTTAAACAACAATTTTTTGTTCTTAAGCATCATAATTAAACCATAGGAAGAATACAGTCATTTGAAAACTCTAAACCTGAGACATTATCTAAAAAAAGTTACTGACATACCAATAACTAATAGTATTGTTCACTGCCTATGCTCAAGTAGTGGTACTTTGCTCTTCAGATGATATTCACTTTGTGAAAAATGAAGGCATAGAAGCTGATTCATTTTTTAGGTGAGTAATCAGATCACAAATATGCAAGTATTCAGTCATCTCTTCTCTCTTCTGTTTTCTGCAGATTCTTCAAACTTATATTATAAATACCTCTTGCTAATTTTCTTTGTTTTCTTTGCTGTTTCAGGTCCAAGATCTCATATTTTGGCAACACATTGGACTTCAGTCACTGGTAAGGTTTTCACATGGATTGGAATCATGCTTTCTCACATAGACAAATTGTATAGGTTTTATTTCACTGACTATCCAAAGAGTGTGTTGTTTACCAAATCTGAAGCTTCCTAAATTGAATAAAAACCCCATCGATATCCTACAGTATCTGAGATAATCTAAAATCTCCTATATATTATAAACACATAAACATCTTAATGTTATGAAGTAATGTTCTTTTGTAAATATTCTATCTTTTAAAGGTCTCTATCTTCTCAGAAAGCATACTATAAACTAAACAAAAATTCAAGAAAGAAATTGAAATACAATGGTCTGATGTAGCAGTCAAAAATGCTGAATCTTTTGCTTTCACAAATTAGATAATGCTGTGCTATGGGTGTAACACTTCAACCATAGTTAGTGAGAATTTAAAACTTCAGACAGTACTTATGGGTTTGTTATATACCTTATGACAAACAACAAACAAAACTACAAGAAGAAAGAAAGTAAGCTGTTGTATATCGAAAAATATGATTTTTTTAAAGATAACCTTATTCACTCCTAAGTAACTTCAGATGTCTGCCAGTTCAATGCAACTATACAAGTTGCTGTTCAAAAGCCAGGCCACAAATCCAAAAAACATTCAAAGTGGAGAAAAGCCTTTTGGTCTTAAATTGAAACAGTGGTAAACATTCCATGTAGTATTGAACATGCTAAGAATCTTCAAAACAGTTTGTTTTTTTACTTCACTTGAGTTTATACTTTCTGAATTGCCTTTACTCACTTCTGCTTGGTATCAAGTGTGCTTGCAAAATTGTAATTAGTTACAGGGGAAAAGTAGCTAGAGATACTGCTCCAAATGTCAGATCATAATTTATCAACATCAGCTCAAGTATTTTCAATTGGTCCTTCAAGGAGTACTGTTAAATGAAATTTGCAAATAAGTAGCTATTATCAGCTACAGCTATAAATTTGGCTTTCTAACTCCTCATTCATACGAAATAGATTAGTTGTAAGCTTATAAATTTGTTCTGTGATGCAGTAAATATTACGTTTCAGACTAAATGGAAGAGATAAACTGTTCAAGAACCAAACAGAAGAAATAAAATAACCACAGGCTAGGAAGTGCATTCAGATGGAATCTGCAAAGTACATATATTAAATTGCAATCTCAAAAATTTATTCCAGGAAGGACTAATTTTTAAGTATTTCTTTCATAAAATAAGATAGCTAACACACAAGAGAATTTTATCAAACTGTGACTTTATACATCATAGAAGACTGCAGTTTTCAAAGATTGTTCATGAATATCCAGAAGTAAATTTTGGACATGCATATGTTTTGCACCAGGGGGTGCTGGTTCATTGTGATCCCACTAAGAAAGACTTCATCAAGTGTCACTGCCAGTTAGTGGAGCTAACGCTACAGGGAAAAAATGTTATTATAAATTACCTTACATCCCTTCAGACACTGGGAAACCTAAGTTGAGCTGCATAGAAATTGACTTGTAGTCAGGATGCAGCACACTGATGCAGTCTGTGGAAAGAGTAGCTCTTAAGGGATTTTGTTAAAATAGAACAATTCTTCTAATCATTTCTACCATGAGATAAAAAGAATGTGTATGTGAGAACTTGACACTGCACTTTTAGTTAAAGACAAGGACAATTAAGTGGCATAATCACTAGTTCCAACTGGGAGCTGCCTGTTAACTCTTCTGTTACAATTAACTGGCTAAGTTTATCCTACAGCCAAGGGATGTGCATAGTGCAGCACAGGCCTGCATCTATCAAAGTTAACTGTTATGGACCACTTAGCTCCTTCATTGACAATGATCTTCCAGTTAGGATCACTACAGCAAATTAATAGTTTGGTATATTGATACTATTTGGAGAGAAGATCCTTGAAACTATTAAAAAAAAATAAAAAGTACCATTTCCAGAAATTATGAAAATCAAAAGTATTTCTCATTACTATGTACTTTGTGAGGAAGTACTTGGTACAGTTTCAACGGGTTTTTGCTTATTTTGAAAAATATTACAGAGGAATGAAACCGTCCATTAGTGAACCAAAATGGCATTTAAAGTTAAAAAAAGAGAATTATTTAGAAAGTAATTCTCTACAGGACCTCTTATGATATGATAAACAAAGAATGCAGACGTTCAGAAAAAAAAAAATCAAACCACCATATTCTGTAAAGGATCCATATTTGTGAGATGAGCACTAAATCAAAAGCCTCTATCAAGAAAGTGTACTATCAAGAAAGATACTATATACCTAAATAAAACTTGCAACCTGCTGTTTTTAGTAGCAGCCAGTTCAGAGACCTGTGTTTTTTTTCAATTTCATGCTCATGTAAAATGATATGGGAATAAAGATGTTCTTTAGTCTAACTTACTAAACACTAGAGATTTAGCATTACCCTTAAAAAAAACTTTCAGAGTGCTAGAGATTATTTCTTTCACTGCTGCAGTAAACTGCTGTATTGAAAATTAAGTGAGAAAGAATTAGGGTATTTATAATTAATTACATTTTTAAAATTTATTTTAAAATCAATCCCACTTACAACAAACTCCATATCAGATTCTAAGCAAAATATTTAATGATTCTTTTGTTTATTTATAGAATACAGAGGCCTCAGCCTCTCAAAAACATCTATCACTTCACATGCACTATTTGCAGATAATTCAGAATTCTCATATAGATCTAGAGAGAAAGAATGGGAGTAAATGCTGCAAAAGTTTACCAGCAAAAACATAAAAAGTCATTTGAGTTTAACTCTGAGACGTTGACATTTCACACTTGTTCAGTGTGGCAATGTTTTAGCTTTGTCCAAAATCCTCTATTTTTTTCCTATTAATGCATTAAAATGAATTCAATTATTATTTCAAACAAAAGAAGATATCAGCAGTTCAATGGTTTTGAAATCCAATAGCTCCTGCTGTCCACAACTCTTTCTGCATTGCTCTTTCTTATCATCTATTTAGCCTCTTCCCATGATTCTGTGTACATCTAATTACATTCAACAGGATCATTTTCACAACAGAAAAATCTTGCATCTAAATAGGCGTAACTTTTGCCAGTGCACTTCCCTTCACTCTCTCCAAAAACATATTTTCCATATCAGAAGACGGATGAAAATCTTAATATACATGAATTATTACATAAAATATGTTCTATCATATAGTAATTATCTTAATAATTACATTGTACTTACTTTTTTCTTCTGGAATTACCCAAAGTGTTATTTTGGTCCATTTTCTCTATTAAAAAAAACCTTTAATAGTTTAAATAACAGAACTATCACGAAAGGAGAGACAAACTATCTTCTCCATTTTATAGAAAACCTCTTTCTCTTTTTAAAGAAAACAACAAGTTTCTTCTAAAACATAAAAAAATAGTTATTTCAAAGTACTATCTAAAAAAAAATCATCTTTTCAGAATGAAATTGTAATTCAATCTAGACTTGAAATTATATTTCCATCATTGTTTCATTAATATGAACAGAAATAAAACCTAATTCAATTTACATATATTAATTTCAATAGTCATTAAATGTATTTTGTCTTTTAAAATATATTAAAAATAGTATTTAAACAAGGATTAGAATGAAAATTTTCTTTTCATTGTTTCAATTCAAAATTAAAATTTTCAATTA
>WBNH01012635.1:0-238198 GCA_013401255.1 Urocolius indicus
ACCCTACCATTCTATGATGCTAACATATATGATTCTAACAAATGTTAATTTTCTACTTTTTTAATGAACATGAATGCCCTTTATTTTAATAATTTTACAGTGTATGATATTTTTAAAATATAAGAAGAGTTTTTCTCGCAAGAAATCTGAACTGGCATATTTTTGACCTCTTTAAGCTGCAGACAACCGAGTTTTGAAAAGCCGTCTTAGTTAACAGTTTATAGAAGTAGGAACCATATTAATAGGCTTCTTTACTCTGTTCAGTTCTGTTCTGCATGTCCTCACTATAGTTCTTAACACATACGTCTCTTCTAATATTGCAGTAATCAATGAACTACCTGAAGTACATGATCAGCCAAGCATAACAATAAGGACTGTATAATTTTCTTTTTGCATTATATGGCAAAGATTACTCTACTTTAAAATAGAGGTGTGTTAATTGAACATTGAGTGCATACCAAACATTTCTTGGTAGTCCAACTTATTTATTTTAAAAAATAACCTCAAGTTACTACATTTTGCTGTTACTAATAGTAGGATGAGGTCGATTCTATGTAATAACATTGTTTGGTAAAAGAATTTTTTCTTTACTTTTTTTTAGAGTAGTGTATATTATTTCTCATTCCTCAGAAATCAAAGTTAAAAGATATACTTGTAGTTTCTATGAAAAAATAGATGATCTCAGAGTCAAAATACTGCTGTTATTGATACCTCTGTTTTCCTATTATGTTCCTTTCTCAATGACCTTTAAAAAGTACTTGTATAAAGTCCTCTAGTATGTAAAAGCATCATTATAAATTCCTATAGATTCATAGATGTCAAGTCTGATAGTGTGAAAAGCAATGCTACTTTGTATGTCTTTTATAAAAACAACTGACACTCATATAAATAGCTGAAAATTAAGGGCAATATTTCACAAGGTCAGACCACTACTCTTCATTTTCAGGCTGCCTGGGAGGAGATTTAAGCTGGATTCATCCTGAATGCTAATGAAATATAAGAATGTATGAATGATAGGATTTCCAACTCCTTGTTACACTTGTGGTATTTCCAGTTCTGTCTCTCCTCTCAGGGACAGAAGTACAGGAACAGCCAGAACAGACTGACATATGTAATCTGTTCTGCCTGTAGCCTTTTCACAAGAACCTCCCCTCAAATAAAAGCCTTGTAATAATATGTTAGTGATTAAATCAATGTTTAGGTAAAACAAGGAAATTCCCTACCAATGCTCAATATAATACTGAGATGCAGTTAAATGTCAAATACTTCTGAATTTTGCTGAATTTTCACCTGTGGCCTTTGTTGGAAAATTAAGCCATTGTTTATATTTGTTTAGAGACAAAAAGCTTATTTTCTCTATATCACACCTTATTTGTAATTTAACAGGCCTGCATTTCATAAATTTTGACTGGAATGAATGATTGCAAAAAGCTCACTCTATTCAGCTAACCTTGAATTGCCAACTCTGAATCTTTCAAGAACTTTACTTAGCCTTTCTTACATGAAAATATGTATAAATGAATATCACTTCAGAACTGCATATAAGAACATTCCCTTTGGTTGCAAATACCACTAGAATCTTTCAGCTAATGAAATTGCCAAAGATCTACAAAAGCTGTGATTGCTTACATATTACCTCCCTGGGCCTTACTAACAGTTCCTATGATTATTAAAGATAAAATTTTAAACTTACTGGAAAACATAAACCTACAGTTCTCAAGTTAAGTGTTCCACTAAACTGAGCTGCAAAAAATATGTTTACCTTGCACTGGTATGTATTGCGTGTATGCCCACACATTTATAAATGTAGTGTAGTCACAGCTTTCTAACAATGGTCTTTAAAATACTATTAGAAGCCAGAATCCCACATTTGCTGATTTTCAAAATCACTACTCTTACATTACAGATATTATTCTGCAACTATACCATATTTCAGAGGTAAAGTTTTCCAGTTCTGTTCACATCTGGATGGTTTTCTGCAGAGTAGAGTAGCTACGTCTGGGCAGACTTATTTTTGAGAGTTCCTCCCTTTCCAAGCTTTCCTAGTGAAAGAGGTTTCTCTTCTGTCCAAAAGTTAAACCACATTGCTCAAATAACCTTTCAATACTGTCAATGTCAACACCAAACAGCACCTTGGAAATGCATTTTGTTCTGGAATTTACCATGTCGTAGACCTTCAGCTGGTCTGAACGGAAGACATAACAAAATAAGTAATTACAACTCAATTGAGCAATAATTCCTAGCTAACCATTGTTGTTAGTAGTCAGCAGCTTGTTTGTGGGCTAAATAACCTGAGGTGAACCTTTAGGCAGTTCATTTTCTCACAAACCTGTGATTTACTATGGTTAAGAGTGGTTTGAGATGGATTAATGTTGTTGGAAAATGGATATAGCAGTTTAACTGCTTTATTTTTTCATAAATTAAGGGAAAAAAAAATTTAACAGTGTGTGACCTCATTAGGGAGGCGCCAGTAGCCCTTACCCCCGAGAATCTGTCAATGTTTCAATATAGTATCTTTTAGGTGTTTATAACATGGGCACTGGGAGCCAAATCTAGAATTACTAAGCAATAAAAATGTTAAGTTTTAATAAGCAATAGTCACTGTCAAATGTGCATTACGAGGCGAGGCACAATTTGTAGGCATGTTCTGAGGGAATGCCATCATCCAAGAAATATTAAAGAACAGATTAATTTTTTACCCTCATGGGATGAATCTGAATTACATTTAAGTTTTTTAGTTTATATTTTAAAGACGTAAAACATCTGTAGATTATGTAATGGATCCTCCCACCACAAAACCAGTTCTAAGTGGGAAGGAAGATGGGAGGAAAGCACCAATACTAGGGAAACGGCAAATTCATTGCCTCTATTTATTGTTGTTCAGATGTGAAGCATCAAAGTTCTTTGTATTTAAACATTTTACAGACCACATAATTGTCTTTCCTTCTCCTCTGAGTTGCAGAGCTGGGCTGTTCTCCCACCTACTTTCTATGCTCACTGCCATTTTAACTTAAACTTTCTATTGATATATCTAATGGGAAAAAAATATAGCATTAATCTGTGAAAATTTAGGTCTCAGCTTCAACCACATGTTTTTCTCACATGTTTACCACCAATCTACTGGATCAGAGGAAGGGACAAAGCCTCAGAAGTATCAACAGACATACAATTCTTTTCAAGAACTTAATCAAAGGTCTTAGAGAAAATGAATCTCCTGAAGAGTCTCCTCAGGCCATTCAGAGCCTGAGAGGGATTTATTTATATGTGTCCACTGAATACCATGCACTTTGCATAAAAAAACACAGTCTCAGGAAGGACAAGAAGACAGAGTGCTGCAAAACCAACACAGGCATTGGGTTCCTCCTGCCTAAGATGACTGTTTCTCTGACCACCTTCTGAGTGGTACCAATCACCTGTGGTCATCTGCTTCTCAAGAGTTATGTGTTCTTGGTTCCATAAAACATCAACATACACTGAGGCAGTCCCGTTTCATCCTTTCAATGACTTAATTTTTAAGGAATGGGAGTTGGTAAGAACAATTCATAGCACTGGCATATTAACAACTAGGTAATGTGTTCATGAGTCCACTGCTTTCACGGGCCTTCTGGCACAGATGCAGACCTAGGTAAGAGAACCACCACTGGATCAACAAACTAGGTAGAAGAGTTAGAAGTCACAAAACAAACCTCAAAACATACACGTGGAACGTATGGTCAAGCAAACAGCTTCAGCAGAAATGAAAATAGAGCACTAAGATGCAGGAAGCGGGAAACTAGTTTTCCCTAGTTCCTTGCTTGTCAACCATACACTGCTTGGGTTTGAAGGTAGTAGAGTCCCATGGATAGCTACACAATGACTGTAAGATTGGTGACCCATTAAAAGTGAGCTTTTCCCTTTCTCATTTGCTGCTCCCTTTCTCTCCTATCCCTAAGGTAACTGTGTTTGTCGTCTGCCATCCATGAAAAAATCTGCAAAGAATAAATTTTGTACAAAAAATCCTTTCTGCAACACTGTGTTATCACATGATGCCCTAAGGAAACCTGGGCCCAACTGCTGTGCGAAGAAAATGCAACAAAAGAATGGCCTAAGGCCTTGTTTTCATTAGCTGTGTGGATTATTTCTGTGTGTCACAACATGAAATCTTCACTTCAGACTGTATCTCCTGAGCATATCACCAATCATTTGCAACTCTACTCTCAAACTCGGTTCTGCTTATCCTTCTCAAACATTTTGAGCTCTCCTGCTTTACACTTACTCTTAAACTATTTTGCCACTATAAGTAATCTTCATATATAAGCAGTATCTTCATTTGTTCTGCCTTATATAAAATTATGTGGGCATTTGTCCAGCATGTTACCAAAGACATATTGTAAAAATAGGCATTTGTAGTGGTATTTTAGCCTGTTAGCATATGTTTCTACAGTCATAACTATCAGTTAGAAGTACTCTTCTATTAGTGCAGTTTAGAAAAGGAAATAAAACAAAAAAAAAAGTTAGTAACCTTAGCATTACAAAAAAGACTTCCGAAACTTCAAGTACGGCAGCATACATTACACTTCTAAGAACATGAAGCTAGAAAACAGCAAGTGTTGTTTTGACAGGAAAAAATTGCATTTCAAAAATTGCTATATCAGACATCGAGGAAGAACATTTTCTACATTAAAGAAAGTGTTATTGATACAAAAATATTTTTTCAACAACTTTAAAAGAGGGATTAATAACATGTCTGGAGCCATACAAATGCCATTATTGTCAGGAAACATTTAGATACTACAGTAAAAAATCACTATGAACGTATTTCAGATTCAGGGAAATCCGTGATTTTTGGACACATAAGAAACAAAGTCTGCAGTCTTTTAGACCAATGCAAAAAAGATTATTTTTATCCCTGAAAGTAATTCTCGGAATCTGCAACTTTTTTCAGGAGGGGCTTTCTGTTTTTGTTTGTTTGTTTGATTTTTCTTTTTAATGTCTGAAAGCATCAGTTCAAAACAGGTGTATTTTTGCCAAGTGCTGCACAAAGCTACACTTCTTTCACATCTCAACAGATTCTAGTTATAATCTCTTGGCCAAGAGTACATCTATGCTTATCCTTGAGATGGTAAAAGATGCACACAAAGCTCCTGCAAATGTTTTTTTTTTTTTTACTTGTGGTAAAACTTATCATGAGAGTTTACACAAGGAATGAATTGCTCAGGTAAATTACTTCCTTCTTCTCTTTCAGGCCCAAGGCCTTCCCAAGTGATGTGCGTCTTGGTTCCCCATACAAAAATTGTAAAAGCATTTCTTTGTAAAAAGGCTTATTTTGAATTTCACAAACAACTGGAATAAAAACAGCAAAAAGACTCTATGGGAACAAAATGTTCCCTAGGTCTGCACTAAAAGTCTTCTTGAGCTAACAATCATCAATCTAGAGAAAATAAAGTCATTATACTTTCATAGCTGTCTGCCATTCTCATAATCCTGTTTTGCAAACAGGTATTCAAACAAGTCTGGAGTAATATTACAGAGTTCACTTGCATGGGTAATCCAAATAAAATTCTGAGCATATCAGAGACTAAAAAACTCTTAACACCCTACAGTAAACATTTTACCTGACACACTCCATTTTTTTTAAGATGTTTTTGTCACTAAGGAACATGAAAGTATTTTAGACTTGATTGTGAAGAGCAGTATATTTGCAGAAGAAAGAAAATCATATACTTCCCACTTTCCATAACTACAACATACAGTTAAAGCACATTATCTAAGAAAGGTAATATTTAGTAAAAAGCAGAGTACAAATTAGTTTCACGGAATGTCTTTGTACTAAATCACTTTTCTTTGTTATAGAAATAAGAAAAAGTAACGATTATTTCAGGTATTGATAAGGGGAGACAGCATTTATGGAAGGCAAATGAGGGTTAGAAAATTATTTGTTTCAGTGTGGTTCCCTCCCTTCTTCTGGATTTACCTTCTGAAGGTAAATTCTCTTTAAATACATGTCCGGTTGTATGTAACAAACCTGAAATATTTTGCAAAAGTGGCAAGATCGTGTCTTCTATTACTCCCTATTCAACTAGATACTGTTTTTCTGAGTGGACCTTGGGAACACTTCATCTGTAGAAGAAAAAAAAGTTAACCTGTTAACCTCTTGTTGTCATGGGAATAATCTTACATTGCCTTTTGGCCTGGTTTTGTTCATATCTTCTACTCAGACGCCAAAGTCAATACGGTGCAATCTCTACTATATATCCCCTACCCATCTGTACAAAACCAGACAATGCCTTTGATTTTTAGTGTAAACCAATTTAACTCTAACTAATATGCATGGCATTATTTCTATTCAGTGTTTGTTACCAATTTATCACCATATGTCTGAGTTTGTTGCAGTAGGAGAATTAAGTAATGTGACCAACATCTGCCATATATAGTTTGTTCTTTATCTGATTCCCCAAGGGGAAAACTTGGTGTACAATGTAATGTTCTCTTTTCAAAAGATTTTATTTTTGAATGTGCTTGTGTTTATCTTGTGCTATTTAAGTGTGACTGTTATTATGCATTTATGTTAAAGATGAGATTGAAAAACAACTCCTAAGATCTATTGTTTTTCTTTTTTTTTAGCTTGAATTCTCATTTTTTACATGATAGTCTTCAAGAAAAATAATTCTGCCTGTATATTTTCGGACAAAAATTGTTAACAGACTGAGTATCTGACCTAGTTATTTCTTTAAATTAATTATCTGTTTTGGTAGAACATCTGTTTCAGAAAACTCCCAAATTAACATTTACATCATATTTAAAACTGTGGTGGACTTTTTTGAACCTCACTCAAGGGAACCGACCTCTACATTTTGAAGATTGTAAAGGAAGAGATATGGAAATTTCTAGAAACTGATTTAGCCCACCTGATTACAGACAAAGCCTGGATGCCTAACTCTTAGTCAATTAAAGTTAGAAAGATTTAGCTAATTCTAAGAATAAACATCTGCTGTACATTTAGACCCTAAAAGTCAGTATTAGAGGCTGGATTTGCACAACAGAAGAAATGGTCTGGCTATTGGCAGACAGCAAGAAGGTGGCTGGCAGGTAAGTAGAAAAGAGGGAGTTGCAAATGGTCTCACCATGACAAGTGGGATGTCCAGAACATTCAGTTACAGAGGAGGCCAATATGGACTGTTTAATAACGCTAGATTAATTGCATTTTTTGTGAAGGAATCGAAATTATGTTTTTAATTACTACTTTGGTTATAGTTATTAGGACTAACTAGCCACTTGCGAAGAGTGAAAGATGAAAAATGCAGCTGTAAGTCTCACAAACAACTAAAGGGAAAGATGCCATTTTCTTCACAATAAACAGAATACCTTTTCTGAAGCTCTCAGTAAATCCTGTCACTTCCTTTTAGCTTTAAAGAAATTATAAAGCAGTAGTGAAAATACTGTTTCCAGTTTTCCTATTTTAAATTGTTATAATTTGCTGGGGGCAAAGATGGCTGAGTGAGTTATAATTTGTGGGAAGCAGTGGTATGTTTAGAAGTTGTGCAGTGCAGTGACCAATAAAAAGGAGAAGAAGCACCTTCTCTGTCAGAATCTGAAAGCACCTCTTCTTAAAAATGATATTTTATAAACATTAATAAATTGTTATCGTGTCTATAGTATTTACATATGGTGCTTGTCATTTTTCACAAATGGATAATGGTCTCCCATATCTTGCAATATACCTGAACCACATGACTCTGAGAAAACTGCGCATATTGTAAGTGGTATGTCCATATCTTTTTATAAAGAAAGAACCATGAAGTTTTTTTTTTACAACAGCAATTAGAAATTTAGTTTAAACTGATTTTCCTAGCATTTAGAAAAATTATTTTGTAACAAAATTTACAAAATACATGAAGTTCTATCCAGTTATCTTCACTGGTGTTATTTTAAAACTGAAAGGGCTGTTCATTTTATGCCACATGATTCTAATTAACAATCCAGGTGAATATGTTGTTCAGTGACAAGTTTTTCAGTATTCCTATTAAAAAAGGTTTTGAAGTCCTTCCTGTTTTATGAAAACACATGAAATTTGTATTTCGAGCTAAACTCTTGTTGCTTAAACACATATGTATTGTGGATGCAGATGCATTTCTATTACTTGAATGGTGGCAAAGCCATCCTAACCTACTGACTGAAGTGGCTGCAGCAAATCTCTTACTGAGACTGATACAACCAATGTATTGAATTTTTAACAGGTGTCTGCATCTGGAAAACTTGCATATCTCTGTGACTTTTAATATTGTTTTTAGTTCTTTCCATTTTTACACTACTTCTTTTTTACAATATTACATAGTGACCCTTGAGGAAAGCTAAGTTTTATAGTTAGATATTGTACAGATGGGAAATGGTGTTAAGGACTGATTACACAAACTTGCTAAAGGTCACTAACCCACTGAATGAGCAGGGAGTAACATTCCAGTTGCCTATAATTCCGTGTACTAAATTCTTACATTAACAGTATGATTACATTTGTCTTGTTGAGTAATAGATGAGTAAATACAGGAACTACTAGTGCAGACCAATGAATGCTCTCATTTCATGAAGTCAGCTGAGCAACTTGGGCCAGAAAAATCAGCTTTGATGGGAGATATTTTGAAAAAAAAAATGGTCACATTAGACCAGAAACACCGCAAAGATTTTATTTCCAAAAGGCTCCTTGGTGACTTAAGAGCATAGGTACTAAAATCAGCCTTGTGCTTATTGACCATGCATTTTTTTCCTTATGAACTTGTATGTAAATCCAGCACATGCAGGTAACATGTTGGTGGGAAAATGAGAGGCTCTGTTTGCCTCTGATTTGCAGAGAGAGTAAAGACTCTGGTTGGTATATCAGTGATTCTTTAGCTAAAGCTGATCATCCCTACCACCACCACTTCTTCATCCCCATCTGGAAGCCACTGGATGAATCCCTGGAGTATCAGTGGGCATGACACATTGACAGCAATCAGAACTGTGAGGATGCATCTAAAGGAGAGAGTGAGCATTGCCAGCTCTGAATATCAGATGATCTGTTCCATGTTTAGTATTGACACATTCAACTTGTATGAAGCTAATTTGATTTGAATAAAGATAGGGATGAAAACTGCCTTCTCAGGACTTCCCTTCAAGGGGAAACATAGAAGAGTTTGTCCCAATGAAATATCTATTTCAGAATATCATACTTGGTAAAAAAATATAAAATTGAAATGAAGGAGATTCTAATTTAGAAATTAATCATCAAACAAAAAGTTCTTAAGTTAAAAAATCTCTAAGCAAGACTCATCTTTCCTTCTGGATGTACAGTAATCTAAGAGAAGGATATCAAAGTTACTGTCTGGGTTTTTCAATGTTTTTCTTGTGCTCAGTGTGATATTTCACAGCTGACTGGGGCCTCATTCCAGAGTACATTGGGAAACATCTATTGCAGTATTAGATTCTATAAATGAAAAAAAGTTTGACAGAAACCTAAACCCTGTAACATAAGAAGTCTTTGAGTAGCTTAGTTTCTAGCAATTGCTAGATTAATCTACAGGTACCTCATTGTCCTCTGGAAATCATGCTTCAGCTGAACTAGGTGGTCTACTGACAGTGAGATAGTGATGCTTAGAAATGCCATATTCCACAGACAATAATTGCCCCAGGGACTGATGTGGACAACACACAACATCCTCCGGGTGCAGTTAGTTTGGGTGGCAGCTGTCAACCCAGATCCCGAGTGAGACTCATCCCTGCCTTTCAGAGGGGCAGAAAGACAACTTCCCTTTGTTTATCTAACTCCTAAACCAACATCATTGAATAAAAGTATGGTCTTCTATCATTTTAACCACATATAAGTTAAAGAATGGGTCGTGTTCATCACTGAATGACTACCAAAAGTAGAAGCCACTACACATCAGTGGCACTCTGGATATTATTATGTTGACATAAACCTGCATTCAAGGTTGCCTATTCACCTGCACCAGACACTAGCCATCTAGAACTGATCTGATGGTGCTCACTAACAGCAGCATCTTTAAATATGACATGGACCAATTTGGTTAGTATTTTGAAGTATATTGGTTTTCCCATAGTTATATTGCTTTATGAGGAAAGTTCTGCCCTAAATCCACCTCCTTTCTCAACATGGAGATTGGACATTGCTTGATTGTGCATTTATTTTTATCTGGAGACTATATAGAAAGGTTTTTAAAAGCCTATTGTAATAACATAGAAGCCTGGAAAAGGATTAAAAATGTGTCTTTCCCGCGGAAAGGATGTTAATCTGGTATCAAAAAGTGTTTAGGCTTTGATATCTTTGGAAGCTCACGGATGTCACCTTGATGATGACTATGAATGATCTCACTGAAGCTAAACAAAGCTGAAATTCAATGTCATCCTGCTTATCCTTTACACGTTATATTGCATTAAAGCAAGGAAATCCAAACCACTAAATTGCTGTAATCCCAATGGGAAATCAAGGATGGAGAATTTCCTGTCCTTTTATATTTAAAATAAGAAATGTTTATGTTTTCTTTCAACTTACTTTTATTGGTTTTGCATAATACTTTAAACAATACATAAAATAAATATTTTACAATTTTGTTCCTGAACATTTTCACAAAACAAACACAAAACACAGCAACCTTGTCTATTCTGTTGACCTTCACCACAGGTGCCCAGGACATCAGTGTCTCCACCCACCAGTCAGCTACATAAAGTATTAATAAAATCAGGAGTGTGCAAGAACTACTTGAAAAACCATAAGAAGAGATCATGGGGAAAGTATGCTTTTTGTATCTTCTCCAACAATCTTTACCAAAAACAGAGGACAGAGTGAAAACTCAAGGCTTATTTTATAAAGAAAAGCAGTTATTAAAAAGTTCTCAACCTTCTGTAGCTAGACCATGCAAATTTACATGTGAACACACAGACTAGCTACAGCCTCAGTTCTTCAGTTCATAATGTGTAACCATTCTTCTGTAGAGCAAAACAAGTGATTGATAGCACCAGCTCTGCAATATAGCAGAAGTGGAGAACAGTAGATCAGATCAGTTTTTGGAAAGAATTTAGAATAAGCACCTGAAACGGGAATTTAAATTCATGCTTTTTTTTTCTGAAAAGTGCTTTTAAATCTCTCATAATCACAAATAATTCTTTGACATATAATCTTTTTACATCAGTCTCTAGGAGTTGACCAGTGCTTTCATTGGTGACAAAATGTTACCTGGAAAATCCTTCTTCACACAGATTATTTTCTGAACTTTCCAGTTTAAATACAAAGGTTTTGTCTATACTGTCAAATTAAAGAAATAAAGGTCCGCTCTTTAAGGCTAAGTGGCACAGAACAGTTCACATCTGTCACATTAAATTTTGCTAGTCTCTAAAACAGTGGTTGCAATCAAAATGCTACTGGGTCCCTGACCAGTGTGAACGCCCCAAACTATACCATGAATTCTTTGGAAAAGTCCAACAGACCTAACTGAAAATGCACCTAGTTGTTGCTAATGATTTAATGATATAGTTGACAAATCCCTGGACATTTTCTAGCACTACTTTATTTATTAGTATGGGCATAGCCAAAGAGTGGGGTTTGTTTAACCCAACTGTAGGTGTCTGCAGCTGAGTAGTTCCTGCAGTCCTACTTTATTAGAGACAATGGTTGTTTTGTTAGTCATGTATATTTCAGGGGTCCTTTTAAGGATGAAATGGAGCACCCTACCAGTGTCTGTTTCTTTCTACAGATTAGAAGTAGCCCACAGTGACAAACTGAGAAAAAGCCCACCTGAAGATTATTCTGCCATGAATCAAATAAAATCCCATGCAATAGCAGAGTCGTCACAACTGCTAAAGAAGAGCTAGTAAGGAAAGCCTGAAACTCTCTGAAATACCGTGAGACTGTTTCTCCCTGCAAGCCTGGCAAGAAAACCAAGTCCTGAGCCTCCCTTTCCCTGTTTGCAGTGTGAGGTTTGTGTGTTTAGTTACCTCACAGAAATGCTGTGAGGCCCACCTACATAATGTTTGCAAAGTAATGTTTGTAGAGCACTGTATGGTACATGAAAAGTAGGAAGGCGAGCCAGGCACCAAGGTGGAGACAGAACACGTGATGGAGCTCTGGACTCCTATGTTTTTTTTTTCATGCTGGCAGTTTTTTCACTGTGGCTGCAGACATTTAGATAGCTCAGCCCTGCAATTAATTAATGATTTTCCTCAGTATAAACTCTATTGAGGGTCCCTGTATGAGACTACTGTTTACAGAGAGCTTATAAGTTTCTGCTGTTTTGTAGTGAGTATTACATCCTGGCATAACTACTGCATTTGTGCACACGGACTGGCACAGATTTCACAGCCAGTGCTTACTCTGGACAGTTTTAGCTCCCAAGGAAACTTCTTAGGAAATGTGTCGAAATGGCATCGTTAAGGGAAATAATACCTATCGGGATTGTAAAAATCCTTATGCACGTGTGGAGGAATTAACTGTGTGCTCACAGCAATCAGAAAAAGCCAGAGCATCTAGCATGAATGGTGGCTGTTTAAGCAGGACACAATATTGCTACTGTTACAGACAGCTAGGAGGAAGTCTTAGAGGTGCATCATGGTCCACTGACCGCACACTTCTGTCTGACAGCTTTGAAAGAGGCCAGAAAGAAAAATCTATGCCTATTAAGTAGTGACAAACCCTGCTCCTTCCTGGGGAGCAGCAAGAGCTGGGAGACAACAGTTCAGTTGCCTTAATCATTCCCTCCAGAAAACAAAAGTATCCTACAGTTTAAAGCCCCATTTTATCTTCTCTATGTTGGCTCAAATACATTAAAAGAGTTGGAATTGCAGAAAGTTGATCTCTGGCTTTTGAATCCTGAGAGCATAAGCAGGCAGATATGTAGTTATAATCTCTGCTGATCTTCCATTTAGGCCACTTGGCTCAATTAATCTCAGAACAAACTAGCCTGTTGCTGGCATTGGAGCACTTTCAAAATGCTGTCAGCACAGGAACATAAGACTGGTCCAAATTCAATTTGAAAACATGCAGTCTGGAAGGTGTAAGCTCTCCTCCCTCATTTCATTAATAATTATACTAGACAGCTTTCTCTGTTATTTCTTGTTACACATGCTGTTATGATATGGCTTCTGTGCTTTAAAACCAGTAACTATGTCCAGGTAACTCTCCAGGAGAAGGCTACTCCTGTTGTTTAAATCCTCTGTACCATTTCCATTGACAGAGACTCGTGAAAGACAAAGTGTGTTTTAGCTGGTGGGAGAGTAGTACCTCATAGCCAAGTTTCAAGGTGGAAACCAGTGTAGAATTACACTCAATGTCACAACAAGAGTCGGGAGGGAGAAGCCTCCCTGCAAGTGTTTCAAAGGAGAAGGATTTATGAAAGTTTAGGATGGTGCCAGCTATTGACAGTAGCTAATATGGCACAAAAGAGCGGCTAAATTGACATTGAATTTAACACCCCTGAAAAAGTAGAATTGCACTAGTAGGAATTTAGTTTGACTTTCTATGAATAGTGTCTATACAAGTTGACACAAACTCTAGAAAGCGTTTCATTTACCCAGCTCATTTTCTCTATATCTTTTCTTAAGCTGCAGTGTTAGCCACCTCAACTGTTATGTGCATCCAGCTTCTACTCTGAAAAACCATCAAGGCTGCTTATATACTCATGTTTACTGTCTATAGATGCTACAGTTTTTAAAGTTAAAATGGTGAAGTGTTCATAAAAACTTTAGTGCGATTGCTGAAACGTGAAAAGATGGCTATGTTGCTATTTTATATTTACAGTTAGAATAAATGGTCCATAATGAAGACATAGATATTAATGTGATGGAGTTAACATGATGTGAAAGGAAAGTGTAAATATTATAAAGATAGAATATTTGTGAAAAGTTTGAAAGTGTGGAAAAAATAGTTTGTTCCTAGAAAACAGTGAAAATAAATGCTTGGCATCTCAGGCTGAGTAAAACCTGAAGGTTTGCTCTTCAAAAATGGCATGATGTCTGGAGATTTCATCAGTGGCATGAAAGCTGGTGAAGGTGTAGCCAGCTCTCCAGGCAGCAGCTTTGCACATCTCAGAGTTGAGGACATGGAACAGAAAGGTCACTATTTAAGCTCTGACATTTCACCAGGGAAATGTTAACAACAGAATTCATGCAGAGTTAGCCAGGAAGATACCTTCTACTAATATCTTACAACTTCCTGTTGGAGTCAAGATGCTTCTCCATTTGAAAAGAGAAGAGAGCAAGTGCACAACCTCATGGTGCTCTCACTTGGGAAATTGAAGTCTGGGGTTTGGATTCCGGACTCTGTTCTGTTATTTTGCATTAAATAGCAATTGACCAATGAATACAAGCAGTCCAGAAAGCAAAGACCTCAGATTTTTGGCCTTTACCCTTCGTAGCACCAATGTGAGAGACAATCATGCTTACTCTCACTCCACTCAATCTTTAGTAGTACTGGGCAAAGAAAAACAACTTCAAGATGTCATACACAGCAAATCCATATTCCAAACAGCCTGCAGTCTGGTGGTCGGAAAGTCAGAAGATGTCAATCTGTCCCACAGTAAATCACTGCCCTTAACAGAAGGTCCATAGCATTGAATCATATTGCATCAGTTAAAATACAGCAGTGATGCCTTGGTAATGTCCACTGCTTATACAAAATTATGGTTCTTCAGTTTCTCAACAAATGAAGGATCAAGTAAAGAGCAAGTGAAAAGGGTTTCACTATGCATTCTAGTCACAGATATATCCATGAGACTCTGAAAAAGGTGATGTTCAAGAGGTGTTTTTATTGTTACTTATACTATTTGCTACCTGGAAGTATTGTCTCAGTTTGCATAGTTGTCTCTATGTAAAGTTAAAAAAAAAACTATTTGAAGAGAATCAGCACTTTTTACTATCATAGTAAAGTGCTTTCAGACATTTTTCCGCTAGAATTCCATGCTCTGGGAAGATTCAAGTGTAAAATTATTACATAGGGTTAAGAGATGGCAGAACTAGTGTTTAAAGCTATGGGCAGCATAGAAAGAGCTGCTTTAACAACATTTAAGCAGCCGGGTTTGGAGAAATAGTTTAAAGAAGAGTTTGGTGGGACAGATTGATACATAATTTAGAGGGAAATAAACAAGTCACTACAATATAAAAGTCCTGTCTGTTTTCTCATTAATCGTGGACAAGAATAATTGCACAATACATGGGCACTCAGTTCTTATATGACACACAATCCACATGAAATAAATTTTGTAAAAAACAATTGTAAAATAATGGTGAATGCTGATACTCTGAAGTTTTCAGCAACCGATCCTATTGGTTAAATCAACACCTTTTTTTTGGAGGGGGAGGGAGAGGGAAGATGCTAGAAGGAACTCTCTTGTTACTGTTAAAAAATTATTTTACTTGCATTTCCAGTACTGCATATATGTAACTGGGTAAAGCATGTGAGAATACGTTTGCATGGCAGATGCTCCACAAAATAAAGCTGCACTGTACTTTTGTTTGCTGCTAACAACATCTTGGATGTTGGGAGATTTGCCAATAACCATGAGGCAGTTATGTTGTTTGGATAAACCACAAAGACTTTGCAAGCTTCTGCTATATAATTTTGCTGCAATTGTAGTTAACAATTTCATTCCCATAGTAGCGTTTAGTCATTCTTACCACATTAGTTGACCTGACTAATTGATCAGAAGAACATAAATAAGTAAAAATTAAGTGAAGCTTATGGAGTTCCAAGCAAGATGTGGGGAAGGAACAAGTTGCATTTGGTTTATGAAAAACAAGACAAAGCTAAGACTAGTGCTTCCAGCTCAGCATTTTTTTTTTCTGTATGAAAATAATTGGAGCTTTTAAAATTATTTCTCAGTTGAATGCAGACTTTTGCCGTGCTCATTTCATCCACTGCTTGGTACCGAAGCCTAATAATGGAAAAGTAGTTACATGGACCATTTATGAGAAAGGTTTTTAGAAAATCTCTTGTCCTGTGGCCACTGACACCACAGATTTGTTTATGAGAACATGAAGTTCAGAAATCCCCACCTCATTGGAATCTTGCTAGTGGAAATTTCTTGCTATGGCTTTCTGGGATGGTTTCAAACAACTTGCATGATTTTCTTACCAAAAGGCAGTGAAAGAGATGCCTGTGTCAAGAACTCCTTGTGTTCTTGAATGGGTAAATTTTATCTACTTATTAAACAAGTAGATAAAGGCTGTCTTTTTCCTTCATGGAAACCTCAGTCGCTCAGTGTGATGTCTTTATATGTATCTGTAAAAATTAATCTGGTAGAAATGAACATAATGCAGAGAACAAGAAAGAAGCAACCTAATTCTCTTTATTACAAACTGATTATAAAGAGAGGAAGAAAGACAGAGGGAAGACACAGATGCTTGGAATCATACTCAACTTATTTAGATTGCACATAATAAGTACAAATGCAGGTCAAGAACTGAAAGGTAGTCTTGGAAGACTGAGAGCATGTAGACTTTATAATATATTCCCTTTTAAGCTTTGACTTGGAATCCATCCCTCAAACACAAGTGAAATAGCTGTAAGAACCTTTGGCAAAATATTTCATGCAACTTTTGTGGTTATTTTGCATAGATGACAAAAGTTCACTAGTGTTGCCCTTACCTCAACTCATTACAAGTTCTTAGACCTGCCAGCAGACCATACAGATTTCAATTTGGATTGGAATTTTTGTTTCTTCTGAGAAAGCTGAGAAAAAAAGTATAAAATAAATCTTTGCTATAACTATGTCTGAAAGTATGTAATGCCATTAAAGACTGTGTATTACATATTCATGGTGGAGTGGCATTAAAGCAACCTAAAGCCTTATTATTTTTTTAAAGAAATGTCATTGTCTTCAAGCTTGTCAAGTTTGTTATTGCCACCAAGGTTGACTCTTTGTTTTTATGTATGTTTTTTTGTATGTCCAAGCTGCTACATAGTATTGCTGCTGCCTGGATTGCTCCTCAAAGAATTGTTTATGACAGGGAATCAAACCTGTATCAACACAGTGTGATGTGGCCAAATGTGTTTTTTTCTGCGTATAAGTTTAAGCCATATGTCTTACAGATGAAGAACAGTTGAAGACATAGTTCTTCATCTGGACTAGATTTCTGGACTGAAGCACAAATGGACTTCAAGATTCAAAATCAAAATTAAACTTGGGGGAAAAAAAAGCTGTGGCAAAGAGACTAACTTCAGATATCACACCTGCATTTCTGAAAACATTTCAGTTTACATTTAAAGTTTACTATGGTTCTTCTGGTGTTTAAATTAATCTGGAAGATTTTTTCCTTGAGAGATAGACTCTGTCCAAAGAAAGCATGATTTTTTGTGAATCACAAACCATTCACTCTTGTCCTCCAAAGACCACCTCAGTGAGGTATTTGGTATCATATGTTGAAATAAACCAATCTCCACAGCCATAATGGTGTCATCAGCAATCTCCAAACTAGGTTTCACACTGCAATATGAGGCCCATGACACCACTCCAGAACTTTTCAAAGTATGTCTAGGTTGTATATTTCTCTGCCTTGTTTATAATTCTGAGAACAAATTTCTCTATTGGTGTAACAGTTTCAGATCACAAGCACACTTTATCATAGTGAAGGTAAAGCACTTGTGATATCTTTAAACAAGCTACACCAGATAAAATAGCATGCACTGTACATCTGATACTTGTGTTCTATCTCTAGCAGAGCCTTCAGATTCCTTCTTGAGAGATCTAATCCATCTAGGAGAACCAGAGATTTCCTTATCTGGCTGACCAAGTTGCCAGAGTGATGCTTTGTAAAAGAAACCATCAGGATGTTGCATAGCATGTGGCTGGGGACTTAATTACCGCAACATACCCTGTCTGCCACATCTTCTCTTTAAAATAGTAGTTCTCATGTTGATTTGTGGTCCTACACTTATACTTTTCTCATTGTTCCTGCTAAAACTTGCTTTGCTTGGTGTAGATGAAGGCATTGAAAACTGGGAATCAACTTTAAAGAAAATCCTTTTAATTAAAAAGAATTGTGATATCTGATAATCCAAGTTTCAGAATAACATCTTCCCTGAATCTTCACTATATAAACACACCAAGATTTTATCCACCTGGCATTCACAGATTAATCCATTGTTCAATCTTGTGCCCTAACAGAAAACTTGTATCACTTACATCTATTTTGAATATGACTAGTACAATTTAAAAATATTCTAAACTCAGATAACCTCAAATGCTCATAGATCTCAAAAGTGCAATTAAAAGGACAAACTTGTAATTGGAATGTTATCTATCAATAATAGATAACCTTGTTATTTGTCACAGTTTCATTTTTGGTGAAGGAATAAATTCTTCTTCTGTTTGTTATGAATATCTTTAATAGATGAAATATGACAAAGTCAGAAAAGTGATCTAGATGAGTAAGTTTTGCCCCCACAACCTTTTCAGAGGAATTTTGCTAAGAAATTGTTTCCAATAGCCTTACAAAAAATCACTATTCCTAGTCTTGCCTTACAAGATTTATTCCCACAGATGACTGAATTTCATGGTTTCTAATTCTTGTGTCTTCTTGTTAGAGGAACACTTTCAGTTTGTTATAAATTGGCCAATGTTGCTTTTTTTTGCCTCTAAAAACTTTATATAGTAAATATTTGTAGACAAAGATATAAAGCTTGCCAGAAAAATAATTCAACATTTCAGCATACCCACTTCCCATCTAAACATAGTTGAGCTTGAATGTATCCCATCTAGTTTCAAGCAGGAGCAATCATAGCATATGATTTCATATCTGATTTGTTATTTTTCTTGGCTATGAACCTTGGCACATATTTTATCTTTCTAATAACAGCAATGGGAGACAATAGTATGATAGAAAGCTGCTGTTTCCATGTTAAAGAAAGAACATGGGGGTGGCTTGGTAAATGTACAGTACTTTCATTTTATACGTAGGAACTGATTGTTTACTGTAAACTGCAATCTTAGTAGATAAATTCAATATTGATGCAGGATCTTATTAACTTGTACTTAGATTAAATAAAAACTTTTAAAACTTTGTTCAAAGAGAGCATTGTCTGTACAGAAGACAATCACTAGATATGAAACTGGTAAAAAGCTACTAAGTATTTATTTTAAGGCATCTTAATAGGCAGGTGTCAAGTATAGCAGAAGTTCTCAGGCAGAATAACTGGTATAGTAAAAAGGGTGAACTGTATAGTAAATTTTGAAATGTATAAATTGATAAATATTAAAAACTTGTTCATTTTCCATTTAATCTTACTTAGATAGTTTGCTACAAAACATACTCCAGAATATTTTTCAGTGTGATTTTAAATGTGTGATGCAATAGACCTTCCTTTGTGGTGGATGTTCTAAGAAAGAACTGATCGTAACAAAGATATGTGTATTCTAGGTATTTCTGACGTAAAGGAAGTAAAACTGATCATTTTTCACACTATTCCACCATATACATGATGGATGGAAGTAGATTTGTGTGAAACATTTCTTAGAGACAATTTATCCATTAATATGTGCCTGCCCACTATGACAATTACAGTGAAATATTGTTTTGGTACACTAAAATAATGCTGCTGAGTATAGTTATTTATTGGAGGCATTAAATAGTACTTATTCCATTAAACATTATTTACTTTCTCCGATGGTCCCACTGCATAGGTTACAAGGAAACACTACACAGCACCTCGTCTCTGAGGAATCCCTGAAACAAGCTCAGAGCAGAAGCCTACTGTTTTCAGAAGCTGAGAAAAGGAGCAGAAATGCAGGAATAAGCTTTCTGCAGTCAAACAACCTGACAGTCAAACAGAATTCCAAGGAAGAGTGTTGCAGGTGCTATTACCAGATATTCAGGGACAGATTAGGTAGTCATAGGGGAAAATCACTCAGACTGCAATGGCCCAAGTGATTCAAGGGCTTTCATGTAAATAGGTGTTTAAGAATTTGTGTCGAAAAAGTTCTACTTATCTGTAGATGATAACTTTCTCTAATCAAAAACACTGGAGTTTATAAACTTCAAGCCAGTGGAAGTAAAGTTAATGCAAAATATATTCTACAAAATACAATAGAGGGTGAAAGAATTAAAAGAGGAAACAATTGGAGCTCTTGTGCAAAACAGCAGTGGTATTTAGTGTCACTATTCCTTTGTTAAACAGGAAAATAGCAAAATGACCCCACTTAACTTTGCTCTAGAAAGGGACGGAAACACAGTCCAGCTGATAGCTATCCAGTCAGGCCTATAAACAAAGAAATCTAATTTTTATGATCACATTTGCATATCATATTCAGGTTTGTATTTTCTTGTATCTATATTACGCATACACACTATCTTTTTCTCTTTTTTAGATACACACCATCCTATTTAAGTCTTGAATATGAATATATATGGCAAATCTATAAAGGAATTAAAAAAATACAGACTGTTTAAAGTGATATAATTGAGGTAAAAACATAATTAGTGCTGCTGTTTAGTTCAATATGTAAATAACTGATTACTCTTACCTCCAGGATATTTTTTTTGTATTATAGATGTTTTATCAGAAAGTGCCATACTAAGCTTTGATAGTTATACAACTGTTACAAAGTGGTACTGGTTTCTAGTTTTTATCTTTAACTTTATTGTTCTGCTCCAGCAGTACAAAGTATTATGCTTTTTCTTATCACCATACAAATCTACTGAATTATTAGAAATCAAAATCTTTCAAGGATAATTTAAAAACAGAAAACCAAGCTGTGTTAGCAACCTAACATCCAGAATTTCTAAAACTATTAAGATTTTTCCATCTAATCCAGTAAAAATTAATACATGAAGATGGTTGAAACATGTTAAAACTATTCCTCCCCTCAAAACAGAGGGTTTGAAATTATTTATTTTCTTGAAGACAACAATTTCATATCAAAATCTGTTTTGCATTTTTTGGTCTTTGACCTGTTTTAATTTTAATCTGATTAAAATACTTTCTCAATCAAAAAAAAAGATTTTTTTTTTTTTAAAGGAGTGCCATTGATATTTCTTTCACAAATCTAAACAACCAGGAAAACGAATTTGTCCCATGTTCTTGCAAATAGAACTGTGCATATAAGAGCATTATTTCAACAGCTGTTCTAGTTCTACCACTTTGCTTTTTTTGACCCATGTTTTCCAGATAGCAAAAGGGGTGAAGAGGAGAGATTAGGAAAAAAAATAAAGTCCTGAAAATCTAAAAAGACAAGCAATTCTATTTCCAAAACAGAAGATTTTGTTTCCTACAACATGTCTTGTGCGAAAAGCATCATTGACCAAAATTGTGACTTCAAAAGAAATATTGGAAAACATCATCCACTCTTGATAACGTCTATTTACAGTTTTCTCTATTTCTTATTTGGAAATAATAGCTATACATTATTTGCCACAAATATTTTATGTGGCTGATCTCTTCATTGTAAATCTAGTGGCCAAAGAGTTAATGGGTCTTTGGAATGTATGGCAGTAGGCTATGATGGAGGGCATTGACTGAATCAGGCTCATAACCTGCTCCAAGCAGCTGCGACTCCGTAGAGTTCCAAGGAATTGCAACCACTTACATCAGATCTAAATATATCTGCATCTGAAGAGTTTCTATTAACTAAAATAGTCAGACTTCAAACAAAGGTGGGTGTTTGACATGATTTCTCTATCCCGACAGTTCAATTGGAACTTTCTTTGAGAAGAGTTGCATCTAGTTTGATCCCCACATGTGACAAATGGTATTTACTTTTCAATTCTGCTGATTAAGAAAAAAAGTCAAAGAAAACGGATCCTTTTCAGTAATCTTTTCACCAAAATACAATAAGCAGTTGTACTGTGTGAAAATGACACATTTCTATTGAAAGCTTCTTTACAACTTCTTTTTGTTTTACGTGAAGTTAACTATTTACCTATGCAAACATACATGAATATTTAGAACATTTAGTGGTTATCTCTAGCATGCCATTATATGAAGTCCTGCAAACTAGCAGCTAATCACTTAGACTGCATGGACCATGACCAGAATTCTACTTTTGTTCGCCTTCTTCACATAGACCACAAAAAAGAGAAAAAATACAGGTGAGTTGTTTTTTTTTTTTTTTTAAACTGTTAGAGACTTCAGGAAAAGAAAGTAAATGTTGTTCCCACATTTCCTCAGACCTCAGGTTTAGCTAAGGGTGGAACGTGATGAATACCAGGGCTGCTCTGCATAGGAGTTTTGGATAAAGTTTTGGAAGGTGTGTTTGGGAGTCCTGAAGTTTACAGTTGTTCTACATGGCAGTTCATCCCTGCCTATCTGTGCATCTGAAAGTATAGCAGTATCTGAATAAAAGTCTGTTCACAGTTAAAAAAGATAAAATGAATGTGATAAGGTTAGAGATCCTTCTGCTTTTTACCTTATTTTAACAGTGACCAACAAAAAATACTAAGGTAAAGGCCATAAGAAACAGAGAACAGGGAGTATAATCTGTTCCCTCGCCCTCTTCCCCACCCCCCCCCTTCCCCCAAAGTAGCTATCCTATTTCTGAAATTCAATAGTATTGGGATTTCCTGAGCAGGTTGCAGCTGAGCCATCTTGTTTAATGGCATGTGATAAACTATTCGGCATTAATTTATCTCATCCACTTTTGAATAGATTTGTATTTTTGACTTCCTTAACATTCTGTGGAAATGAATTTCACAATTTCATCATGTGTTGTGTGAAAAAGTACTTTCTTTTTGCTTAATTCTACTGCCTGACATCGTCATTTTGTGTTCCCTAAGTTGTGTGTTATGAAAAATAGTGATTTTCCATACTTTAAAAAAATTCTAGATCTCTGTTGTATACTTCACTTTCTTTCTTATCACTTCTTTCCCCATCCATTGATTTTTCTCAACTAGAATCTGAATTCAAGTATGAACTAATGGTCAACAAATCTTGTCACAATCAGGGAAATTTTGCTGCCTTCTGGGTGGACTGCCTGCCTGACCCTGTTGTATCAAAAAATAAGGTAGCTAGGATTGCTATATCACTTAACAAGTGTTTCTCTAAGATACTAGAATACCAACATCCATCACCATTTGTCTCCGTAACGGATGATTCATATAGTAGGGGTCTCCCGTTTGAGTATGGAGTGCAGTTTGGTTCTTGGAAACTACTTCACCTTCATTTTCACTCTGCAGCTAGGAGGGAAACCAATCATTACCTTTCCTTTTCTTTCTTTAACACAGTACCAAGTTCTAAAATAGGGAAGACAACCTCTAAAAAAGCAAGGCCAAATTCTGTCCTCAGTTATAACTTAAAAATATCTTTCGATGTCCACAAAGTTACAAACTCCTCTTCTGTGCAGATTCTGAGGCCTGATAGAAGTGAAATCTATTTCTTTTTTATTCTAAGGAAAAAAAGTCTTCCTGATAAGTCATTGTTTTAGCTTTGACTGTTTGGAATTACCATGACTGTTCATTTATATAGGCTTGGAGGGATTTTCTCTAAACAATATTTTTCTCTGGATTTACACAATGTTTCTGGTATCAGCTACACAAGTGCGCCATAAACTCTGTTTATTTACAGAATGTTCATCCCTCTACCCCCCAATCAACACACAGCTGCAACAGAGTGGAAGACAGACAAATATAGCCTATTTGTGAGTCCTTTGAGAGAAATGCATTAATGATTAAGCCTCAAACAAAAAGGTACAACCAGCTTCTTAAGCACATTCTCTGCTATAGTCTATGTTTCATCTATATTACTAGCATCACTGAAATACATGTTCTCTGGAGCAAGAGTGAAATTGTCAGCAAGTGCAAATCTTGAAGCCGTTTCTTTCCATTCACAAAAAAACTGGGCTGAGTAATTGTCAACTGTTTCTGTCATCATCTTTAAAGAAAGCTACATTAAAGTAGATATGGATGTGGAAAATAAATATTTTCCTGGAACTAATCCTAGGACTACTTAGGGTTAAGACACGTGCTACTGTAAGCCAAGCTATAGGAACCTTCTGCTGTGATAGTAAAAATGTAGAAATGTGAAAGAGCAGATGAAACTTCCCCTCTTCTGCTTCAAACACCCAGCATCAGCTTATACAAATACAGAGACATGACACCTCAGTGATGTAGAATGCATAAAAAGATGAGCAATAAGAAAATACTGAGATCATGAAACAAAATTTGGTACAAGAAGTGAAGATACGGAAGAAATGTGAACAAGAATTAGCATGAAGAGGAAATGCTGCCAAACAAGTGGAAAGAGCTGTGTCAGAAGCTTAGGCACATTATCTGTCTAAATTGACTGAATTTGAGAATACCAATCTTACAGGAAAACTCCAGTGCAGTAATAAGGACACATATCAACTATAACAAAGCAGATATTTGAGAAAGACATATGAAACAGGATTGTGGGTAAATTTTCTGCATAAGCATCATAAATTCTACATGAAAGGAAGTAAAAGAGGAGATAGTTCTTAGAAGAGAACTGGAAAAGAGGAATCAGAAAAGAGGAACTCCTCACCTTTTCAGAAAATATGATTGGCAGTCACCTGCAGGTGTTGAAAAGTAGAAGACGAAGAATCAATGAAGAAATACAACCAACACAAAGCAATTTGTAGTACAGCAGTAGAAATATTGACCTTGAAAACAGCAGGACAGAAATGAACATAAGGGAAAGGCAACTTTGCAACAAATCTGAGAAAGTGGTGATTAACCTTACAATTATCATAAACTATGCTACCAAGTGCATACCTGGAATTTGTATTTAATTCTTCCATTGTTAAGTATTTCAAGCAAAGTACCTCAAGATTATTTAGAAATGAAAAAAAATCTTTTAACTTTCTTTCTTGCTACTTTTACTTTTTTTTTTGTCTTTTGTCATCACAAGAGTTTAGCTTCAGAAATCTGTCCACTAGCTATACAAAATTTTGTCCACTTAAAAAAGTTGAATTAATTGAATTGTGTGATGAGATTTATAATTTAAGGTTGAGAAATTCTGATTTAAATATACCTGAAAATGTAGCACAGCCATTGTTGAATATCAATTTCAATCACAAATTTCATTGTGCCATTCCTTAAATTCAGTGGATGTGTTCATGCAACTTGCAATGAATTTTTTGTCTCTTAAAAAAAGAAAGAAAAAAGAAATAGAAATAAATCCAAAACTTTCTTCACTGGAAAAGTCAGATAAGCTTCAGACACTCAGAGACAAATCTCATTCTTAATCCAGATGGAAAATAATTTCTTACTGTAAATTAGAGCTGTTTTCATGTTGAAATTCTGTAGATAGTGAAGGCAATATGTTTAGATGAAAAAAAGATAAAAATGAAGACCTAGGAATTAAATCCTGCTAAATAACTTGAAGTTGCATCAACTTCAAAGAAAATTTATGGCAAAGCATGATTTTCTTCTCTTATACACTACTTTTACTATTTAAATTTGCCTTAGAGTGTAGCTTTGGAGTTGCAAAATATTAGTCATGGGAATCAGATCAACCCTTTGAGAGAGAAGTAGTAAATATCTGGTTATACACGGGTGTCAAAAGTTTTCATCCTACTCACATAAGTAAGGGAAGACTCAATAACCATGATTTGTGAACGTATGAGTAACAACTATGTGCTCTGCCTGAGTCAGAAAATGTTAGCTTTGCCTTATCACCTGCATCTGTCTCCCATATATCACACCAACATCAGCCTCACCCAGCTGTGCTTCAGTCAACTAATTCTCATGTAAACATTAAGTACTAGGTTACTCAAGATGTAAACTGGAAAACATAAACCAGAAATATAATGTTTGATATTACTCACACTTTACACTGCCTTCTCATACAGTTCCTTTAAGGATTCCAGCACATGCTGAACAGAAAGGATGACAAGATGGACCTTGAAAAACTTTACATTATAATGTCCCTCACAGAAAAACAAATCCCCCTATGACTCTCTGAAGATGTTTTGGCAAGAAAAATAATTTCTTCTCTAATATAGAAACTGGTACTAATCAAAGACATTTAGAGCTTCTGTCAAATCAGTTTAGGAAACGAGACTGTTTTCATTGTTGCTAGGAGAAGCCTATCTGCTAATGCAATCATTGCTGTTTCAGTTCCAAATATGAATGCAAAACCTATGTATGCTGCAAGAAGTGGACATTTCAGCTACTTTTTCACTTGCTATCTTCTTTGCTGCCTCATTTAGTGACATGTCATTTCTAAATGAAAGAGATGCAATATAACATTGAACAAAGAGTCTCTTCAAAACCTTTACATTGTTTCCCACTACGTGTTATCTCAGTCTTAAAGTGAGTAAGGATTATGCTATATTATAATTCTTTCTAATTTTAAATGACTGAGTGGCAGGTAGGACATGATTTCCTTTTAGTTACAGCTTCACTGTTCTCATGCAACAACAGTACTTCAGGTTCTCAGTGGACAAAAGGAGAAGAGCAGGGTCATTAAAAATATATTTGGTTGGGGTTTTTTTTGGTTTTTTTTGGTGGTGTTTGGTTTTGTTTGGTTTGGTTTTGTTTTTTTTTTTTATGAGAAAAGAATTGGATTGTCGCTTAGGGACACGGTTTAGTGGTGGACTTGGCAGTGTCAGTTAATGGCTGTACTCAATGACCTTAAAGGTCTTTTCCAACTTGAATAATTCTGTGATTCTGTGATGTTGTTAAGACCTCGGAGCTTTTAGCCAAAAAATGTTCAGTGACTACTAATGGTCAAGAAGTGTTGAGTACTTACTAATGGCATAGGCAGCTGAGGTTACCACGAAGGGCAATATAGCTGCTTTGTCTTTGAGTAGATACTCTCCTGCATGGTTAATGAAAATAAACTTTAGCATGACTAAGGCTAAGATGGCGGAACAAAGTTACTCTCAGCCATAGCAAGTGCTATAGTGTGAGAAGTTACAAAGCAAAAGAAATGCTCTAATACCCTTTCCAATTAAGTTGCCTTCCAATTAAGAATGTTATTATATATAAAAAAGATGATTTTCAGAGAAATTTGTCTCCAGTTGTTTGATTGATTTCCAATGGAAAAGATGCCTTTCTTCACCATTGAACTATGAATTATGCATGTATTCTCAGGTTATTTCATCTTGTTATGTGTTATTTCTTTGCCCTAAAAGAGCTGGAACTTTTTTTGTTTCCTCAGAGCTATGTCTACCTCATTGGTAAGTCTCTTTATGGCTCCTAGAGTTGTGGTTAAACTGCATTACCTGACTTTTCATTTCTGTGTCCGAGTACCCTGTGTCCTCACTCTGTCACAAGCTATGAAGGTGACAACATTTCCTTCAACAGACAAGAAGAAAGTGCCTTTAATATATATTTAAGGTTTCCAGTCACACTGACTGACATAGTGGACTGCCAGAAGCATTAATTTACATCTTTAAAAAGGTGTACATTTCATTCTGTTTGTTCAATCTACACTGAGACCAGTACCAGAGGATATGAATCATTTATGCTTGTCAGGATCTTGCAAATCAATAGCAACCTCTGATCTGCTGCTTTAAACTGGGTAAGTTCATAACACTGTACTCTGTCTAAATCCACAATGGACATTGTTTAGAGGCTGCTTAAAACAGCCACACAACATTAATAAAATCAGAAATGTTTTCCCTGACATCTGAGGAAGCATTGCCTGCCACTCATTCTAAAGTGTTTCTGTACTTCTTGAAAAATTTTGTACTGGAAGATCTTTAGGGACTGTCTTACGAGCACTGAACCTATTTTGATAAAATATTATTAACAGAGCTCTCCAACAAGCATTGTAGACTGCAAGCACTTTATCACATTGCTAAAATGAAAATTTGCAAAGAAACCTGTCAAATTTGAAGAGGAGAAAATTTCTTTTGTTGAAATAAGAGCATAGTAGTCTGTGAGACATGGTTTTGCTTTGGATTTGCAAGTACACTACAGTAACGAGTACCATAGCTAGAAAGAGCAAAAAGCCCAATGATTGATAGTCGTTACATGCTTAGACAGCAGCAATGGATGAACTAATTAAATAAAAGTGAATCAGATGAGCCATTCCTGGAAAAATACTTGGCTAATGACTTTGATGAGAAAATGTCAACATTCATTTTCGAAGTGTTTCCAGCTTCAAAAATCCAATCCTATTAATAGACCACATTCCCTTGAGAAATTTCTAGACCAGTTCTTCACATATCAAAGATGGCAAACATGATCCCATACTTCTGAGTTTGCAACAAAGCTTAGCTACAAGTATTTTAAGATTCTGCTTTCTTGAGTACCTTTTTCTATAGGATAACGTATAGAGGTTTTTACTCACTTGTAGCATACAACTCCACTTACGTGGTCTCTCTCCTAATTAATGCATACCGTTGGTCAACATACAAAGATACTTGTATGAAGACAATCATGTAGAACCACTGATTTCAGTAAAACTCTATATGAATTCAATGGATTGATTATTTTTGCAGGATTCTCTCTTCCATTTACACACTTTCTCTGCAGTAAGATATTAGATTCTAATTTATTCCCACACATTAAAAAAAAAAAAAAAAGTATTGTGTGCAAACACTGTGTGTGTATGTATGTGTGGGAGGTATTTTGCAATGTAGATGCAGCTGTTATTTTGTGAGCTGCAGTTAGCAAAACTAGAATTATGAGCTGAAGGTGTCCACTTGCAGATTCCTCTTGTGGAATTATGAGGCATCTTTACATTTTTTATTCTGCTATCAACAAATATGATGGAAGCCTTCTGAAAATTACTTTTGTTTTTGTCTGGACTGATTTATGTGCAAGATGAGAAGCTATTCTATTGGCTTTATTGGACATCTTGCTGAATCACATTGTAAACAGATAGGAACACCCTTTCTTAAGTTTGAGTTGTGGGTTTTTTTCCTTTAAACATGCAGGAATCTGTCCTCTTTTCTTTGTTAAAAGTATTACTACTGTAATATTAAACATCTAAAAGAGAAAAAACTCTATTTACTTCTGTTTAAACAAAAATAAAAAACCCCATTCTTTCCTGAGGGATTTCAAGATGAGATCTATATTAGCTTTACAAATGCCTCAAACATATTTTTTAAAGTTGATTATGAACTTATATTGGTTATTTTCTGTGGGCCCAAATTCATCTGATGTGCTGTCATTTAAGAAATCTAAATATTTTTTTCTACAATAGAAACCAACAAGAACTGGGTTTTTAACATATATATTTCTAAATAATATGAGTAATTTGAAAATGTAAGTCCCAGGCATTAAAAATCAAGAAAACTAGACCAAAAGATGCTCAAATTTATGGAACCTCTTTGTTATCTGTGAAGAACGTGCCTCTTGAACATAAGGATTCAGCTTTGATGTAGATTTTTAAAACAATGTTATACTATTAAATAGCTGGTCTATTAACTCTTGAAAGTAACCTATGTCAGGAAGACACAAGCAGGATTAAGGAAGTAAAAACTGACTGGTTACATAAAAGAAGTGTGAGAGGAAGTAGGAGAACAACAAAATCCAATACAATAAAATCCAGGAAGACATAGGAATTTTGCCTGTCCATCAAACAAAATATGATGATAACAATACAGAACAGCAAATTAAAATCTCAGAGTAAATGTGGCAGAATAAAATCCAGAAAGAGGATAAATTATTAAATGCTGTAGTTATTAAAATAAGAAGGAGACAAAGGCATGGACAACTGATCTGCTGATTCTCATATAGAACTATTTGTTATATAGAAAAATAATCCACCATACCAAGAGTTTGGACATATATCAGGACAGCAGCCCTGCTGTTAATATTAAGTAGGTAGTAAATATATATAAGGTATGCACATTCTCAAAGAACGCTCAAGCTTAGCAAAATGGAGAAATACAAGAGGTTGAAAGAATTAATTCTGATAAAATGTGAAACCATGAATGTCCACCAGGAAAAGTTCTTGTTCCTGTTTAAGGAAAGGTATATAAACACACACAAAATTTCAAAAAGTGCCAAGCACTTGTGGTATAGCAATAGAGGTCCTTCCTGCTGCAAGTCTTAATTCAAATGAACAGTGATACTGAAACATGGCCAAAGGAAAAATGTACAACAAAGCTGGCAAGACATTACAGGCCTAAACAACAGGTAAAGGGCCTATTAGTTTTTGCATGGGCACTCCTTACACTTCTTATATGGAAATATAAAAAAGTCATGTGGCAACCAGCAGTGTTAACACATTTTAAAAATCTGCATCAAAGCTGAATCTTTATGTTCAAGAGGCACATTCTTCACAGATAACAAATAGGTTCCATAAATTTGAGCCACATGTGGCAGATGAAATGGGTGTGCCTAGAATAAAATGTTATTACTACATTCTGCAAATATGGTAAGTGGCAATATTTACATGTCATTTAAAAATTACAACAATTATTAAGAAACAATATAAACAATGAGCAGGCACTTTTTCACGACCAGGAACCTGTGAGAAATACTCGGACAAGAAACATAATTCAAGGTTTGCTGAAGTTGAAGAGAAACTTGTATTTTAATGGGCTTTGGATCTGCTCTTAAATTACGAATAACACTGCAGATGAGAATATTACCCTAAAGAAATTAGAATAGTTCACGGAATAATGCACTAGAAATTATGAAGTTGAAAATTACAAAATCTTTTTTCTTATTATGGAATGATTTTGTCTATTTTGTAGCACTACTATATTTTCTGTTAAAAAAAAGGAGATAGTGCTGTACCCTCTACACATCACAACAGACTTCTCTGTCAATGAATAAACCAGGAGCCAAAAAAGAGTTTACAAGTGTAGTACAATTAAAGATTCTTCAAGACGTCAAACACAGCTGTGCAAGGGCCACAAATATGTTATGTAGGACTTAAAAGCTTTTCATAACTGTAGTATTAAAAATCTGTCTCATCAAGAACTTGTAAGTCTATCACTGTTAGTGTCAAGACTGACATAAAACATTAATCGAATTCTCTTCTTGCAACCTAGTACGACTACAGGCCTAGTTTTACTGTGTTGTTACAGTAAATAATATGTAAATACACCAAAAAATGAAGCAAAAAAAACCTGTCATACAAATGCTCTGAGTGGCTTGATCAACACATTTAGAGTTTGTCTAACAGAAACATTTTAAAAAAATCGACATCTAACCTATTGACTAATTCAGAAAATACTGTTTACACAAAACCTTGCACAAACAGCACAGCCATGTGATTTATAAATTACTTTATAACTAGATTATGCAGTCAGAGTTGTAAGGTTCAAATATTCTTTTGCTAAAACACACTGTAAACACTGGGACAGAAAATGTAGCCATGTAACTTTATAACAAAGTCTCAGCTGTTGCTGATATTAATGTGATGAAGGTTCCAATGTATGCCTGTGTTAAATTACAATTTCAGCAGGCTATACACATACAGACAACAGACAAATCGAATCATAGTCATTTACTTCCACTATATTGAATGCTGAACTAATTTTGAATGTTGAGAAGAAAATCGTTCACAGCTTCTGGTTGCTTTCATCCACTAGCAGTGCTAAAAACAAACAAAAAAATAAAATATTTTCAACATCAAATGTGAGCTAAGGCCAAGAATTGTCAAATGGAATCAATCTATATCTTGTAATGAGGTTTAAGAAGTAAGTTAAGGAGCCAGTTCATCACCTAGATGTGTGATTTCCTGCAGAGGTTTCATTTAGGTATACTTTTAGGGTATAGCTACCAATATTGATGATGCTATGACACAAAATTGTTAGAATGACATGTTTTAGCAATATCCACAGGCATATTTGTAGTTCTGCATCCAGATATTAATTTTCTTACGCTGATAAAAAGTTACTTGGCTGACTAGTCACACTAAGGTCAAATGAAGAGGGTCCTAACAATGAGAGTAAGCACAGTATAGCAATGAGCTTAGTAAAGAGGAATTGTGTAAATAGAAAAATAATTTTGACTTGAGAACAGAACAAATCGCACTCGGATTCATTGAGATGATAGATGTAGAGCTCCACATTACTGGAGTGTAACATAATCTTGTTGAAAGATTTCTTGCCCTTTGGTGATAATTCACATGGTGATTGTATCAATCAAACAGGGCAGACTAGGACATGCCAAGAGATTTAATAAGTTTTGTGGAGTTTTGGCTCCTATTGTTGTGCTAGTTCCTCATGGTTATTGTTATATTCTGACTATGTTGTAGTCCACAGGAGATTTATTACAAAGCTCATTACATTAATTTTATATACTTTAATTAAAATATTAATTAAAGATAAATGTAACAAGGGATTTGGAATGTGTTTTGTGAGATCATTTTCATAGAATAACATGTTGCTTCTCATCTTCAAATGTAGATCTTTAAGCAGGACTGACACACAAAACTAAGTTTTCTACTTTTTCTGTTGATAGAGACAACATACTGAGTTTTCCAAGGTTATTCCGATAGGTGAATTATTTGGACATTTTGCCTCACTTGTAGTATATTTTAATTTGTGTTGATTAAGTGTCCTAGAAATTTTCAGGGATGTAAACCTTTGAATTGTGAGCTATGACTCACTATTAGTTATAAAAAAATATTGCAGCAGTATGCTGAGCAGAGCACATGCAACTGATGCTTCTCTACTTCTCTTTTATGTAACTCCATTCCTCTAATACAATCTGTTAATCAATGGGTACAGAAATATTCTCTCTTGTGAATAAAGCTAGCAAACACAATCAGCAGACTTGCTTGAAAAAATTAGAAGTTTTAAAGGCAAATAATGTGAAAACTACAATCTGGCCTCCCCATGTGTTTCACTGTCTTTGAAAGAGATGCAAGTAGCAATGCCTGGGCATATGCACACACATACATATACATAAACAAAATCAGGCTTTCAAATTGCCTGTACTAGAAGTTATTTTGAACATCATAAGAAATGGAATTCCTATTCATATTCTAAAATATTGAACGAAAGCATATGTTAGATTTTAAACATTCACTATTGTGCTCTTTTTGAATTCCAACTCTATACCAAAGGATGTGCCAGAAAAATATCAAAGCACAGACAACTTAGAATTCCCACTAGCAAAAAAGTGCCTTATTGAATGGGAATTAATGGGTAAGAAAGATGCACTGAAACAGAATTTTATCTGAATAATAATAGCAGCAACAGCCACATCACAGAATATCCTCAAAATATTCTGACACATAAAGAAATCAAACTTTAAACTATCTGCATTGTTTTGCTAAAGAACTAAAGATACAAACTTCTCTTTTCCTTAAAATAATTTTTCACTTTGGCCCTCCCTATTACAGAAAACTTGTTAATGGAGGGATGCTGCTCCTGTCCTCTTCCTACATGATATTATTGGCATTGAAGCTTACAGCTGGTGCTTGCTGTCAGTCCTATCATATATGCAGGGCTTGGCACTCTATGTATGTTTATGTGTGCCATGCCAACTACTGAGAGTCACGGGAAGGTTGAGGTTGGAAGAGACCACTGGAGATTGTCTGGTCCATAGTATGTCTGTCTGCCTAACAACCTCCGTCAGATATTTATACACAGTAATAAGATCTTTACAGAGCCTTCTCTTTTCCAGGCTGAACAGTGCCAGCTCTGTCAGCCTCTCCCTTCTGACAGATCCTCCGAGTTCTTATTCATCTTCATGCTGCTTTGTTGGACTCATTCCAGCATTTCCAAATTTTTCTTATAATAGGGATTCCATAACTGTATGCAGTGCACCAGATGTGGCTTCATAGCTTGAAATGTTAACAAATCATTAATCTCTCATGATCACAGTAGAATTTGCCTTCAAGGATTGAGAATTAAGAAAGCACACAAAGTGTTTGTTAAATCAAATTAAGACTGATAGAATGTAAACTCAAAACTTAACCTAAGTCCGTTAGAGCACCAAAAAGAATAATTTCAAATGAAAGTACAGTTGGAATTCCTCAAAAAGACCAGTATTTTCAGTTATACTATTGCTATGAAGTAAATATAAAGGATAACATCTAAACAGGACACATTTTGTCACAATAGAAAGGTTCACTAGTCTACAAAAGTATTGACCAGATTGTTTCTATTACTTGATTATTTTTTTTTCTGTTGAATACAGGAGTAGAATCAGTTTATCTGACAAATAGCTTTATATATCAGATATATATTATATGTCAAATTTGCATTTGGGGAAGCCATACCAGATAAGAAATACATCAAATCAGATATCTGACAGGAATAGGTAATTTTGACTTATTCATATAAAGCTATAAACCATCTATTTAAATCTTGATGCCATACATGTTGCTGCTGCTGGTGGAAAATTTCTTCTTGATCCTGTGGAAGACAAATTCATGCTTTCAAATGTGAATTTACTACCTTTACGTTTGCAAACATCTCAAATGTAATGCAGATTCATTCTTACACATTTCCAGCAGTAAATATGCCTTCAGATAATAATTACTTTGCATTTATAATCTTTTTTTTGCCAGTTCTCAAGTCTATCTTTCACTTGAAGGAGTACTATATTAAAAAAAAATATTTGGTTCACAGTAAGATGAACTTCCTAAACTTAAAGATAAGGAAGCAAATGAAGCAAGACAAAAATGCTTTCTGCAGAACTCAGAAAAGTATTGTAGTTTTGAAATAGATGACTCCTGTGGACTGAACTTCTAGCAAGCTGCTGCTAACTGTCATGTGGTTGTCTGATGTTTATATTCAAATTAGGAGAAATAGCGTTCCTGAACAACTATGGGAAATGCTAATTTGACATGATTTTGATATGTACAGAAAACCAAAGGTAACAATGAATATTTTGTAAGTTGTTTTAACTCTATACTTGAAAATCAGCACTCCAGGCTTCCTATATCTGCTATTAGAAAAAGGATGTTATGGATCAGTGATTTTTTTTTCGTAATATTGAACCTATGCCTAGCAATACTTGTTTTTACAAGAGTTCTGCTGAGCTCATTCATGTACAGATTCCCATTTGCATTCCAAATTATCTTTGTGCTGTAAGTAACAAATCCATTTATAAAGATTTAATAAGGTTTCTAAGTAGGTCTGGAAGGCTAGCCTAACTAACCACAGCAATGACTTGAAAAAAAATAGATATTTTTAATTAAGGTATATTTATATTCATGTATTAAATCTTTAATTAAAGATAGTTTCATACATTTTTTTATAGAACCTTATGTTTTAGGGAATAAACTCTTTTCCAAGTATTGTCGTGAATTCAAAGGAGTGTAATTTTTTCCTCACTTAAAACAGAGAAAATTAAGATTGTGATCTGTGATTTTTTGTAAATTAGTACTAAGGATCAATATCAAAGAATCAAGTAAGAGTCAAAGTCTACTGAATTTATACTAAGATGTATCTCTGGTACCGTCTGACTTAATGGCACCAATTCTGTTTTCCTGCATTCCCCCAAGCATTTGATTTATTGATTCCTTTCTCCATCCTCATTTTGGTAAATGTTAACCTTTGAGGTTACTTATCAAACAATTCTCTTTGATCGACCATCCTCACTCACTAGTACAGGACTTGCCCCATCAGGGAAAAAAAACCGAAACAAACCCAGTTCATAATATTATGTAGATGCTGTTAATAAAGAGCAGTGATACACCCTGGTATATCAGAAGACCTAAGGTGCCATATCATGGGCAGAACTGTCCCCAGGGATAGCCAGCAAGGGCTAACAAAGGCCACCAATGGCACCACTTTGCTTGCTTGGTGACTTGTTACCTACACTGTGGGGCACAACCTGGCAGACTTCTCATCAAACAATGGTCTGAGGTCAGGAAAATCAGGGAGCACACTTGATTCAAAAACAGCCTTCAAAATCATTGCAAGACATAGCTAAATAGGTTTGTAGACTAAACTTCCAGGGGGCAGAAGAACTGGAATTTCACTATAAAATGAAATTATGGAAACTGAGAGATTTTTTGTTGTTTTGTTGTGGTTTTTTTTAGCAACAGAGACACATATCTGTTCTATTGTATTTGTTGCTTCTTGGTAGGATATTTCTGTTTACAAAGAAACAGATTTTTTTTTTTTTTGCTGTGCAAAAAAAAAAAAGCTGCTGTTTTGTTTTGGGTTTTTTTTTAATAGATAGTGAGAGTAATTTCCAGACTGAAATCAGTCTCTGAAGATATTAAAACATTAAAGATGTGGAAAGGTCTGAGAATACAAATATCCAAACCTTACATTTAGTTTGTTTCCTAGCAGTTAAACTGTTTCCTAGCTATTGACACAATTCTGTGTTAATCTGCATATTTTATCAGGGCTTCCTGCATCATAGGGTGATTTACAAGAGTAATGCATGGACAATATGTCAGCGTGGCTGGTTCAAGTGCAGGTATAAGAACAGGGAAAAATAAAGAATGAGACAGACTATAAAGGCTAGAGGCTTCATGCATTGTTTGTTGTTAAACACTAATAGTCTAGTTTGATGTTTCTGAGAGTGATATAAAACATGCGGTAACCTTTGCCCATGGAATTCCCATGTACCGAATGCCACCAAGACAGAACAGCTTCCCTGGGACAGCTGCCAGCACTGTGAGTATAGCTTGCTGAAAATAACTTGGTGCCTTGAAGATGCAAAGGGCAACCTCTTAAAGGGAAAGATACCACCAGAGGATTTAGCACAAGAAGAAAAATATTACAGCAACAGTGAGAAAGGAATATCTGTACTTCAGGTGAGAGCTAAGTGACTGCAAAACAGCTATTACCATTTCTAGAACTGATTTCATTAGTTTTTCATTAGATTTCAGGTCCCTGTAGGCAAACTTATTTAAAATTTGTACTGATTTCTTCAGTATGATTAAACAACTGGAATCTAGACAGAGACATAGCCTGATTTACTGATGTGTTACTGTCAAGAAGATTAGATAATTTTTCCAAACTTATTTATTTATGGAGAAATGTTTCTTGGAAGGTAAGGTGAAGGCTACAAAGCTGCAGTGTTAATCTTCCTATGTCAGGATAAAAGATAGCAAAGGAAGACACTAGGAATGAGGCAGATCCCAGAAGGACTTGAACTGTGAGATCGTTTGACTCTTCAAAATAAAATGCAGCAGAGATTAGTTGCCAGGATATTAACATATAACTTACATAAAAGCCATAAGTCAGCAAGGCCAGGTTGATAAAACAGGAGAGCAGGAATTTGCTTGTTATCTGACTCAGGTATGAGCTGAATACAAAAACTGGAAACAATACTACTTACTTTGTGTAAAATATACCACAAAGCCATGTAGATTTCTCCTTGTGCATTTAAGAAGGGAATTTTGTTTATATCTGCTAAGTTTTCTTTCTGTCCAATTTTTCAGGACTCTTCGACACATTAGACATGCAGTCATAGATCTGATTTTTCACTGTGCGAGTTAGATCCTTTTTTTTTTATTCAAATTTGTATTTAATAAGTCACAAGAAATTAATAGTTATTTTTTATACTGTTACAAAATTTAGAAGGATATACAATTATTTAAAATCCACAGATATATTCTATCAGTTTTCAAAATGTACCCATTGAATAAGTGTTATATTTAGAATTTCTAAAAATGTTATAATAGTTCAGTAATCCATTGCTGGTATGTTGAACTGGTATTGGCAACACCTGCACAGGCATTGGAATTTACTCAGTATTCAAACACTCTTATATGCAGAACTATTCACATGATCAAATATATTGTTAGAGATCTAAAGCATTCAAAGTATTTAAAATCACCATTCTCTGTATGAAAAAAATAATGCACGGCCATATTATCGTTGTTGTTGAACAAAATATTTGTAGGTACTGCCATCATGATTTTTCTTTCACATATGAAGTAAAATTGCCATAATAGACTCTTGAAGAATGTGTAAATGGCCCAGATATCCACATATAGTGAGATATCATAAGGTGAAACAGTGAGGTTAACACATGTTCTGAAGTAAATAAATAATAATCCTTTATGATTCCTTTCTTCTAGAAGTAAAATCTTTAAGTTTCCAACACTCTTCTCAGATTATTTTGGTTTTATTTTATCTCTTATTCTCAGTGGTTAATATTTTCCAGTATTGCATAAACTAGGACTACCATATATGTTATTTGTGGTTTGTTGTCTCAATTATTCTCTTTTAAATATGTGATCATTTATTTGAAAAATTGGAAGAAATAAATATTACACTTGGGATGGAAAATGTTGAGGAATATGATAATCCTCAGTTTCTTAGCAGCTCATATTGTAATTTCACAGAGATGTCTGCTATATAATCTTTATCATGCTGCTGGAGACAGCCTTTATGTCACCTAAACTGTGTAGTCAACCATCAAAAAGAAATCTGTAAAGCTAGATCCAAGCCCCTAAGTACCATGATATTGAACAGATTAAATATTTCTATGGGCAAGTAGTGGATGAAAACAGGAGGTCAAAATATCCCCCTGTTAAAAGACTTGATGGAAACAATGAGAAACAGTGACGAAATTGACTTAATATCAGCATTTTTATATTTAGTATTGGATGAAGGAAAGTGCATTATTACAGAGGGTTAAGGTATCAAGATATAGTGCAATTTTTCCCTGTTGCTCTCTGTATCCACCCTTTCCCATTTCTTCCTCCTCCACCCTTTCACTCTCTGCCCACGCCCTACCCACACAATGTGAAGCAGAGCTGGGGCTTTTGGGTCAGAGACAACAGAAAATACTCTGAGGGAGATTCTGGTTGAAGCCCATGCAGACTTGGACATGGCCAGTGACACTGAGAAAAGGTGTACTGTTAGCTGAGCTATGGGATCAGACAATTTAGCAGTCTCTGCTGTAGAGCTGCCTGCAGGGAACATAGCTCCAGGGTATTTAATGTTTCCACTCTGCCTGCTGAAACAAGTCTCTGCTTTGGGTTCAGCAGGAGGCAGGTAGTGTTTGCACTCAACATGTGTACAGTAAGTGAATCGAACCCTTAATTTTTATAGTTTGTTTTTGTTTTGTTTTATTTTTTAAACTCCAATAGATGCTTGAAATCACTCTATCCTCAGTTTAAGAACAACTCCAAATCCCTAGGATACAGAGCAATTTTCCATAATAAATTATTTATTTTATTTCCATAGTAGAAGACTCTGCCAACATAAACTGCTTATACAAATGTTTGGTTGTTCTGCAGTCAAATAGCTACATTCATACACATAGAATAGAAGATCTAAATATTATATTCAAACATGAAATCACATTTAAGTTCATAAAAAACTAATTTTCTGTGTTAGAAAATCTGGAGTGACAAAAGCTTGAATCTCCAACTCTTTAAAAGATATTAATGCACAGAGAGAGAAGCCTTTTTTCAAAAAGTAGTCTTTAATACACTTATGTTTCCTTAGTTTTTATCTATAAGGAACATAGATGTCTTTACTTAAAAGAATCTAATTGACCTGACTAATGTACAACACTTCACACAACATTTTCATACACCACTGGCACTGCAACACATTTTGCAACATAAAGCAATAGCCTTAAATAATCTCTTAGCTCAACACAATTTTTCCTATGTTAGCATTTCATTTGGTATGAGTCTGAACATGATATCGTGTTCATATTTGGGATCCAAAGTCTCAGATCATCTTTTTTTGCTTTTGTCCCTTCCACTCTGTTATCAATTATAATCATAAATGTTGCTGATGTTTTGAGATAGCTGAAGACATACTTAGCCCGTATGCCTGCCCATCCTAATGATGTATCAACTTCCTCTAAGGATCTGCTCAGAATTAGATGGACAGTGTAGTTGCAAAGGTCCACAATAAGATGACTAGAGATTCTCTTTCCTTTGATACTTCAATTAAAAAAAAAAGTTAGATATGAAATTATTTATATCTAAATGTACCAGCAAGATAAACCAATTTTCTGGTCTTCGGTTTTCTTCTCTCTAAAGAAAAAGGACAAATTTCAAAGAAAGTGAGAAATGAAGTTTTTAGAAGTAGCAAGCAGCTGTTGTGCATGTAATGTAAAATGTGGACAGAAGACAAGATGCTGTATCAAGCAAAAGCTCAAGGATTTAATGAAAAAGAAAACACATATGCTTATGAGTTAGAGAAAACGATTTTATAGGTCTCAGCAGTGGTGAATGTAAAATGTTTCCTCTGGCATGCATTCTACAGTTCTCCTACAGAGAAGAGGGTTAGCTGAAGATAACTCAGCGTCTCCCAGTGAAGTACAAATATCATTAATTTTATTTTTATTAGAAATTAATAATATAATAAAAATATAATTGGTAACCATTACTAGTATTGTAATGTCCAACCCTTTTGAACATTCTGGCCACTCATTTTTTTAAGTCTACCAAGTCAAACTAAAACTTTGTTTTTATGCCTCTGTTTATCAAAACAATAATTCTAAAGTCTCTCTTAAAAAAACCCAACTTTTTCTTTCTTCATCAATGTGTTCAGAATTTCTACATTATAGTTTTCATTAATGCATCCTTTTATACTAGTCTTTTCTAGAGCAGTGAAAGCTGTTTCATGCATGAAGCATGAAAAATGTCTCATCGTTTCTTACACCGTACAGGATAATGTCACAACGTAGGTTGACTCTATTTCATATCTGCTAGGGTAAGACCAGGGCCATTCCCTTTTATTCCAATGAGTCCCTCTTCCAGCCCAGTGGGAGTGCAGGGACATTGCCTGAGGTTCACGGGCAAGACGAAGAGGAACTTTAATTAGTAAACCACCTGTCTGCTCAGCAGCTACTTGACTCTGACGGGCAGTGAAGGCAATATAAGAGGCCACTTGAAAATTACACCATCACTGAGGGTTTTGGTAGAAACATCTAGTGGTGGACTGACTCATGATAAAAACTTTCTTGGTCTACTTGTTGCTGAAATCCACAGGTATCTTAAACCTCAGAAGCACACTATCACCTGCTAGAGTTCAGATTATTTGTTGCCAGCATAGATAATATCTGTTGTGTGTCAAATGTGAGGATAGAATACATCAAATTTTATCCCCCAATGGAAACGATCAGGGCAACTATGTTGACAGTGTTATTCATATTTTATTTTATAAAGTAAATTAGCTAAAAGAATTTTTTCTCTCTGCTGCACTCAAGTGGCACTTCTCTGAAGAATTCAGTGGTATCACAATTCAGATACTAGTTTGCCACAGAGGTTGACTCACAATGGTGACTTTATAAATTAATTATTGTCTCATATATTTGCAACATGAACAAGAACTCCCTGCTTTGTTCAAAGGCATTAGATTTGCTTGTGTTGAACTTAATAAAGTGTAAAACAGTTTAGGTAATGAAGAAGTTGTTAACATCAGATTTTGACTAATTTTCTGTCTACTACTAGGAGAAACAGCATTAGTTCCTGTGCCACAACCTATAAATCACTGTAGTGAAAAGGTAATTTTTAGACAATTGCTCTCAGGAGAAAATGAGGCTAACACAGTCAAAAAGGACAAATGCCCCTCTAGTATAATCTTTCAAAAAAAGTCTCAAGAAAGTAGCTCAGAGGCTTTTGAAGTTCTCCAATATTGAAGTTGAAGGTCAATTGTCAAAGTGTTGTCAACAGATGACAATTAAATGGTTCCTACATAGCACTGAGACCTCTCTGCTAATTGTTTTCTACGTTTTAACAACTGGATCTTTTGAGGCTTTTTTAGAGAATGGTGTGTTTATATGCAAACGAATTTTCATCAGCTGTCATAAACAGATGCAATGCCAAACACAGATTGTCATTAAATGCTTTCTACTCTATTATTTTATGCAAAATGAAATAGTTTTTACTTAGAAAACAACAGAAGCCAGCTCAGGCTTGTTCACGTTAGTAATAAATAGGATTAAATTTTTAAAAAAGGATTAGCCAAGTGATACTTCGTGCATTTTTAAACTAAATCATGAATACCAATTTAAAAATTCTAATGCAGCGAGACCAAGCTGCAGTCACATATTAGGTGGTCCAGATGAATTTGAGGCTGCTCCCCGAGAGGCTTTCTGAGCAGATGACATTTTTAAACATTATAATCCTCCCTTTCTCATATTATTTAATTAAAAATAATGTTTGTAATGGTATTTAAGCAAAAGCTAAAAAAAAATAAAAATCCCCAAACAGAATCCCACACTCCTTTACTCTGCTAGAGAAGCCCTAAAGGGCTAAATCTGAGGGAAGGATGAGAAGAATACATGTGGTAGATGTGCAAGTGTGTTTCACCGAAGAAGAACTGTAATCACTGCAAGGCAATCTTAAAATGAAGAAATAATCTCTTCAAGACTATATAGTTATCACAAAAATAAAGAACGGATTGCTGTTATACTTTTCCACTAATTTTCAAAATAAGGAATGAAAGCAGTACTAGATTTGTCAGGAGGAGAGTGAGAAGAGGATTGCTGAAAGATCTGGAAATTCAAGGCTTCAGTGGCTTTTGAGCTATCAATTCAGGTACTGTAAAACAAAAACATCTAAGCAGACTTTTTAAAATGGTTACCAGATTGGAAACAGAGTTTCAGTCACCTTTGCCCACTAGCAGGCACCCAAAGCAAGCAGTCTATGCCTCTCAGTCCTAACAAGCAAGTGGGGAAGTCTGTAGCAAAGGTGAGATTCCCACCCAGCCCTGCCTGCCTCACCCCCGCCCCCCCAAATATATCTGAACTTTCTTCTTAAAATCAGCAATTTACTGGAAGAAAATCTATTCAGAAGGACATATTCATTTGGAGAAAATGCCTATTAGAAAGGCTTATTGGGTTCAGGATAGAACTCCTGGAGCTGCAGGTGAAGATCTGGCCTGAAAAAGAAATTCATGTGCCACTTCAGCAATGGAGAAGCTCTGGTTTCATGATGGGTCTCAGCGTGGAGCAGTGGGCTGTGGGCTCTGTCTGCCAGGCCTCATGAACACAGATTTCAAACCCTGGGAGACACTGCAATGGTAATGTACCCTAGGAAAGCCAACACAAGCAGAGAGGGAACTTGAATGTTTTTCTCCTATACACTTTTCAGAGCACAAACCACAGGCTGTTGGCTACTTCTCTCTGAGGTAGAATGAGAAAACATTTTCCAGGCAAGCTCTCATGCAAAGCAGTTTTTCAGATCTGGCCATTTTGTTTGGAGACTGAAGTGAGTTTGGGCTTTTTTCAAACTTGACTAATTCTATCAGCTTTGATGATGACGTATGGTACAAACTTAATTCATCCTCATGTTGCGCTGGTTTTTGTTACTATACTGTTACAGAGGTTATATTTTGGTAGTGGGTATTATTATTATTATAGGTATAGTTTCATGGTTCAAAGATACAGGATGTTACAACTTTACTACATGAAAAATATTTTGTGATACAGTGCAGTAGGTGTCGGTGCCTAAATGAAATTACTATTTACCTGTTATTCCTCACCTTTTTAAATTATTACTTACATAGCTGTGCCATTGAAGCAGATCATGGTCTATACTGAAAACAAGAGACATCATCTCCTTTGTTTTACAGCTACATACACCTTTGCAAATGCTAGCACATAAATTAAAACTCAGCTGTGAGGCTGGGATTTCAAATAAAATCTTGGAAATTTTTTTTGTTCTTTTTTTCTGTGAGAAAGGGAAAGAGAAAGGTTTAGAATGTGATGGAAGTGAAAGAATAATTGCAGCTTCTATGGAGATAGCAAAAGCAGCCTGATGGTATTGCAATGTTGAGGAAGTTATGGAAAACTGGTATGAAATAGGTATGGCAAAAAGCTAATGAGCCTAAACTTTAATCTAACTGGTGAAGAGCAGGAGCATCTAGAGGACCTGAAAACTCAACAGGTGTGGTCTTTCACATATATAAATTGTTGAAGTCCTATTAATCTCAATAGAACGGTGTCATTTTACACCTTCATAGAGTGATCCTATTTGAGTCTTCTTTCTATCTTTCAGTTGTTCCACTTCTTAAAGTAGTCCTCCAAAAACAAGAAAACTTCACCTGAAAAATTCACTTGGTGAAGAAATACATTCCACCTTAATCTTTCTAGCTGGCAATTACAGTTTGTTCAAGAATTATTTTTAATAGCATAATTTTATAATTTAGAGAATATACTTTCAGTAGTTCTCTCTCTCAAGTATATTATTTTCTACTCTATTTATTTTTAGGAGCATTTTTAAATAACAGTGTCCTTAGAACTCCTAAAACAGAAAGCAAATCACAGTCTTCCCAAGCCTTGAATAAGCAAAGCTCTCTTCTCTGCTGATATGTAAGTTCTCTTTTACTAATCAGGACTAAATATTGTTTTCCTGTCTGTCTTACAGTCTTCTAATGATCATATTGATTAAACTGGAGGTATTCTGCCTGATTAAATTTATGATGGCCATTCTGATGCCATCTTAACATTGTTTATTTATAGGTACTCAGATATTATGGTAGAGTGTGAAATAGAAATGCCTATGAATAAGTAATACAAAGCCAAGTCACATCGCAACATTTGAAACAGAAAGGGGTAGCAGCCTGTTTCAACGTGGTTGTCATTTAACACAAAGCCAAATGTGTCCCTTCTCCATGAAGATCTCATGTCTTTGCTTTCACGTCTCTCTGGGTGTCAAGGTGAAGACTTCCCTTCCTTCCCAGAAGACTCGTGTGCAGCAAGTTCTCATTCTAACCTTCTTAGGGGTGTAAAGTAAAGTATAAGTGATAAATTGAGGGAAAGACAAACCCAAATGTCAGGTTTTCCCCATATTTAATGTACACTTGTACAGCTGCACTTGTAAGGGAAGCTCATGACACTGCTGCACCCTCAGTTTCTTGTTGAAACTGGTGCCTTCTACAGAAAATATCAAGCAGATGCTGCCACCTGGGGTGGTCTAATCTCATTCTGCACCAGGATCATTATACATAAAGGAGAAAATAACTACACCTTTTGGATGAGAGCTGAATGCTTAGGAAAGTAGCTAAGGCATTTTGTGTCAATATGTGCTCATCTGTAAAACAGAGCAATCAACTAGGACTCGTCATCCGTCCTTCTGAGGTCTGAACCTTTGAACGCTAATGGTAGCTCTGTCACCTCATGTTAGGACAAGCCCCAGAGCTTAGCTGGTCTTCACAAGCACTGAGAACACTGTGCCACGGGAAAAAGGGTGGGTAGGGGGAAAGAAAGGGAATACAAATATGAGAATAGAGACATCTTCTTTCAGAAGGATTAAAAGGCAATTTCAAAAGGGAGTAGAAGTGATTATATGTGAGCTCAATATCATCTTCCAGGAGCTCTCTAGTTGAAGCTGAGTGTTCTTAATTTCACTTTTACAGCTTTTCTACAGCCAGATGGGTTAGTAACATGGATAACAAACCATGTAGAAAACTGTACACAGGTCCTGACAGCAGTTGCCCCACAAGCATATTTTTCTGCCTCTATGACAATTAGCTAAACTTGATTTGACAGGAGATTCTGTGCCTTACTTCTAAAAACCTTAGACTACTGGCATTAACACAAACCATAGTGAGATATTAATTGGTAAGTTTTCTCACACCAGAAATTTTTGTGGATAACTACCATAAACCTACCAGCTAAAGAAAAAAAATACCTCTGTAACTTTCTTCTTCTAAATATTTGTTTCTTGTTTTAAAAAATAACCGACTCAAATAGCCGCTTTTGTTTGTATGCAATTATTCTTTAGATAAACTGTAACAAATTTGTCTCTCTGTGTGTCTGGGAGAATCCTAGCTGCTCCTCACCACCTATTAAGAGAGAGATCATCAGCTATGTTATCCATCCAGGCAACCTGTATGTCTTAGATGGCTGGATAGTAAGCTAGCCAAAGCATATCATATACCACCAAGAGACTATGTGGCTTAAATAAGTAGCTTAACTGGGTTCTCATCCATCCTCACTCACAACTCCCACTGACATGAAGAGTGGAATAAGAAAATCAAACTAAATAGGGCTCTTTCACTAGTTTGGTTTCTATTGTTCAACACTGTTTACATAACAAAAAATTAACAATATATTGTTCACGTTTTAAAGAACAGAACAATAGAAAAAACATACATCAAAATTGCAACATTAACAGACTGCAGACACCAGACTGTTAAATGTGTGTAACAGAAACACTTAAATCATTTGAATGTTGTTGTTTGAAAACAGTTTCTGTCCCACACTTTTCACTTACATTTTGCCACTGAAATTTGGATTCTGAAACCATTCTCTTCTATCTGATCTGGCTCCGATTGGTTAATTTTCTACTTTAAAACTGGAGGATTTATAATAGTTATCTATAACTAGCCCAGATCTTGAGCCCCGTGAGTCTTAGCAATACGTCTCCTGGATACAACAGTCTGTTACAGGAAAAGAGAAATTATAAGTTCAGAGGTTCTTGTTCTCTAATGCAATGTTCTTGGAATGCTACTGTAGTAAGAATGATAGTAAAAATAAAATTTACATATCTTCTAAATAGTTTTCAAGAAGATATTGAAGAATTCTTTTTTTGCTAAAAGTTCTTTCAGAAGTTGACTTTGCATTTAAAATGTCTATAAATCAATTAAATAATTTGTGGCAAACACTACAAATACATTCTGTCTTTCTAGTTTTTCTACAATGCTAATATTTCAGACCTGAAAAATATGCACTACTAAAAGAAAATTTATTGCTTGATTTCTACTCGTTTACTGTAAAATCACATAAAAGGGTTACCAGCCACCCTTGTCTGACTGTATAGGTGGAATTTGGCTTTGTGTCCTAGCTTTTCAGATACCATTGTTCATTTTCAACTGCCTAAAAAGATATATCTCATGTTGGCCAAAGAAAGAAAAGCACTGGAACTTCTATACTGCTTTGGACACGTAGCTTACACCTTTGTGTGTCCCAGTGCCCCCAAGGTATAAACTCTAGATAGCATCAGTTCCACATCTTGTGGCTTGTGACTGAAAAGTGCAATTTACATACTATAAAGCAAATTTTTCACTGGAAGTGTAAAACTGATGTCCTTGCAATGGTAAGACTGCTTTCTGGCTGAGGAACAAGAAAAGTGAATACTATAATTCCAACATAAAGGGTCCCATCTTCTACCCAGTATGGTTGTGGGAAGAGAAATACTGAGCCATTTTTTCATTACAAAACACTTAATTTTGTTCTGGCAGCTGATAGGACCCCAGCTGTCCCTTTCACTTTCACCCAGTGGCAAACACATTGAGCTCTGTAATAATTTCAAGCACAAAACTGGAGAGAAGATGAACAATAGTGAGTTGCTAAGAATGCTCATTTACATGGGATGTCTTCTTGGCTGCCTAAAATTACTTGTTTTTCTGTTAGCTCAACTTCATCAAAAGCTTTTGGCCATAAATCTAGCTTGATTAGAGGACAGATTAGGTCTTAAAAATGTATTATGATTAAAGGTGGACATGTCAGGTTTTAGCCTAGTTACCGTAATGGCTTGATTGGTAGCTGCCATTCCTGCTTCATGCAGCTCCCATAAGGGAAATTACCCGTATAAAAGGATTTTTGCTATGAGACTGAAAAATTAAAAGAAAACCATATATGTGTCATAAAATATCAGTTTTCAGACCGTTTCTCATTAAAATATGCTTTAACTATTGGTTGAAGAATCATGGGGTGAGAGAAAAGGAGAAATGTACGATTGAATGTCTCAATTATACTTCATGATTGCAATGAAGACATTGGAAAATCAGTGTGCTTCAATGATCTACGTAGAGGTCTGGTAAGGGCAGACAGAGGGCTGGGTTTCAGAAAAGAAAAACTTATAAAGAGGGAGGAAGAGAAAGAGCTGCTGTTATAACAGTATATTTATATACAAGTTTACTGAATTAAACATCTCACAACTTAACAAAGTGATCTACAATATGTTAGGTCAGTCTCAATAGAGTATACCTTAATCTCCTGGAATCACTAGAACTTAGCCAGCGAAAACTCTTGTCTGGCTTACAGAAATAAACTCAGAATGAGCAGCCATTCTTATCACATGAAACTTCTGTGACATAGAGAAGGTTTTTTTGAGACAATGTAACTGCAAATGTCAGTAAGAGTTTCATCCACTGCAGGCAGACCAACCTTAAAACATATTTTGTTCTTCATGCTAAATTGAGAATATTCAGAGAGAGCATGGCAGGTAAATTTTTCTTACTAAAATAGAAAAATAATATAAATATTTTCTCAACTGAAGTCCACATAGCATATTTACAATTAGTCTCACCAGTAGTGGTTGCTATGAAACATAGATGCAGCAAAATGTAGATTATAGAGCTTAAAAAAATTAAGCTTCTCTAGAAAGTATGTAGCAAAAGAAGTAATTTAAGAAATTATTACAAATTAATGTCTTACAGACTGCCTTTTTGAAACTTCATGCAGTTACAAGGTTGTTGCTTACAGAGCAGGCTATAGTCCCTATAGAGTGAGGCTTTTCTTTAGCCAAATTTACTAATTAATCATCTTACAAATGCTACATTAACATTTCTAAACTTGAAGCTAGAGAAGCAAAGCTTTAGTTTTTGAAAACAGCTGGAAATTCAAGTAGTTAGACTTTGGAGAGGGCTAGGAAAGAAAGAATTACATGGAGATTCTGGAATAACAGTTCAACTAACAAAGCTTGGCTTTGGGTTGTTGGGTGATATGAAAATAAAATCCTCAAATATCCGAAGACATGAGGCACTAAAGAGTTTATCTGTGACAAGCCTCTTTGTTTCTGCAGTCATCGGTGAAGATACAGCAAAGGAAATGGAGGAGCTGCAGTTATGCATTTGCAATACACAAAGTCCTTGTTTTCCCACTAGGCACTGCAGAATAGCAATTGTCCATTCACAGCACATATCACATCCTCTGCATTTCAGAGCTAATATTTTTGCAGTCCTTAAGCTAGGAGGCTTCAGCTTAGTGTAGTTAATTTTTGTAACTGTTTGAGGTGTATTATGTGGAGCAGGTATGCTCATGTTCTGTTCCTTGTTACATGAATTTGCTTTTACAGTTACAATTTTTAAAGTTAAACTGGAAGATTTTCAAATTGCAGGGGGTTTATATCCACAGCAACATTTCAAACAGATCTGTAAAAAGTCTCCTTTCACAAATGGGGAAAATAGGAAGATTACTAGGCATTGAGCATAACTGTATATTAATTCAATTAACAGTAGAAATTGTATGTGTTGGCTGAAATTATTTTTAAGACCACTCACACATGCAAAAACACAAGCTCTGACAAGTGGCTCCTCCTCTTGTATTTTAGAATCTCATTCCTGAAAACAATATTAGTTTTATGCTTGCAGTTGCTCTCCTTTCCTGCAGCACACACTGTCCACTGTAATGCTGCAATACTCATTCAAGGCAGATAACTAGCTCAAATATGAATTGAACCTATATGTCATCAAACAGATGTCAAGCTACATCAAATCCAAGAAAATGTCCACTTTTTTTCTGTTTAAGTAGCAAAAGCTATTGGAAAACTGGTGTTGATATAAGACAATCAGCTCCCTCCCTTCCCACTGTGAATCTGCTTATAAGTCAGAGTGCAGGCTGCTGCTTAATTTTGAACTTTTGAACCCAAACTAAGTAATGCAATCTGAGCATATAGTAAAAAAAAAAAAAAAAAAAAAAAAAAGAAAATTATGTGGTACATATACTCCTAAAAATAAAGCTGATATTCTTTTCTGCCTGACTTGTTTATTCCCAACTTTTCTCTCTCCTCTAACTCTCAGACAAACTCACAGTTCCCTAAGGATACAAACGAGTTTCTGCTTTCTTCTCCCTTCATCTAAGCCAGCCAAGTCCCAGGTCTCCTGCCACACAGGAGTAGGAAAACATATAGAAAAAACAATCACACTTTTCTCAGTGGGGGCAGCAAGAGCTAAGATAATAGATTCTTTTTGCAATCTTCTTTCGTCATCAAATGGTTAAATTGACATAAGTTAAATTTTTCATCTAGCTTGAATAAAGAGGAAAAGAGAGGAAATTCAAAAACCGGTTGCTGTAGTAACAATCACCAGTAAAAATCTTTTCCACTAAAGAATAGTATTATCTCCCTCACCCCCTCAGAATTTTAGTTCCCCTTCAAAAATAATCATGCTGCCTCCTTTAGATTTGCTGTACATACCTCAACCATTAAACAAGACATTTAACCATAGTGGCAGTTCTGTGACCTTTGAATGCCGTGAAATCTCTAAGCGGTGCAGCTTGTTCATGAAGACTTGTACTGCAGAATCCAGTAACTGCATCCAGGATTAGGAACAGAATTAAGTAACAACAGCAAGCAAAAATAAAAATTAAAAAGAAAAAAGCAAAATAAAAATAAAAATAAAAAAAAGAAAAGAAAAGAAAACCTCCCCAAGTCCCCTAACCCAGACAAGAAAACCACCTTAAGAAGCAAAAAGACTCGGGAAGAGAGTGCACTTTTCTGCCAGTGTAAGGGCTGGAGTAGAGCTGAGCTTGCTGCAGTCTGCCTGCCTGTGTCAGTGAGCAGAAGGCCGTGCAGGGCTGGGAGGTGCTGTCAACTGCCACAGGCGCGGAAGAGCAGACCAATCCGCAGCTGCACTGTCAGCTCAGTGGAGTGAAGCCTTCTCTGTTTATGTTTCCTCATTTCAGGAGTGACGTCAAAGGGTTTAGTTTTTCCTCTTCATGTGCTATTAATTTTAAAAGACTACTATGGGAAGAATGTGTCAGTGATTTAGGCAGGCTACCCCACTCGAAAGAAACCAGAATCATCATTTATCTGGATTTACCTTAGAAATATTTTATGATGAGATGTACCAAAAAGAAATATCCTCATAAAATGGGGAAAGACTATAAATATATTATTATCTATTGAAGTAGTCTTAAATACATCTAGAATATTCACAGTGAGAGCTGGATTATCCGTATGAGCTGTGGTGCAAAATCCAACCTGATTCTCTCCTTTCCCTGAAGTAAATCAGGAACTGCTTCTCCAAATTCAGTGGTCATACCTGTGCAAATCTAGTGAAAAGAAATATGATTGAGACTACCTGTATCAGTCCCTGTATCATACCTGTATCAGTCAGTAGTGGGTACACTGCAAATTAGCAAACTTCTTTCATTATCCCATCAAAGTCACAGATGCAGTCACCCTTAAGGTCAGCTGCTCTGGGCAAGCACCCACTGGCAGATCACAGCCCAGCTGTGCTCACATACAAGCTCTGCTGTAGACCACCACACAGGGTTTTATCTCATGCCAAAGCCCAAGTCAGAAGGCAAAAAGCAATGGTAAAGCCTGCCCTCCTGTATCACCACATCATTTCCAATGGAGAAGTTATGCAGCTGAAGCTTAAAAAAACGAGTAATGTATGTCAAGGTCAATTAGCACGGGCTACAGAGTCCACATACCAAGAAAATTGGTAGGAGGTCAGTTGACAACTATAACTATTTATTTATCTTCATCATTCTAATCTTATTGATTTGCTCTTCTAGGGATTCCTTTCAAAGAGATTGGTTTATGAGGCACAGTCTATTCCTAAAAAGTCTTGAAATCTAACATTTCATTTTAACCCTCATGTAAGTGCTTTTGAAAGTGGATAGACTGACGTTCTTGAGAAAGAAATTTGTCAGTGATCCACAGAACAGCTACAAAACCAGTAGAATAATAGGAGCTTCTCCATGACCACTAATTGATGCTATTGATGAAATGTTACTCCCAAGCGGTCAAAACATTTAATGATTTTTTTTTCTCACTGAAAAGTCTGTCAGTGCAATCACTGCTAATGTAATCAGCTTCAGCAACAAAAGCAAATGGTTAGGATACTGTAAATGCTGTAATAATATATTAAAAAGTATTAAATAAGTTAGAGATTTACAAAACCAATTAAAACTTCTTTGCCTGTACTTGGAGAACTGTGTGAAGCATAAACAGGAATATTATTTTTTGTATACAGAAAATCATCACATTCATTTTCTCTCAGTATTGAAGAGGGGGTAACTGAATATTACACTTTGGGAATTGCACTTCAGGGACTGATTTTGGGAATTTCAGTTGAAAACAATATGAGTTCCAGTGAGAATGATCTGTACTGTGTGAAGAGAGGCTGAGTATGACATTGTTTTGTCTAAAAAAGGAGAGTTGATAAAAATTAACAACTATATAAGGGGGATATTTATCTAAAAATACTCCCTACAATACTAGAATTTATTCTTTGGCCTACTAGAATTTATTCTTTAGCCTTCACAAAAGTATAGCTGCATTTGAGCTGGTAGTAAGCCTCAAACTGTGTTTAGGAAGTGATTAGGGCAATGCCCAAACTCTGTAAAGTCCCATTCTAGGACCATGACATTGTAGAAAATCAAGGTCCACCATTCAGGCCTGTGCTCTGTATATTTCACCAGTATAGACATAGGCAATTTGCAAAAAAGAAGGGAATAAATATTTCTCCATATTCATTGTGATTGGAACAAATAAATTGCAGCAGAGGAAAGTTTTTTGACATAGGGAAAACTAAAAGTAGGAGAGTTGAATACTGAAAGAGATAGGCTGTGATAGTCTGCAGTATCCTGTTGCTAGCTGTTTTTAAAGGCATGATTAGGCAACCATCATTCATGAGCAGTTTTGACATAGGTGATCCTACTACTTTGGAGTGTAGAGGTAAGAATAAATGTACTGGTTTTGGCTGGGGTAAATTTTCTTCACAGTAGCTACTATGGGCTATGTGTTGGATTTGCATTGGAAACAGTGTTGATAATTCAGGGATGTTTTAGTTACTGCTGAGCAGTGCTTGTACAGGGTTGAGGCCTTTTCTGCTCATCACATGCCCTGACCAGTGAGTGGGCTGGGAGTGCACAAGAAACTGGGAGGCAACACAGTTCGGACAGCTGACTGCAACTGACCCAAGGGGAAGTAATGAATGATTCACCTGTTTTGCTTTGCTTGTGTGAGCAGCTTTTGCTTTACCTGTTAAACTGTCATTATCTCAATCCAGAAGTTTTATCACTTTTACTCTTCAGATTCCCTAAGCTATTCCATCAGAGGGAAGTGAATTAGCAGCTGTGTGGGGCTTAATTGTCAGCTTTTTCTGCATTTTTCTGCATTTTAGCATCAATTTTATAATTTTATTACACTGTGCTTCATGAATTAGGGTTTTGATATATTCAAGATCTGCATAAGGTCTTAGATCTCTCCTAAAGAAGCTGGAGGTTACTTCAGCCTCCAGGAATCATGTGACAATAAGTGCTCACTGTGTATTTTGTGATGTAGATGTCTCTGGGTTGAAAAGATGGAGATGCCTAGAAGCACTTCTGATTGCAGTTTCTTCTTAGACAAAGATAATCTCAAATAAGTACATGTCTGTGCAGTGCTACAGGACTTTGATTTGCTCAGCAAAACCATGTGCTTCTGTGACAGGATGGGAAGGATTGCCGAAAAGAATTGGGGGTCTATCTAACAAAGGAAAAAAAAAGAACCCTTGCTAATCTGATCAGATATGTTGTAAAACATCCTGGCAATGGTAACATGAGTGTCCAAATAAATGTTAACCACAGTAGCCTAGACAAAAAAAAAGCTGAAAAAAAGGAAAACTCCATTATTCTTTTAAAAATGTCATCTGAGGAAGAAGAATGCAAATCAACTGATGCTCTGCCCAGATGTCTCTATATTGATGTAAAATGTATCAAAAATAATACAAAGTGCTGGAAAACTTATGCAAGATCAAAATATCTTAATTAACATAACAGAAACTTCGTAGGATACAGTCATGTGCATATGTGACTGGAATACTAATACCAAAGAGCACAGCTTGTTCAGGAGAAACAGGAGAGAAAAAGGTAAAGGAGATTATACCACATATCTTATTCAGATGTTCAGGATGCAGCAGGAAACACTGAAAGTCTGAATGATAGTACAAAGGAAAAGAATATAGGCAATTCCCAGAATATAGGCAGAATATAGAAGACACCCTCTGCTGCAGATCAAAGCAGGTCAAATTACTAACTCTTTTTGTTAGCAATTAAAAGGATTGTCTGCATCACAGAACTTGACCATAATGGAAGGTTTTAAACATGGAGCTCTTGGAAAAAGAGCTGAGCTGAACTCAAGACACCTTGTTTCATTCTCGCCAAAGTGTTCAGAGTACACTTATGAATTGCTTGAATTTATGAGCCTGTCTTCTTGAGCAGTCCCGCTTGACTAAGGAAATTATTTGACTTGCTTTTAGGGCTCTTGGTCAACATTGTGAGCACTTTAATATTTTCTTTAGATATTTTCTTTTCTCAACATAGCAGACACATCAAGACATGCCATCTCTTACCATGGGATGTCATTCCTCTTCTCAAATCTTCATCCCTTCAGTTGTCATCTTTGGAAAGGGACTTTGATATTGGAGAGACTGCTTAATCTGCTTCACCAAAACCACACTCCTTAAACCCAGATATACTGCCTGAAACCTGAAAAAGATAGATTACAAAATCAATCTGAGTGCCAGTAGAAATTAAGTTTGCAAATGGTAGAATTGCATGCACTGTCTATGGACAGGCAAAAAGCTAGATCCTTCCTAAGATACCTTCCACCTTATCTCCCCCTCTTTATTTCTATCCTGTCCATCTTTAGAAAAGGCTCCAGTATGTGATCACATAGTACTCTTCATGTTGTTGACAATGTCATTTGAGGCAGTAAAGGAATTTTAAAGTTTAGGAATAATGAGTGGAAAAAGATGCATCCTTTTTAAGCTGCTGCCACTGCTGAATGAATTCATGACTGACTCTTCCTTTCCACATCCCTCAATTCCCCCCAAAGTTGTCTGAAGTCTTTTGTAGTCAAAGAAAGGAAGGAGAGAGTGGCCAAGCACAGACAAAGAAACAAAGTGTGAAGGAACTTTAGGATTATCCCACTTCAGGACAACAGGCATACTACTCTTGAGTGCCAGTTTACATGCTACACCAGATATATTGCTGTTATATAACTTTTTAAGGCAGATTTCTCCAGGCTGAATGATGTGAAATGGCTGGATAGTGGCTAGGTGTGAATGTCTTGTGCCTGTTTTTTTAACAAATTAATGGCCTTAGTTAGCTTTTTAATCTTGTTACAGATGCAATGAATGGCTGGAAGCACCGTTGGTGCACTGTCTGTGGAACAGACTCTTTTACAGTTTTCCTCTCCTGGGATCTGTGCAACTTTTTCAGTAAATATACAGGCAGCTTGTAAAAACTGTCCAAAGATGTTGTTGGCTGGTGATTAGCTGAGGTTCGGGGCTGTTTGGAATGACACAAGGCCATGATGCAGAGGGCACTATAGCTCAGAAAAGCATGGAGATAGGTAAGGTCATGATGATGGTCAGAGTGAGGTGATCCCAAAAGAAGAACACAGATTGCTGATATGACTGCCGACCTGTTTATCTAACCCATAAAGCTGCTGTGTTGGAACAAAGTTTAGACTTTTGGGTTTGACTTCGTCTGGCAAAGAGCTGTCATAGCAAGATTACAGTGCTTCCAAGAAAGGTGTCTCCAGCTCACACAGACCTACATGTGCATTACTCTGCCTGTCTTCCCAGCCTTAGTCCTACCTATGTATCATTAGGCATCTGTTCCAATATGATCTAGAAAATATGGCTGCCTCAAGCAAATAACTGTCCTCCAACTGTCCCTTAGAGCTTATCAGAGTTCCCAATCTCTTTTCCATCCAGCATCTGTTTGATTCTCAATTGCTTAGTTAAAAAAAAACCAACAAACCCAAACCAAATAGTTTTTCTTCATATTATTGTCTTTCTTTTAGCTTTCTTTCCCCTTGTACAGTGAAAAGCCAATGTCATGCACAGAAGAAAGGTCCCTCTCTTACAATATCTGTTGCACTTCATATAGAGTTCAGGAATTTCAATTTGGAAGCAGTTATGGACAACAGTTGTCATCTGAGGCCAACTATTGCAGTAGGTTCCCAGGCAATTTGGGCTGACCCTAAACATTCCTTGGCAAGGCAAAGCACAAGGGCATTTGAGCAAAGGGTCAGCACCATAGATTTGTCAACAACCCATTTCACAGGTAAGAAGAGGGAATCAAGGCTTTAGATCTCCATGTATAAGTACCCTCAGGATTTAAGCAGGCAGAGTAACAAAGGAGGAAGGAAATTTACACAGTGGGAAATCTAGGGGCATGAAAGTCCCTAGCAGTAGATGAATTAGGAATTATTGGTCATAATAATTCTATCAAGGCTAGGAAGAAAGTACCAAGATAGAAGTCTTGTAAAAAGTGGTTTATAAAAACATAACATCAGATTGATGCTCTACTATTCAGTATATTAAAATTTATAGAAAAGAAGTAAAGTTCCAGAACTTTAACTTGGTTTCATTCAACCTAAGAACATTTGGAATTATGTAATGTGACTAGATTTTTAGAAAACCTCTCCACTGAGTTCTATATACTGATGCATAGATTTCAGTGGTGAGAAAGACCTCTCATACATTTTTTATTTTATATTGGAAGAATATAAAAATAATTTCTCCTCCATGGATTAAGTAGTTTACATAAACAGCACTGGATGAGTTCAATGAGCATCATATATGATGATGAAAGAATAGGAAGAGTTTCAAATGCCCTCTAATTTGGTGCACTGATCTAGAACACAGCATGAACCTTGATTTTCAGCAGACGTAACTCCTGAATCAATAAAAAAGTAACTGTATACCTGATTATTATGAACTGATTCAGGGTTCTATCATAGTCTTGTTTCTGTTTTACACTGCTTATATGACTTTCTAAGGGTGTCAGTTGGATTACTGGTGAAAAGGATCATGGCATGGCTTGCTCTCAGCAGGGCGTCTTGGCTGGTAGTGCACAGAGCAATGGCAAATCCCTTGGAGTCAGAGTACAGCCATATTGGCAGAGGTGCAGTTTGTGCTGCTACTGCAAATGCTGTATATAGGTACAAAGAACTTCATTATATGGAACACAGAAGCTGACACATAGTTCTCAGGCATCAAAAAACAAGGGTGATAAAACATTGTTGTGAATGACTCGTATTTGTTTTAGTGATTAGACCGTATGCAAAACCATTTGTTTGCTTGCTAATATGACATTCGATTTCAAATCCAGGAAAATTTAAAACAGAAAGATGAAAGGTTTAGAGATTTTTCTTACCTGAAAGATGAAAAACTTTCTTTTATTTTGGTCAATTCTGAGTACTTTTTTCTTCACTCTTATCACTCATAGACAGGTGGTAAAACTTCCCTTTAAAATCTAAACAAGTTCAGAGAAAATTTTCAGTTGCAATAAGCATCAAGATCAGCAAATCCAAAAATTATCTTTTTAATACTATTGTTGCTAATACTTCCCCAAGTTCATCCAGGTCTAATTTGCTTTTTAAATATTGTTGTTTATTTGCTTCTTTTCAGTCAGTGTGTTCTTTTAAGAGGCTCCTGTTATTTCAGACAATTGAAAAAAAAATATAAATCAAAAGCAATATTATATCACAAAAGAAGTAGAAGAAATAGAAAACCAAATCAGACACTATTCTGTATTGAAGAGTTAAAAATCGTATCAGAGGTATTAGTATATCAACCAGGGAAACTGTAGAAGTGGAAAGTATTTTAAGGAAAAAAAATCCCAAATCCTTGTTTGTTCAATTGAGTATGTTATAGCCTATGCCAACAAGTAAGGAGAGGTAGAAAAAAATAATGATATGATCATTACCAATTAAAAACCTCTTTTTTAATATTTCCAAACTTTTACTGAATCACTATTTTACATGGATAAGCACATAAGTATTTTCTGGAAAAAATGTTGAGAAAAAAAGTATATTTACTACATTTTAATTTCAACGTGTACAAACTTTACATAGAGTCAGAGTCATGATAAACAGGCAAAATAGTTACTAAAACACAAAACACATATATGCTCAGCTCCTCTTGTGAAGGAAGAAAGACAAATGTAGGTTGCTTCGATGTTCTGCCAAGCATCTGCAATTTTGTAAATTACAGAATAGACTAACATTTTGTGACAACTTGCCTTGTCAATATTGTCAGAGGATAAACTATGGATTTTCTGACAACTGCCTTCCCCTTTCTCAGTCCCCTAATTCCAAGCATCTCTGGTCTGCATCTTCACAGATCTTAACCAAGACCATAGCTTCTTTCTGGCATTGTAGGCAATAGATAAAGTTGGATGATGGAAGTTATCATTCCCTTAGCTCCTTGGCCTACCTGTCACCTGGAGGCCATTTCCCTTTCACTGACATATTTTTGGAGTTGCTTCATGTACGGTTTAGCTCTTAATAATGTGGCAACAGTGACCTCCAGGAAAAGCATCTTCTCCAGCAGTCTGACTAGATCGATTCTGGGGCTGGTCTTGTCCAACATCTTCATCAACGACCTGGATGAGGAGACAGAGTGTACCCTCAGCAAGTTCGCTGATGACACCAAACTGGGAGGACTGGCTGATTCACCAGAAGGCTGTGCTGCCATTCAGCAGGATCTCAACCAGCTTGAGAGTTGGGCAGAGAGGTTCAACATGGACAGGTGTCCATGAACCTCATGAGGTTCAACAAGGACAAGTGCAGAGTCCTGCATCTGGGAAGGAACAACCCCATGCACCAGTACAGGCTAGGGATTGAACTGCTGGAGAGCAGCTCTGCAGAGAGAGACTTGGGAGTCCTGATTGATAATAAGCAATGGCATTCTGGGATGCTTCAAGAAGAGTGTGGTCAGCAGGTCAAGGGAGGTTCTTCTCCTTCTCTACTCTGTCCTGATGAGGCCTCATCTGGAGTCCTGTGTCTACTTCTGGGCTCCCCAGCTCAAGAGGGACAGAGAACTTCTAGAGAGAGTCCAGTGCAGGGCCACCAAGATGATCAGGGGACTGAAACATGTTTCATATGAGGAAAGACTGCGGGAGTTGGAGCTGTTCAGTCTGGAGAAGAGGAGACTGAGAGGGGATCTTATTAACATTTACAAATATCTAAATGGTGCATGTCAGGAGGTTGAGGCATCCCTTTTTCTCTATTGTAGCTAGCAACAGGACCAGGGGTAATGGAATGAAGCTGGAACACAAAAAGTTCCACTTAAATATAAGAAAAAACTATTTCACTGTGACGGTGACAGAGCAGTGAAGCAGGCTGCCCAGAGGAGGTTGTGGAGTCTCCTTCCTAGGAGGTCTTCAAAATCCGCCTGGACACGTTCCTATGTGACCTAATCTAGGTGAACCTGCTTCTGCAGGGCGGTTGGGCTAGAAGATCTCTAAAGATCCCTTCCAAACCTGCCATTCTGTGATTCTATGACTCTATGATCAGACATCAATACATTATGTTGTTTTAAAACTCCCAAAGTATAAGAACCTAGCTTACTGGAAATTAAGTATGCATATAATATTGCATACAGAGATTCTTGGTTTCATGTGTCAATGGTCTTTCATAGACACAGACTACCTAGTGCTTATATTTTATTTATATCAAATGAAATCTTATTTATACATACATTCCAGTCTTGTAAACATATGTAAATAACGATTTGAAAAATTAGCTCCTTTCCTATAAAATGCTGAAAATCTTAGAATCCATCTTTTTCATTTTTTTTCATGTCCCAATGTTACCAGTGTATAATTCTGGTAAGACTTTGGAATGTCCAATAATTTAATGGCAGCATCATAGAATCGTAAAATGGTTGGGTCAAAAGAGATCTTAAAGATGACCTAGTTTCAAATCCCCTGCCATGGACAAGGACCCTTTCCACTAGATCAGGTTTCTCAAAGCCTCATCCAACCTGGCCATATAGCATTAGATGTAAGAAATAACAAGTGCACTTTTTTCGGGATGATATGTGATGAGTTATGCATTCACTACAAGCTTCTAATGATACAAATGTGGTCCCAAATAGGGTAGAATAACAGTCACAACAGTAGCATACCCATCTGACAATATGAATATTTTCGTTAATTGGCATCAGAGGCATTTTTTAGCACAGCAATAATATGGCATCCAGCCACTGAAAGACATTAAAGATAGGACATAGTTACTAAAGTCCCCAGAATTTAAAGGACTCCTTTAAAGCAATTTAGGCTGAATTTTTAATGGCATCAAACAGGACCTTAATTAATGCTCCATGGTACTGCATCTGATTCACCCTCCTCCTACACACACACTTTTTTTTTATGAGCAGAACTTTTTCCCTGTGACCTCTACTGATCTATCCCACAAACCAGACACTTGGTGTCCCTGCCTTGCACTCTTAAAATATGCAATCTCCTTCCCAGATGCTTGCAACGCTGAGGTATGTTCAGTGTAGCTCTCTCTGATTGCTGTCTTTCATGTGCCTTCTGTCTGAATCTAATTTTCAGTCACAAGATTTGCTAAACACATGGAAATCTGTTTTTCCATCTATTACGTAGGAATAAATATTATGAATCAAAGTGAAGCCAAGCTAGGGGACTGAAATCATCTCCCAAAAGTCAATAAATACATATTAAATTAGTAGATAAATAAAGGCTATAAAAGTAATTTCTCTTCCGTAAAATTGGCACGTAGGACTACATATCCTGTGCTTCCACAGTTTGGTTCATATCTGAAACTCCAGTTTATTAGTTAGTGAAGAGAAAAATTAGAATAAAAATGCTAGGAATTGCAGCTGTCAGGCTTAAAGAACCCCAGCCACTCTCACTGAAGTGCAATTGCCCTTTATCTAAGGTATTTTTCTAAGTGATATTTTTCTGTGATGACTAAGACCACTCAATATCGCGAAACAAACCAATCTCTAATAAGGGCAAACCTGACATAAATGGAAACTACTAAAGAACAAAAATTAGCAGAAAAGAGAGAAAATTTTACCAACAGCAAGCATTAAGGAGAAGAGAGACATATTTTTACATGGTTCTAAATATTTCCTGTGTGCTTAACTTTAAATCCCAAAGGCAAAACATCTCACCCATGAGATACATAAACAAGCTAAACACGACCCAGATTAAGGGCAAAAGAAAACATGTGGCCTGCACTGACACATAGAAGAAGGTGAGCTCAATGCTCAGAGATTAACTCAGCTACACAATGAGGATCAGGAGAGATTTGATAGCTGATGTTTTGCTAAAAAACAAAGCACTGTCACACACTGAGATATCCAGTTATTTGATCAGGATTATGAAACACACATCAGTCGTATCAATTTGTCTGATCTCCCAACTTCAGCAGTGATTTTTATTTATGAAGTTCCAGTGTATACTCTCCTATCTACATACAAAATCCCCTCTGTACTGCAATTTTGTATATTCACACATGCACACATACATCTACTATTTCTTACTCTTGTTCTAAATGTCAGAATTTATCATTATAAAACCTATCTTTACATATTCCAAAGAGAGGACAATATCTCAGGCATGGATAAAGGTATCGACTCCTTTTTACGTTGGTTAGTCACTCTGTAGAAACATAGTTTTGTGAAAGTCTCCTTGTTTATTTTTCAGTCAACTACACCATCCTGTCCCTGGAATTTCAAGGTCAGAGGCCAGCAGGATAATTTCTTACAAAGTTAGCAGACTTCTGAAGAGAATTAGTTCAAAATTAAACATCCTTGAAAAATATTTGGCATTGACTGAAGGAGCAGTTCTTTAAAACAAGACTCTGTATGACAATGTCTTTATCTGCACCTCTGTTTTCACTGCTGTCTTACTTAGATTCATTTGCAATTACCAGATAAAAATTGATAAAGGAAATAAGCAGTTGTAATTATTATTTGAACTAGTACTAAGGCATAGAAGGGGTATTGGATAAAAAATTGACGTTAGAGAAGACAGAAGAACATTGGGTTGGTATAAAAAACCAGGAATTCTGACTTGTGGTCTTAAATTCTAGTCACAACATGAAAGAAAACCAGACATTTTGTGTTTATTATTTGTTGGGACTGAAAAGTTATGAGAAATATTTTCCACTGTGACTGGGTGCAGAAGCACTAGAAATCACCCAAAATTTGACAGAACATGAAAATCTGGGAAACTTGCCTGGATGAACCTGGATACAGCATTATAAATATTAACCATGTGTCCAACAAACTGCTCAATTCTGGGACTTGCTGCATGTCATTCATCTCCACTAAAGAAATATAGAAGTAAAATACTCTGTCCAGGGTTTGCCACAACCCCTGCATCAGACATCCTGCTCATGTATTGTCCTTGAACTTTTATTTGCATTGTATACAAAGAATCTCTTACGTAGCTGCTGTTCTGGGAGAAAAAAATTGTTTTTTCTTATTGTAGTAAATGGACAAAGGAGAAGAGTAGTAAGAGCAAGCAGTAGGCAGATGAAGGGAAATCTGACTCGTATATTGGATTCAGTCTAGGACTTGAGTTTGTTCGCTACCTGATTACAGGGAGATCACACCTTGTTGTCTCACTGGGTGGCTTTTCCCCTACTCCTATGGATCTATTCATACCATGGCTGCATTCTCTTTCTTTGGATGCTATGGTGCTTTCCCAGGCTTCCCATATATTGTAGAAGAGGTGAGAAACCTCTCAAGGGCCTGCTGATCACACTTGTCTCCATCACATTATAATTGCCTTTCCACCTTCAGATCCAGAGATCTATAGGAGCTGGATTTGGGTGGAAAGGAATTCCAGGACAAATAGCAAAGTATGGTAGAAAGAAGTGGACAGTCAGGTCTCCTTGACCTCTGTATAGATCTGAAATTAGAACTACCCTCTACTATCTGAAGTGCAAATTATTTCTGGATATCTCTCAAGAGCTAGAGGCAAGGTTTCCAAATCATCAATTTGTCAGACTTGGTGCTTGTTGTCTCCTTTTCCAGCAGAGACGTAATGTTTTTTGGTTCTCCCTGACTCCCAATCTAGATTAAAGAGAAATCTTCAGGTCCTCACAGTTCAAAAATAGAATGCTGTAATGTGTGCTGGGCCATATCAACACAGACAGTTTCAGATTGCCCATAATGTTTTTCCCATGTTTTGTGCTGTTGCTGAATGAGCCAGCTTATATATGAGAATTGCAGAAATGCATCCAGGTAGACAAGATGTATGTGCAACACCTGAAATGGGACTTTAGGATTTTCTATGGTAATTCATAAAGCCACTTAGATCTTTGAACAGCACCATACAGTTGCTTATAGAGTGGCTGTTTTTTTTTTTAACAATAGCACTAGCTCTGTAGGAGCCTATGTCTTTCAGAGAGGCAGGATTCAGATGTGGGCTCCACTGAAGTTCTTGTAGACAATGCATCTACATTGCTGTAGACAACTGCTTTCCAGAAAGCACTGTTGGACTCAGCAATAACTACTAGTGTATACTAGTAAGGGAAAAAAGCTGGAGCTATATTTTGTTTATATTGTACTGAAAAATAGTTTTAAAACATAAGTAAGCCCCATTAGCACTACCAACAACACAAAACTGTTTTCTGTCTCAAAAAGAGGGTCACATATTTAACTTGTGTTTGCACAACACCTCTCACTGTAAAATCCTGGTCCATGACTCACAAATCATCGGTAACAAGCAGAAATTTCCTCTTGCACTTTCCTACTGTAGTCTAAGTACTACGAGCTTTGTGAGAGGAAGAGGATTACTTTAACAATTAGTAGCTGGAAAGCAATTGCAAGTGTAATAAGCGTGCACATTCAATGCTATTAATTCTTTTGCTGCTGAACACTTCACTGAATACATCTGCTAAGTAAAGCAGAGGTGTTCATGAAATTGTCTGCAAGGCACAGAGAAATCCATCATACATCAGCTCAATGAAAGTGTGAACCACTTTGGTAGTAAGACTAGTTGATATGTTCAGTTCAACTGAGTCACTTCCATCAGGTCAACTGTAAGTTTATTTAAGACCATTTGAGAAAGCTACTGATTTATTAGGGTATGTGTACAGATGTTACTTGTGAAAAGAGGAAGAATTTAAGCTTTTGCTGGTATAACACATGTTTTATAAATCTGAAACTCACAGTGTGTATTGCTCTGGAAAAATAGAACAGGATGATGATAATTACTAAAGACTCTCATTACAGTAATCTACAGTGGAAGAGGTCAAGCAACTGAACATTGTTCAGAGGACAGGATATGAGACACTCTACCTTCTTCAGATGGAGGACAGGGAAGTGCAAAGGAAGGGGAGTGCAAAGGAAGGAAAACTGAGATAGAGTGAAAAGAAGGCAAGTCTGTATCATTTACATAAAAATTGTCTTAAATTAGAGCACCAAGGAAGATGTTTCAGACTTTTTCCATTTCTATGCTAGTAAAATAACGTATGTGAGAAATTCATAAAGAATCTTGCAATCATTTAATTTTAGAGTAAACCACAGATGTTTGAGATCAAACACATGGGACATCTTAATAAATGAGATGATAGAATGGGAAACTGATGGGAATTAAACCAACTAAACAGATCTGATTTTGCAATTACAAATCCCTCTGGATATGCACATCATATCTATCAGTCCTTCCAGGGACTTTGCATCAGTGTGGCTGAAATGAGCATGTTCAGCAGTTAATTTCTGATTAGCAGAGCACAGCAGAAGCTCAGAACAGTGCCAAGCCTGACATATCAAGGCTCTCCTCAACTCACCCACTACTGTATCTGGTTGGAAATTTCCAGAGTGGCCATGGGAAGCATCTGGCTAGAAACTAGAAAGCAAGAATGGATATGTATTTTGATACATTCTGAAAACTGTACTCTCTACATTTATATGTAGCAACGATCTGCTGCTGGCAAATGCAATTTAAAAACTTCCCTAAAGTTTTCTTTGTGGAATTCTGTTTTATTCACCGAGCTGCAAGAAAAAAATCAGAAGTGTGTGGGCAATGTCATGATTTAACAGCCAGTTTCTCAAGCATGAAGTCATAAACATTATTATTATTTCACTTATTCAATTCAGTCCAGTTTCAGGAAAATAAAAAGCAGATTTACCTTTTTTTTTTTAAAGTTTTGCAGTTAGATTTTTGTTAGATGGTATTTCTTTAGGCAAAATTCTACACTATAAATGATACTTAAACAACATTTTTGTTAATATTATTCTATAAAGAATTGATTGATTGACATAGTCTTCGTCTTGTGACAGTGAAGGAAATCAATGTCATCTTTTATAAAAAAACCAAAGGCTGTCATACTAACTGTTGTTTTGTTGAAATGTAAAGAGAGCCACTGAAATTACATGTAGGAGTTAGGCAAAGAGTGTGTGTAGGAGTTATCATGAGGCTCAAAAGTAGAGAGAATATGCATGCACACAGAAATGGCTATATTCTTAATGTTTTCAACAGGAATACTAAGACCTCAGATAGAGATAAATTCCTGTTGTTTCTCTTGTGGTAATGTCAATTCCTTTTATTGGAGTGCACCCAGAAAATCACTTGTAGACAAACTCTAGCATTCTGCATAGTAGTACTTACTGCATACTAGTGCTTACTGCATTGCTTACCACTTGTTCCTTTTTCTTTTTAATTCATTAACAGACCATTTTTAGGGAAAAGGTTATGAAAAAAACAGTGTACGAATTCAGTTCTGAATATAGTTCAGCACCAAATCGGTTGAGAAAAGCTTCTACTGTGTGATTCGTTGGCCATACATATTTTCACCTGATATTTCACCTGAATTATTCTTTATTTATCCATAAATACACATTAAAATAAACTGATGACAAAATATCTACAGAAATTCATGTTCTAACGTGTTTTCAATTGATTCACAAGATATACAATTCCCTTGAAAAGTAATCTGTTAGTATTGTTTTCCACAACACGAAATATCTGATTTGCTGCAATTAGGCAAGGCAGAAATACATGCTATCAATTACCAAGCTGAATAGCAGTTGACTTTCATGATCATTTGCCAATCGTCAGGCATTAATAAGAAGCCAACATGGTTTCTTTTGACGTAATCTCTGTACAGTAAATAGAGTACTTGTGCAAATTTGATGGGCTTATTAAAGCTTGTGGAGCAAGAGAAAAGGAAAAGATGGTACAGTGTAATGGAGTGTAGCCTTGGGACATTGTATTCTGTCATAGCAGAGAGTTGCCAGGGGAAACTGCAAGATGCGAATTCCAAACATGTTTTGTAAGAGAAGAAATATCAATAGTGGAATGGTGTCCTTCCTTTTCATATATGTGACTGCAGAATGTTCATGGAGCTCATATAGAATGCTCATATGCATTCTGTACTGTTATATCTGGAAAGACTGTCCAGTTGTAAAATGAGTGTTATATGAATGCTGAGTAGAAGTTAGTTAGTACCAAGCTGGTGTATGGTTTGCCTGATAGTAGCTTAATTTTTGAATGCAATGTACACAGCTTTATGGGTGCCATGACTCACTTAGTAGTCTTTAGACAGAGCAAGAAGAGGACTACATACAACCAACCTTCCTTACTGTTGGTTTTGGATGGTTTGTTTAGGTTGTTTGAGGTTTTTTTGGGGGTTTATTTTTGTTTTTTTTTTTAACACTATATGATTAGACCAGTTGTTTTTCTCCAAGAAATACCATAAAGATTCAGAGACGAACTTGTTAATGAAAATACACCCTAAACTCTTTACTATGTACTGAATTAAAAGTAGGATTTCCAAGCTAACTAGAAACAAATCTGTTTTCACAGTGCTTCGTACCCAAATTGGGTACCTTTCTGAACAAAAGTACATATCACAAGTCAGGAATGCAACTGAAAGCTTTAAGTAGATCAATAAACAAAGTTGGATAATAACCACAGTATTTCTTTCTGTCCCTTCCTTATGAGGTATCTGACTAGACCCTCTTCCTATGAAAAAAGAAAAGAAAAGAAAGAAGAAGGAAGAGAGGAGAGAGGGGGAAGGGGGAGGAGGAGAGAGGAGGGAGGAGAGGGGGGGGGGAGGGGAGAGGGGGGGAGAGGAGGGGGGGGGAGGGGGGAGGGGGGGGGGGAGGGGAGAGGGGGGGAGAGGAGGGGGGGGGAGGGGGGAGGGGGGGGGGGAGGGGAGAGGGGGGGAGAGGAGGGGGGGGGAGGGGGGAGGGGGGGGGGGAGGGGAGAGGGGGGGAGAGGAGAGGAGAAGAGAGGAGAAGAGAAGAGAAGAAAAGAAAAGAAAAGAGGCCCCCTCTAGGTAAAGTTAATAAATCCTTCCATTTATATATAATATACTGGCTGTCCATACAGCAGTCACCTCTGGCTTGCCAAAATCAAGCCTAGAGACTTTACACAAGTCTTTTTAGTTTAGTGTTGCATTTGTGAATATCCCCACAGCATCAGAGGAATCTTTCCTAGTAATTAACAACTCTGAACATAGCTTGTAGAATACAGCTGCAAACTGTGGGATTTTATCCTGTCTCTGAGGAAATTTACAAAGGATTTTTTTTCCTTTATCTCATAGCCTAAGCCACCTATTCAGTCTGCAATTTAGTTAGGTTATGGCTCCTGGTGATGGTACATACTCTTATGCAAAAATTAGATTTCTCAGATACTGAATGTAGCTGATCTTTACAATGAGAAATAGTTAATCCATTTTCACTATATCAGCAAAACTCCTAGTGAAAAACAACTAGCATATTCAAGAGATAACTACAAAAAGAACAAACAATACCACAAGTGTCCGTTTCAAATTTGCTATAGAAACACAGTTCAACTAGGAACTCATTGATGTCTGTAAATCATCCCTAATTTGAGATGTTATGTGGCATTTTGACTACCATGGTCCTGTTTTAACTCCCTGTTTTAAAATATGTCCATGCTTTTTTCCCAACATACATGGTATCTAGATTTTATACACTTTTATTCCAAGCTATTCAGACATAACTGTATTTAGACGCTATCCTTCTTACTGTCTCTGTGTTTTACAGATTGGGAAAGAGGCACAGTGCTACAGTGATTTATCGGAAACAGTCAATGAGGAGAGACATACACATCAGGGCTCTGTCCAGGAAATTGCACATTTTGTAAAACACAGGCACAAAGTTCTACATTTTACAGATGAAGAAATATTGAAATCAGGAAGCAATCTGTCTACAAAATACTAATACAAAGACAAAACACTGTTATTAAAAAAGAAAAACCAGCCTAACACGTGAAAATCAACAAATCCCCTAAAATGTCTAAGTATGAGGCCTATCCCGAAATATAGTACAAATGCTTTGCTAAACTGGAATATGTGGGTAGACAGAGGTATCAGATTTCAACAATTTCACCAATAGCACTAACAGATGAATAGACAAATTATTTGTAGTGAATGAAGTAGCATATATTATTGAAATCACTCTGATTTACTTAGCCATTCTGAGAACACATTTAATCTCTTGGATTGTTTTATGATTATGTATTAAGTAAAGGCTTTCAGCCTTGAACTGAGATAAAAGGCTCACAAAATGAAAATTATTCAGAATAGTTGTACAATAATTATATCAGAGTTTGAAAGTCAGGGCTCAAAAAGCCTAGTCTTCACTACATCAACTAACTGGGTTAAGATGTAATTTGCTCTTGATTGGTACGTACCTTCACAGGAGAGTAATTTCTGAAAGTAAATGCCTGAACTGCTTCAAATAAAATTAAATGCAGGGCTTATAGAAATAAAATGTATCTCTGTGATGGAAAAACCATCTTTACATTCAACATGTGAACATGCTGGTTTGAGATTAAGATCTCAGAGCTACCAGTATGTGTGTAGTTTGAGCAAGGCCAGCAGAGCCCATTCCTCAGTGCAGGCAGCCATCACAGCATCTCGATAGCGGCATTCTTCCCCCTTCTTTGCTCTGTCAAATACCAGAACATGCTTGCTTCATGGAAACAAGCTATGGTCTCTGCTGTCAACTGTTTCTCTGTATTGTCGATAAGAGCAATAGCTGTCGTGGGTCAAATCATGCTGGGAAGCATGCACTCAAGCAAATAGCAAGATATTCCTTGACTTGAGTTCTGCCCCTGTTAAATTTTTTAGAACATCTGTAGCCCTGCATTCTGTCATATTACAAGTAACAATATGAACTGCTGAAAAATACCTTTAAATGAAAACTTCTCTTGTGGATGACAGGATCAAGACATGATGACTTTAAGGTAGGAATAACAGCAAGATTTAGAATAGTCTCCTCCATCCTGTATATTATGCTCATCTTTGAGAGCTTCCCCTTTACCTCTCTACTAGTTTCACTTGGAAAGGCCTTTTTAAATGCTAAAATAACCTTTGATCATATCTTGGCCTTTATGAGACACAATGTCAACAGGAAGAAAGTATTTATTTCCTTCTTTAGAGTTGATCTAATGTATGTGTAGTAACACGTTTTTCTGAACAAGCAGAGCTTCTGAATATATCCATGGACAAATCTGAAGAGTAAGTAACTACATAGGTGAATATTTCGAAATGAATATAGGATTGGCCTTCACTTCTTATTGCAGGATTAATATTTGTTAGCCTTGCATTATTAAAACTTCTTTAGGTGAGACTTAATGCAGTCTGGGAGAACATCAGTGATGCTCCTCCTCATGACCTTCCAAATGTCTCAAATTCTTACAGATATGCTAGCTCGTTGCCTGGGTATATTTGGAGATATATGTACTTTGTGTGTCCCAGATTACTAGAATTTTGGACAGAGGATAACCATGACTATTTTTTTCTTATACACAAAAGTAATTTGAGCAGAGATCATTGGGCAATGCCGGAGACCTCAAACAAGGATAGCACGTCCCTATTCATCAGAAAAGCAACAATGGAGAAGTTCCAGGGAAAAGGAACTAGCTAGTCTTTGTTCTTAAAAACAAATCTCCTCCCAAAAAAATGAACCACAAAACAAAACAAAAACAAAGAAAAGGAAAAAGTCTTGGCTTCCTGTTGGCTTTTTAGATTATGATGCTTGTTATCGGCCTTATACTGTCCCCCAGCCATGCCATGACACAAAGTCAGACAAGATGCATCCTGACTGGTCAGTGATTAGTAAGAGTCCAGCTCTGAATAGTATTCAGTCTGCATTAAAAAATATCCTTGAGAGGTCAGAAAATCCATCAATGTTTGAGTGTTTTAGCATGTAAGTTAACCTTGTTTTCAGATAGGTATCTTTTTCTGAAGAAACTGAAACTTTGGGAGCTGTGGTAACTGTCTCTATATCATCAGAATACAGTGTTTCTTACTGAGAATGCATAAAACCCTTAGCATGTATTAACGTATGGCATTTAAACAACATTTAAAAACAACCATCCAAGCAGCTTTAGATGAACATACTATTTGTTGAAAGACTGCATATCTGTATAATTTTGGGAGGATCTGTATCATGTTCAGCTGTGAGATCAAGCCAAAAAAGCAGTTTGAAAAACAGCTTGCAAAAGACATAAAGATAATAAAAATGACTTTTTGTAAAGATTCATAAAGTACTCACAGAAAATGAAGCTATAGCAAACAAACAACCAAAAATGATTTAAGTAAATTTCTACTTCTGAGATAGTCAGGAGCTTGATAGAGATCCTATGTTTCAGAGATTCTATATGGCAGACACATCAGATTATCTGATGAAAATTGAAAGCTCTTTAAAAGAAACCATAGGACAAATTGTTAATGTTTATTTTGTCAAATCACAAAACACAGATATTACTCCTTGAGAGTTTTATAGAAACTCAAGAAACAGCTGAAACTAACTGTGATGTTATAACATTTTGCTTAGAATTGCTTCATGTCTGAGGACTGGAAGGTAAACTAGCATGATAGCTATTTAATGAAGTGATTTGAGAGATGGTCTGGGGGAAGTTTACAAGTTAGTAAGTTTGTGTTGGGCAAATGATTAGATGTTATTTTAGAGAAGTAACTTGACACTTGAAATAGGATACATGGGCTACTGTGTATTGTCATTGTTTTTTGTTTTCTTTAAAAAAGGTTTTGTCTGGGCAAAATGTACACTATTGCTTAAGTGATAAATAACTTTCTTGTCTCCTAGTGTCTACACATACACTGCATAAGTTGCTTACTGTTTCTTCTGTATCAGTTAACAGGCTACTCTTTGCTGTATTTCAAAATACTAATTTAGATGGATGGCCCTTTGGTCTAACCTAGAACAGCTGTTCTTAGTAAAAAAAAAGTTTTCCTTATGTCTGATATTTGCATATTAAATGAAACAAAATTTATCATCCTAAATTAAACAAGATTCTTTTTGCTCAACTTTGTGTGCTTTAGCATATTGTCAAATATCTAGTAAATAACAATAAAAGTAGATAGTAACCTCAATTCTGACTTCAATCTAGGTGCTCTGTATGTTAACTAACTAAATGGGAGATAAATAAATTACTTAGTACAATCTGTTATTCTGGGGACTGGTAGGAATGTAAAGCTGCTTAGAAAAAGACATACAAGGAACTATTGGACTGCTTTATAAGGTTTAATGCAGTTTTAAATTAAATTCATCTGTTAATTTGCCACATTTTTTTAAAAGAAAATTTCTGTAAGTTGATTTTATATGATGCTTTTTGCATAGCATAAGTTGCTACTTGTGCAGCAAGTGCTTGTGTTACTGCTTATCTTCTTTGTTTTTAATATTTCTCTTCATATATCAACATTCTAGATACACAGTCTCATAGGGGAAATAATGAGGCTACTGACTGCATAATTCCATTTCTACACCTAAATTCTCCTCCTGTACTCCCATTATATACTACTAGATACTGTTATTTCTCAGAGGAATAACAAATTCTACCATTATTACTTCTTTTAATAACTGTATAAGTTTCAGAAACTTTCTGTCATTAAGTACTTGATAACACCTTATCAACCAATAAGCTTACATTAGTCTTACACTCTTCACAGGCAAAAGATTTTTTCTGATATTTACTACTGTAAACAAATTGTGATTGTTAATACATATTGCCAAATGTGTATTACTTTATGTTAATAAATGTGATATCCTTTATGTTAATTGTGTTGAGACATATCCTCCTAGAAGTAACAGCTCTAATACACTGTTCCATGCCACGTATGTCACTTCAGCTACTTATTCAGGTCTAAACAAAAACTAAAGGCTTTTACATAAGTAAATGCTTATCTTTAAACAAGATTTGTACCAAAAAAGTAATTATTCTTTCCAAGTTGACTGCCTAATCATCGATACAACTTAAGATCACAAACTCAGTAACAGTACAGTACCATACTATTTTTAAAGCATTTTTCCCCCACTTTGTATTAACTTGAATTTTCAAATATTTAATAATAATAATAATAATAATAATAATAATAATAACAACTATTAGTTTGAAACACATTATCTTCAATAAGCAGCTCATGATACTTTTATTTTTTCTGTGTTGGTGTCATAGTCAACAGGAGAATTTCAGTGCTGTTTTTATCCTTATGTTCTGGCAACTATGCCATTAATATTGTCAATAGTTAAGTATTTCTGATGGAGAAACAAACCATTTTCTGAACTGAAAATTAACCCTGCTTACTTAAGAGTAAGATCAGCAATACCAAAACAATCTTATGACTTGAGCAAATGTCTCTGATTACATCTGAATATTCCTCCATTGCTTGTCTACAAAATAAAATCTCAGTATAAGTAACTTGGCTGGACATCAGAGCTCTGCATGAGCACTGCTTTGCTTCCTGGAGGAGAGGTAAGGATTTAGTGTTCCTGTTGTTTTGATTTGGCAGATAGGATTGCTCTTCAGCTGTTCCTGAACTGTAGCAGAGAACGATGACTTTTGGATTAGTTGCTAAACTGTAATAGAAATCAAGTGCATAAGATGAATGTCTAACAATTTGCAGATGATCTCTTAAATCTATGAATATAATTCTATATCAGTAAAATGTATAGCTAGTTTACAATTCATTTGGTGTTTGGTTTGGATTTGTTTTTTTGATAGACTTTTCTCAACTTGCAGCACTTTCCTAGTACCCCAAGTAAGCATTAAGGAAGGTTGTTTGACAGAGGAGAGAATAATATACACAAACCTCTTCATTATTCTCTATTGTCTCAGCTTTTACTAATAAAGAGAAAGCTTGTACTTCTTGAGTTTTCGAATGAAATGCATCCAGCCAGTGTGATCCAAGTGTATACAGCATAAAGAAAATATTGAACATGCAGACAGATTGAAAAAGAAACCATGGTGTAATATATGAACAGCTTCATTCATTGCAAGACCATTATCTCACGTAAACATTATAAAATATCAGGACTCTTACTGTTTTGTTACAGAAAGCATGTAAGAGCAGTTGGGGAAGTACAATAAAAAGACTTTTGCAATGTTCTTGGAGAACTGCTCATTTGAGAGAGGATTATAACAACACAGTGAAGAAAAAACTTAAAAAAAATGTTTGCACTTAAGTTCTTCTAAAGAAATAAGACCCATCTTTTAACATGTGTTAACTCTTGCTGGTGTCTTGTCTAATTTCTATAGACAGCCAAAGCAAACTGGGCACCTGTTCCTTATGCCATCTTCTCAGCAGCTTGGGCAGTTAGGGTGCCAGTCCACATGGGATTTTCTGTGTGTGTTCTTCCCTCTGCAAAGAGAACTTGGTGCCTTTCCACCTCCTGTGTCACCTGAGCAGAGCAGCCAGACCCATCTGGTAAGATGACAGTACTGCATGAACTACCCCCTGCAATCCTCTTAGGAAAGGGCTGTGATAGATTTAGGGTTGCGAACTTGACATATGAATAACACAGTGGATTGCTCAGCAGTCTGAAACGTGGAACTGGCTCAACCAGACTAAAAGCAGAGGGAGTCCATCACTGTTATGACAGCTTAATTCTCCACCTCAATTTATTTTCCTGTCAAACACCTTTCAGAGCCAAAATGATCCTTGTTGCAGATGAGTCTCAAACAACTTTAACCTCACTCTCTTGAGAGAAATACAGGATTAAATCCCTTAGTTATGTGCAAGTTGATCTGTCAATATACTCAAAGCTATGGAAATGTACTGAAGGCAAACTGGGAATTTTGCAGCCTTTCAATTTAAGTATTTTGAAATAAAGAAATGTACTCTATCTCTTTGTATTTTAACTTCTCTACGCACCATAAATTTGGGACTTACTGTATTATAGTCTTGTTCAGAATAAATCAGCAAAATAATTATTAACATTAGGATTCTTACTTTTTTTTCCTGGTAGTTGTAAGTTGATGGGCCTTAAATTATCTTTTACATCATAGCTTAGTTTTATCTGTATCATTTTAGTAGTTCTTGTTTGCTTAAAGGCAAACGTCTATAACAGAATATGGATTTTAATCATCCTTTTTAAATACATGAAGTAGCTCTTTTTTTAAATTAAAAAAACCCAAACCAACAAAAAAACTCAAAGCAACAAAACCTCCTAACTGTTCTAAAACTAAACTGATCTATAATTTAGTTTGCCCAAAGAAAGAAAGCTGCTCTTACATCATAAACACTAGTACACAAATATCCACTCTCATATGATGTCTACAGGTCAGCCACCTACATGTCATGTCAGAATCATAGCCAATCCTTGTGCCCTCTACTATGACTTTGATGGCTTATTTCACATTTATTTCAGCAATGGTTACAGGCTATTACTTTAGGAGTTGCCATTCCCTTAGGTAATGCAAGCCAGCTATCAGAACATGGTGATAAAGATCTCTGTAGCCAAAATAAGTGAAAGATCCAGCTAAAGGAAAGGTCTGGCTTGACTGGTTGGTAAGGGATGAAAAAGAAAAATCTGTCTCAATAGGACTAACTGCTCATAAAAGTAAAAGAAAATACATAATGTGCTACACAAAGTTACTGCAATGCCAAGCAGTAATATCACAACAATCTTATTGTTTCACAAACACAGACTAAATGCAAAGCCAGGCACCATGCAAAGCTTGGCTTCGATCTAGGATGATTTACCTTTGGCTTCACCACCATCACTGGCTAAATATCAGCATTTGATGCATTCTGTGCTGTGCAATGTATAAATCTTTTTTATTATTATGTGATGTAAGGCACAATCAAGTCAATCTCACTGTGCAACAGAGAAACAGCTGTGCCAAAGTGCTTGCACACAGACATCTTAAAACTGATTTTACATTTGTGTTTCTTGCTATCTATTGTGATTTCTGTTACTGCTAAAAGACAGTTGCAGCCTTTTGCTTTCATTGGAAAAGGATGATTTGCAAATTTTCCAAGACCAAATTTGTTCTTACCTAGCTTGTACTTCTTGGAATTGCCTTTTGGTTTTCTTCTTTTTATGCTATGATTTGAGAAAAAACAGCATTTCAGTAGGTCAAACCCACTGACAGTAAAGGACCATTATGAAGAGGCTTTACTGCTTCAGCCCCACTTCTTTAACTTATTTAATCACATCTCCTCAAAATCATACTGTATAATCATCAGTCTGTAACATTATTGCAGGAAAATCCATAAGGTCTAAGAGGCAGATATTTTCAGAGTATATATTTAGCTGCCATCTTAAGCAGTAACTATGGTATCTCTTTTCTCTGTGTATTGAGTTTGTGTGGCCAGCTCTTGGTAGTGGTGGAGCTACAGGGGTGGCTTGTATAAGAAGTTGACAGAAGCTTCGCCTGTGTCCCCTAGAGCAAATATCAGATTGATCCAAGATGACCCTGCTGCTGACACAGGCTGTGTTAGTCTGTGAGAACATATTTAAGAAGGAGGAAAAAGTTACTGCACAGGAACAAACTGTAGTGGTAGAGAGGAATGAGAATGTACAGCTCTGCAGATACCAAGGTCAGTGAAGAAGGAAGGGGAGGAGATGCTCCAGTTGCCAGAGTGGAGATTTCCCTGCAGTCCATGGTGAAGTAGGTCCTGTCCCTTCAGCCATGGAGGTTAACAGTGAAGCAGGTGGATGTCTTGAAGGAGGCTGTGACTGTATGGGAAGCCAGTGCTGGAGCAGGCTCCTGGCAAGACCTATGGACCATGTGGAGAGAGGAATTCAAGCTGCAGCAGATTTACTGGCAGGACATGTGACCCCATGGGGTACTGATGTTGGAGCAGTTCATTCCTCAAATACAGTTTTCCCCATAGATGAGACCCACATTAATGAAGAACTGCAGCCTCTGGGAAGCAATCACATTGGAGGAGTTTGTAGAGGACTGTCTCCCATGGGAGGGACCCCACACTGGAACATGGGAAGTGTGATGAGTCCTCTCTCTGAGAGGAAGCAGCAGCTAAGTCCATCTATGATGAATCACCATTCGCCGGCCTCCTGCACCACTGAGGGGGAGGAGATAGAAACGTGGGAAGAAGGAAGGGTTGAGGGGAGGTGTTTTAGGTTTTATTTCTCACTACGTTTCACTATTCTGATTGGTAGTAAATTAAACTAATTTTCCCCAAGTTGAGTCTGTTTTGTCTGTGATGGTAACTGCTGATTTGCTCATCCTAATCTCAACTCATGAGCCTTATATTTTCTCTCGTCTCCAGTTTAGGAGGTAGAGTGATAGAGTGGCTTATTGGGGACCTGGCATCCAAGCAAGGTCAACCCACTGCATTTTTAAACCAGAAAACTCAGGAACAAACAATAACAGGACTGGACAAAACTATTTTATGACAGTCCTTGTATGCATTAAATAAAATATGGTCATTTCTTTTGCATCCCTTGTATAGAACTGCATGGTTTCAAATGTATGTTTTGAACACATCTGACATACATCTGACCGGAAGTGTGCCTGCTGTACTGTTACAGACATATAATCAAAAGCAGAAACTCCAGGCCATATGACTGTGGTGATTTTGACATAAGGTCCTTTTGCTCTTTAGGTGCATGCATGTTATCTAAATCAATTGGTTTTGGGGTTTTTTTATTGGTGCATGAAAAAATTTTAGAACTCCATTTTAACACACATCTATTAGTCAGTTTTAGTGTTTTAAACATGTAGGATGTTCATTTTTTTATCATCCTAACTTCTTAGCAGAAAGTGCTGTTCTACATCAGGTCTCATGTTTCACAGATGCCTATTAGATCAACAGTGCTACCTTCAAGAGCTAAACTTAACAGCTCATTATAGACATAATTTGACACATTCTATTATCTACATCCTAATTTTATATCATTTATAGAATTTGTGAACGTTATATAATTTTCTATAAATTAGTATCATTTATATAAGCCTCTTCTATCAGCTCTTCTATAAGCCTCTTTTATCAGCTTTTCCACCTTTTTTTCCTAGGATTGATGTTATTCTGACAGAGCTATTGTTGCCTGAATTTTTTTTTTTCCTCCTTTTTCTTCCTGCCTTGTTGGGGTTCTGAAGCATTCCAAGACAAGTTCTAGATCATCTTTGCTAGTGTTTGCAAGGGCCTCTGGCATCCTGTGACCAGCCTTTTTTGCTGATTCTCTGATCCACTGGGACACTGTCAGACAGATGGTAATTACCATCAACAACACTAATTAAAGAACTGGACATTTCCATTCCATCAGTAGTGCTAAGTGATGTAAAAGATTCAGGATCCTTTCTGTACTGGTGAAAACAATATTGTTTTCGTTAACACTTCTTTCTCCTTTTCCTCTGCTGCCATCAACATCAGCTCCCATAAGCACAAAAATGAGTCATGTCCCCTGTCCCTGTCTCTTTATTCTATCACTGAAAACAAAAGCTGCTCTGGATATTCTAGGAACCAGGCATTGGGCCACACATCTAACATTTAGTAAACACTTCAGGGAAGGAAAAGCAGTGGCTGATGTTCTTGGAAATCAGAAAGTACTGTGAAAGTGATGTTTTTTTCAGTGTAGCTTGCAAACAATTTTTTTTGGTCTTGCAGTAAAACTAGATTCAAAAAATGTATGTACTGGATAACTTCATTGTTATCTCATCAGACTTACTTTTGCAGTGTCATTAATGGTCACACTACTTAAAAGACAAAGAGGAGATTAATTAAATGTTCCACTCCTATAAACTTATGAACTTCTGTGAACCCTTGAACCATATCTACCAAACTCACTTTTTGAAGAGACTAAGATCCTGGAATGTCCTATTAGCACTGAGGACTGTCAGAATATGTATGGATCATCTAGTATGAGAAGATGCTTAATAAAATTAATAATAAAAATAAATGACCTAAGATATCGGAGGAAGAGACTGCCATTCATTTTGGTTGCAGTATTTATTGTGGCTGGAAAAGTACAAATTCTTCTGTAGAAATTTTTGCAACATTGGTATGATGTTTGAATACATGCTACTTCCTTCTGACTATGATAACTATTGGATTTTTTTTCCATTTTGTTTTGTTTTGTTGTGTTTCGGTTTGATTTTTTGCAGGTTTTTTTTTTGTGTGTGTGAATGTAGTTTGATTGTCATTAATGCTCTGATCTTTTAACTAATTCTTCAGTGAATACCATTCTAGTCTCTGAATTAATAGGCCAATGAACATAGGGCAAAGATTCATTGTAAATGAAAATTCTAAAGATACATTTCTAAAACTATTTAAAAGGCAGTATGACGGAAAATCTGCAAGCCTTGGTTTGCAGTGAAAATGCCAACAGGCTACATAATTGCCAAAGGGTTGATATGCCACTATGTTTACAACATGTACCAAACGAAGTGTAACAGTAATGATTAGGAGTGCATATGGAATGGTAGAGTGCCTGTAAAACTATAAATGTTGGACTTTGCAAATAAAGTCATATTAAGAAAGACATGGCAGTATTGTATTGTGAAAAACTGGAAATTCTGACTAGTTTTCCCCCAACAGCAGAATAAATGAGCATATAGTGGTGGAATCAACACTGGAAAGACTTCAGGAATGAAGTTAACTGTCATAAATATACACAATAATTGTCTTTTTTCCTGTTTTATGTGTGAAATCTTGACTGCCTTTGCTATTGAAATTCTATTTGAGTGTAAAAGCTGGATCATTTTTAAAGGCTAGAGAAGGAATGCTGATTATTTTAAGGTTTACTGGTTAATAATCTAATTAGATTAAGTCTTTCATAATGGGGAAAGTCTTGAAACCAGGCAATATTGTTATTAACATAATTTGACTAGTCACAGTGGTATTATTTAGAGTCTTACACTCACATTATCACTCATCAAAATATGTTTCTTCTTTTGCGAAATCACACTTCACATTTTTGACATTACTGTTTTTTGTTGTAATTAATGTCAAGATAACTTTCATATGTAAGAATAAAATCTTACTTGTAACTATTTGGATCGCACTTAAAGTGAAATAATGTCCTTTCTAATCAAATCAGTAAATCAAAGACTCATGCTTTTACAAGATGAAGTATCAAAAATTGTGGAGAATCATAGAATGGTGGGTTGGAAGGGACCTCTAGAGATCTAGTACTAGAAATTAGTACAGAAGTGCACAAGGACAGTATGACTTCAGTTTTCTGTGCCACTACTAATCATAAGTGAACAGAGTATCTAGATTAATTGACAAATAATATAAAACTAGTCTTTATTAATAATCTTCATCTTGACTTCACATGTTAGGTACTAGTGCCAAAGATAAAATAAAGTATCTGAATCCAGTGCTCCGATCAATAAAAGTGGTGAGACAGTCACTTTACAGTAACTTCAGTAGTACTAATATTCAGCATTCCTTAAAAATAATAATGCATGCAAAGTCAAATAATCTAACACACCAAACTACTTAAACACTGCTTTAAGTATCTGAGTAACTCCACACAGTTTAATTAATTCAGTTGCATTTAATGTTAGTAATAGTCTACCCATTAGTTTTACTTTAAGTATAGTTCTGGATACTTCAGTAAGCAGAGTGTTGAGGATCACCAAAAGGAGATTTGTTGAACAGTGATTATTTAACAACTTGGAAGATTTTTGTAATGAAAGACTGAATGAACTAGATACAGATACAAGTTCTGTTCTCAGTTATATTTCTGTAAATCCAGAACAATTTTACTGATGTCAATGGGCTCTGTGGTGAGCCAGACAGAAAAGCATGTGTTTTGGTACAAAAAACTGAAAGAAGACTTAAGCTAGCACAGGATATAACTGAACAAAGTCACTGAATGTTTTTGCTCTAAAGAAAAAACTAATACTTTTTCTCCTTCCAAGCTTGCTCTAATACAAAAATGCTAGTCAAATTACATATCCAGCCAACAAATTTCCAAAGAAGAAACCATGTGTGCATGTATCTGCAGCCCATCTCCACCTTTTAGGAAAAAAAAATCACACAGCTTTTACATGCAAAGGATGAATGCAAATGACAATTTATCCCTGAAATTTCACGACACACATAACAGGATAAGATGGGAAGCTGTATGGTACTTAGGACACTTTTTCAATCCTATCAGTCTCATTGACAGTTGCATGCGTGAAGTTAGCCTCCTCTTGGGTGAGAATTTAGACTGCACATAATGTTAGTGAAGATATCCTAGATTTATGCTGCTGTAATCAAAAGCTTTCTAGTCTTTGAGGAAAACTATGATGTCTGACAAGGACTTAGAAACTATAGCCAGAGTCATCAAAGAAGATACAGGACTTAAAGCAGATAATTAGATTGAGTGCCAACTCTTTGGAAGCATTATTTAATAAAAATAACAGAAAGGCATAAAGACTGCCAACAAGAGGAATTGTTCAGAGATAAAAGGAGAGAATGAAGACTGCATTTAAAGAAAACACAGGTGTCTGCTGAACATCATGATAAGCCTCTTTTATTTCACTCTAGAACATTCTCTATATCCGGTTTGCAGTATGACATTGCACACTTCAAAGGAGTGGATTGGACAAAGCACTAAAACATGCGAGCATTAAGGAATTCTGCAGTAAAAATGGGAATAAATTGGGTTACCTAATAAAAAGCTAAAAGTTTAAATGATGTGGGTTCACAATTCATAGCAAATGTTATTTATCACATTTAATCAATCACAACTTTTCCCGTCACTTTCTTTGTCTTTGTCTCTTAGTCTATTAGTGACCTTATAAGAGATATAGATCAAAGACCTCAAAAGCAGAAGTAACTTTTTCAAACTTCTTCATTATAATGATTTCATTAATTTTCATTAATGAAAATTAATTTCATTAATTTTATTAATTTCATTAATTTTCTCCAGTAAAAACTATTCATACCAGTACTATTGGCAACAGTTCAGTCAAGTGAAAAAGTCTTTCCACACTTATAAGTTTGACCTCTACAGTGTGAGCTTCAAGGCTTTTTCAGGTGTCCAGGGCAAAATGCAAGCGATACTATTAAAACTATTTGAGACTGACTCACATTTCGGGCAGTCAAATTTGTGCACAGGCAAGATGCTTCACTCTGAATGTCACAGCAGCTTTCCAGGCACCTTTGTCTTGAACCATTAAGGGAACGTTTTCAAGCTCCTAGTGTCATTTCTGCACCACAGACTTGGCAGCAGCCAGACTCACTACAGTAATGTCTACAGAGCTGTAGAGAAGATGACTAGTGTTACCCTTGTTTCAGTCTAGACAGATCTGGTAGATCTGCCTCAAGTTAACTTGAGATTTTAATTTCACATACTTGTCAGTCTGTTTCTCTCAAACTGAATTTTAGACAGTGAGTAAGCTTTGCTGCAATATTTTTCATTCATTGAAGAGACTTTGCAGATGAAATATTGTCTGGAGCTTCACCTTCTGTTCCTAATGTGATTTAAAATTATTATTTTAACATTTAATCTGCATTAATTAATTGCATTAATAAGCAATGACTAATTAACATCAGAGACTTTTCAAGCACTTTCTAAACATATTTTGTTTAAGAATAATTGTGGACTGTTTATAATTTTCTTGCTTATCTGTTACTATATTACAATAGTAATGGGTTAACTTCTTGCTTATCTGACTATAACCAACGTTACAGTGAAGCCAAAAAAAAAAGAAAAAGAAAAAGGACTTTTTCTTCTTGACTTATTGTCAAGCACATGTTAAGCATATTGCAACCTTAGATGTCAAAATCTGCTGTTGGATTTTCAAATTACATATCAGGGACAATTCCAGCTGTGAGCTGAGGAGCTAAAATGCTGGTTTAGGCATCTAAAGTCATAGAAACAAAGAATCGTAGAATATCTTGAGTTGGAAGAGACCCATAAGGATCACTCTCTGTGCCTTGCAGACCTACCTAAAACTCAGCTTTATGACTAAGTGCTGGCTAGAGAAGCAAGTCACAAAAAAATTCCTTAGGTGATAAGGATTTCAGAAAAAATAATCTCTGGTATATCAAAAGTACCCAGACACCTCTCTGCCTAATTGAACTCTGAAGAGTTCAGTTTGCTGACTATGCTTAGAACAGGACTTAGTCAAGAACTGATTTCAGTTAAAAACTTGATGTCTGTGGCTGTCTTCCACGTACTAAGAGGAATGACGATCCCAGGACTCTTTCCTTCCTAGCTATATGTTCAGATTGCAAAATTGGTCTCAGACTTTGACACTGGTCACTACCCTGCCAGACCTTTTGTTTCATATTCTGACTGCCTATTGTGCAATTCAGGACTAGCAAACTACATCACAGCTTGGGTGCAAAGATGTTATCCTGGAAACGACACTTGTGAGTAGGGACCACAAAGACTGACTCAGGCAGAATCCAGTTCTCTCATCTCTCTAACTGCTGCTTATGACTCAGGAACTGGACTACTGCTGTTTGCACCAAGAATCAGACTGCAATTGTCATACCATTCATTGTCATATCATTCACCTTTTCAAACGATGTCACTCAAATGTAATACTTAGAATACAGATAACCACAGGTGTCACAGATAGATTATATCCACAGAAGTTTTCCCATAATTTAAGAAAATGCAAGTATATGAGCCATATTTACCATTGTGAAAAACTTAGTATTTTGCTTCTCTAATTTCAGTTAGTTTTGACTCCTGAAAGCTTACAAAACAAAGAAATTTCATGTATCCTTCTAATGAAGACCAGAAATTCAGACATTCAGAGACATATCTATACCTTTGGAGATCTCTTCCACTGTGTGTAAAATTTTCATTCTGTAGGCAGGTCAGAATACCTCCTGGCAAGTGTCTGCTACTCAGTCATCTTGTTTAGGTTCCTGACTATTTAGACATCTTGCTGACAGAGCACTGGAAAATAAAGGGGATTATGTTTCATCAGATAGCCACATCTTCTGGATTTTCACATGGAAGTCTGTGGTGGTACAGATATCACTGGGCCTTTCTGACTCTGCAAACTAAGTGGAGACACAATACTCAAAAACAAAACTGATTTCTAGTGCTAGGGAGCAAAGACATAGTGACTGTTGTATTTATATGAAGAGTTTGTTTCTGTAGAGGAAATGAAGTCACATCTTTTCTGTCCTCAAACTGCATTTATAGTATTCAAGAGGACTGAGATTGACTCCAAAACAGAACTTAACACCTCACTTCTCAATATACGCCACTTTTTTGTCCTTTGCCTGGTGTGGCTGATAGGAAAGCCCTGGTACTTTGATTTAGCTTGAACGCTGATTAAGGCCTAGCACTTTGGTACTTGTTCTTGCAATGTTAAAAAGAAGGTTCTCACTTTGGCTTATGATTTTACATTTTAAAATACAAAGAGAGGATTTTCCTAACATTGATAACTAATGCTTAGCTATGTTAATCCAATATCTGCAATAATACATAACGAAGCTGAGCATTCCTCATAAGTTTTGCTTGTAAAAATTCGTAAATTTGTAAAAATATTATAACTAACACACTTGTGCTATACCATCAAACTATAAAAATCCAATTAATCATGATGTTGTTAAACTGGCAGAATAGTACAAAAAACCCTAGTGAATACTTCATGAACAACACTAGAAGCCTGATCTCAGTGAAATAAGTGAGAATTTTATCATTCAGTGTGACAGGGTTTCACTGAAACAGAATATTTTGGTGTTATTTCTTTAGTGTTTATTATTTATTTATAGCATAGTGCTATTCAGAGGCTTGGTAGCTTATTCATAAGGAGTCATGAGTCTCAAAACTAACTCAAAAGTTTACACAAATAAGCATTGTTTTTGTTTTGTCTTGTTATTCATTATCTATTGAAGTTTTACTGTAACAATGTCACATATTGGCTCAGAGGACTAAACAACAACCTGACTTAGGCAGTGACAAGGACATTAAAGCAAAATCTTTATCACTGTAGAAGATGACAAAGAAAAAAGCAGCCAAGAACAAGATTAAGTCCATGCAGAGTGCTGTAATGCCACATCTGAACTGCCACTGGTCTTCAAGCTATGTCACCTTGAACTAGCTTGCCTACAGTTGCTGCTGTCTCATCTAAATAAACCTCTTACAATAAATGATTCAAACTAAATCTCAAAACATATCAGTTTAATGACAGATACTGACTCCAGTGGTTTCCAAATGTCTGTCACTCCTTACTATGCACTTTAGACTTGTTTTTAGTTAACACTTTTAATCATAGAAGTAACATACAAACACTGTTTTACAAATGTTTGAAAGCATGGAAAAATAACAAATAAACAAGAATGCCTGAGGGTGTTGTTAGGGTTTGGTTTTTTTTCCTCTGTGGTACTCTTGTCTGAAACATGCAAAGAAGGAACAAGTTGCATATGCTGCTAGCAATTTCTTCATTTTTCTGTTCTCATTGGTTTCCCTATGTCTGAATGTAGTAGTATAAACTTGCATCAGAAGAAAGTACCACAGTTTTGAGATGCATTGCATCCTGCTGGGTTTTCTACATCAAATTGCTGTTCAACCAAATAAATCAAATACAGTCTAACAAATCCATATTCGTTTGACATATTCAGCCTGATTTCCATATTATTGGAGAGAAATAGTGTCATTTGCTGCTTCTGACTGAACTTAACTTAAAAGAGGAAGCAACATTTGCAGAAAATGTAGGCTCTTGCTGGATGTCACAGAGAGCAGTATCTCCACCTCAATTTCTGCCACTGGATATCACCAAATTTTTAACAAAAAGCAAATGCAGAAAACAGAAATCTTTATATTAATGTCTAGAACTACGTGAAGTAGAAATAGAAACTAAACTCTCCATGTGATGTATCCTTAAATGAAGCCAGCACATCCTAGCTTTTTTCTCTTGCTTTACTTAACTTTTCCTTTCATGGAACATAAGTTTAATACAGCCTTAGGTCAGAACAAAAATATTAAAGCCTACATCTTCTGTTGGGTGTCTGCTTCCACTTGAGAAGGCCTCTTTGCCAAGAACAAATGCTGACAATTTGATCTACTTTAGGATCCACTCAAGACTTTATTTGCCTGGCTTTTGCTCTGAAATGTAACATTATGGATGACCAATTTGTACTACAAAAATGATGATTTTTTTTTTTAAATAAAAAATCATAGTAGCTTGTGCTAAACAAGATTTTGAATGAGAAAGTTTTGTATCTCCCTGTAAAAAAAAAAAAAAGAGCTTTTTCCTTAAATTACTCTAAATGGTGCAATGTTTTACTTAACCCATTTGGGATTTAGTTGATGCTGAGTGAACTTGCTGATCTAGTACAAAACATACTGTAAAATCTCAGCAAGTAGCCTGGCTCTACAATGCTTCTGTTCCTTTATAATTGGATTATAGAAGTATTTATCTCACAGGGGCTTCATAAAAATGAACACATCAAAGAATGGGAGTAATGAGTATTACAGTAGAGTGAAGATAGACAACAGCTTGGATGAGAAGTAGAGAAGAATAAAACCTCTTTCTGTGACCGTGCCAAAGGACCTCAGTGAATTATATTCAGAAGTAAGTTGAACTTAATTTCCTTGTTTTAAAAGCGTCACTCAGGATTTATGTAGCTTGCAACGTTTATTGTCAATAGCATCAAGTGGCCATGTCCACCCAAACTGCAAGCAGGTTTTAGTCATGCAAATATCTTTTTTTATTTTCACAGGTTTCACATTGTCCATAGCTCCATATATGTATTATTTTAAAAGGACAGAAAAGTTTGCCTGCACCACAGGATTTTGTAAAAGTAAGCTTTTGAAAAATTTTAAATAATTATAAAACATTTCAAAGGTTTGTATTTGTTTTTTCAAAAGTCAGTGAGGATCTTTATACGTTATAGAAATATATTTAGGTAATGTTATAAAATGGGGGAAAAAACCCTTAATCCAAATGCATTGAAACACATTTCTCTACTGCAAGTTTGTTCAGCTGCTGACAATAAGGTTATTATTTAACTATTTTCTATTTGAAGGCAGTTTATCTTATGAAAAAGTTTTATTTTGTTTCTTAAAGGACATAGTTCAGCTTTGGCTTGGCTTTCCACTGGAGTACAGCAAATCCTTTTTCTACAAACAAAATGTTCTAATTTGCTGCCCTCGATAAGATCCCTGGGCCTGCTTAAATTGTTCAAAGTGTTAGATGTGTAAACTATGCCAAAAGCTATACTAGAATAAACATTGCATATATTTTCAATTTGCGGGTGAATGCAATGCAAAACAATTTTGGTTGTTAGGCACATTGCGAGCAACCTCTGTGTAGACTTCCCACACACATTGCTATCAAAGCACTTCAGTCCTGACAGTTAGCACCATATGATATTCCACTCTTGAATTACCTTATAAGTAGCAACTGCCAACTTGGTCTGCAAATTTTGGAACATATGAACTGTATGGACCCAACGACATGTTAGGTTTTTGGTTTGTTTTCCTTAGCACCATGCTTTTTACACATGAAGGCAGTTAATATCTGCTCACTGTGAAGGATTTCTGCTGCATACTTAGCCTCCTAGAAGGCCAATTTTCCTCAACTTACTTTCATTTGAAGTTATGGACCACCTTCTTTCTAAATGCAGCTACTGGATTTTTTTTGTCCAGTTTCTATTAATAGAACAACCTTGTTTTTATTGAGACTATTAACATGTAAATTGATCTTCAGTCTCTTTCTAAAATTTCTTAGAACATAAGAAAATGGTTAACTGTCTATACAAATTGACTCACTTGACAATTACATTCAGTACTTTGAAATAGGAATGGCCCAAAGAGTGTCTCAGATTAACAAAAAATATTCTTCCTGCAGCAGCACTGGAAAGAAAAAGCAGCAGGTTATGGGAAGAGAAAGGACAGGATGTCTGGTTTTATGCATTAACGCAAATTTATATTGGCTCATTCTGTGTTATACACTAGACATTTTCCAGTTTTGTTCCACAGTGGCCGGATGAAGAAATCTTGCAGGATGAAGAAAACAGGCAAAGTGAGGATAGGCTGCTTTGGAAAGACAGTGAAGACCAGTAAACTGTTCCTTCATTTTATTCTACCTTGCCCTCTATCATTTGTACCGTGAGAGCTCGGTGTAGCAAGTGGCTTCGGTGCATTTGTCATAGCAACCAAAGAAATTTGTACACCTGTAACAAGAAAAAGTGTTGTCCAGTCATACTTCCTTCAGACTTACTGTCAAAAAAGATTTGTAATAAAGACAGCTATGACTTCAAAAAAACCACTACTAACGCAGACATGTAAAATACTTGTTTTGGAAATGTAACCTGTACACCTGTAAGATCAGAGAAAGCCATTGAATTAATTTTGCCACCTGCACACCAGTAAAATGAAAAATACAGAAAAATCATATCCAGCTGAAGCAGCACCAAAAAAGTTCCTAATTTTATTCAACAGTCTATGTGTTTTTTACAACCCTCAGACCCTTTTTATTGAACTCAGAGATGAATCAAACTCACTAGGGAATAAAAGTTATTTCAGAACCAAATCCTGGTGGAAGGTACCACCAAGGGCATGCTTACTTTGGATAGGCATTCAAATAAAATTTAAGTGTATGATCCTCTTTAAAATGTAATGGCTATAGAACTCATCTGTTTAGTTTTTGTGCTATACTGTAGATATAGGAGCTGGAATAGTATGGTTCTTGTATAGCGTAAGGTAAGAATGCAGCACTTGTCCATTGGGCTTAACTAGTTCTGCTCTTTCTGTCTAGTTTTGGGAGGTATGAAAGACATGAAAGTGGCAATTTGGCAGTATTTGCTCAAATATGGTGAATTTCAAAAATGAAACTCAATGTATTTACAAGAGGACAATAAACTAATGCATGCTGGTTTTATTCCATCTGCAAACACCTTGCTTAAATTTGATAGATGTCTCCTTGCTGTTCCTCAGTAAGCTCATATACACTCAGCTGAAGTTCTGCTCTGGTTCGTTCTGAGGTTTTGCCTCTGTTTGTCCAAACCTGTTCATCAGGCTCACCAGGACACAGAGCTCAACCTTTTCAGCCCAACAGTTATGTCATTATCGTTACCTGCACTCATATGTTTGCTGAGGTGTGACCAATGTTGAATATGTTTTTCTTCCTTGTTTTTAAGTTTAACTGAAAGAGTTTATATGCAAAATAAACACCTCATAAACCCAGTCAACTTTGCTGCTTTGTTGCTGTTTTATCAGTCTTCAACTCAGAGCTGCTCTCTGCTTCTCTGTGTTACCTTCCATGCTTAATACCTCTTATTCTTCATCTTTTTATCCCTTTGCCAACTGATGCCCATCCTATCTTAAGTTTTTTTATATTTGATCATTGTTTCAAAGGACAAATTTCAATGTAAGAAATTCCTGCATGTGGATGTCCAGCAGCATTATTGTCCTGTGCTCCCTTTTTGGAGCAGCAGGAGAAACTAAGTGAAATAAATGGTAGATTTCTATTCCCTTTCTTGAGCAGTCCTCTACTCTGTGAAACACGTCTGTGAAATTTCATCTTATCCTTTCTTCAATTACAAATACTAATGGGAGATGCAGAAAAAATTGTACCACTCATATATTCCCCATAAGTAGATACAGTAAAATAAGAGTTCAGTTATCCAGAGAAAATCATCCTGATGCACCTTATTAGAGGCACCTAAGGGAAGTAGCAGACATCTTAGGTGAGAAGGGAGAATGTTGATTATGTGGCAATTTAGGAGGCAGGAGGACTGATGTAATGTTCATGTTGACATATTTCAGCAATCTTTTCTACACCATGTGATGGCTACGCTAATCCTCTTGTGAGCCTAACAAGCCTATACACTACAGCTGGCTTCCCACATAAAAACTCCGCATAAAGGTCTTGTGTGAAATAGTGTTTTGTTAAAGAGTTGGTGTTTTGGGGGTGCATCACACCTAGCCATCCTTCTAAAGGAAAATAAGGTAATATTCAAAGACTGTAACTTGCTAAAGGGAACAGAACAAAGTATTCCTGTGGCAATTCCCATAATTCTTATGTTAGGCTATCAACACAGAACAGTATGTCGTAGGACAGAAATGGAAAGAGCTGTTTAATTTTTTTTTTCATTCACCACTCAGGGAGAAGAGCTTTCACCGAGAAAAAGAAAAAAAAAGCTTTTATGTACTGATGTGATTATATGTAGCAGTAGAATTCTACCTGTTCTTGGCATGGAGTAAAAAAGCAGTGTAACTCAACTGCAGGAGAAACAAATGACAGAAGAAACAGTTGAAAAGCTGAGTGATGCACCACAGGAATCCTGTTCTAATTACAAGACAAATCCCTTACTCATTATTAAGCATTTTGATTTAGGAGAATGGATGAAACACAATTGAGCTGCAACAAGATTCAGCACTTAAATTGCTCAGGGCAAAGGTCATGTGGGTTTGGTTTGAGTATTTTTTTTTTTGTACTGACACGTGTTTCAACCTCGATTAGAGTTTCTAGGGACTAATATAATAAAAATATTATCTCTGCTAGAACCACTTCTATTGTAGTAAATGCTATAAAAAAGTTTATAGGAAACAGAAAACTGATAAAAGTCTTTGTAAAGAAAAACAAAATTTTAATACGGCTGTAAATTACTGAGAGTACAGCATTTGGCAGTTTGTAGTTCTTCACCCCTTTGGATCCTTAATCTTTTGGATTAATTTTAGAATGATAGGTAAGGGGGCTGACATAAAATTGCTAACATTAAACTACATCATACATTTTTAAATGGAAAGAGGTTAAATGATGGCCTGTGGAGATCTATTCAGCCTGGGCTGACGTGCTACACATGGCAGAGATGGCATAGCCATCTCAGTTCACAGCATCATAGAATCACAAAATGGTAGGGATTGGAAGGGACCTTTAAAGATCATCTCCTCCAACCTCCCTGTTAAAAGAGGTCCACCCAGATTAGGTTACACAGGAATGCGTCCAGGCAGGCTTTATATTCCCAGTGCTATCCCAATGTCTTTCCCTCAGCCTTGCACACAGCACGGGAGTGTGAGGCAAAAAAAGCGCCTCAGTTGTGGAATTGTATAGATCTCTGCTCTCCAGCATGGCATTGTTATGTTTCTTGGGTTTTCCAGGTCTCCAAGTGGCTCGATATTGCAGCCTGTCATTGATCACCCATGCCACAAGTGATTCAGCGAAGTCCTAACTAGATATAAAATTGGGATAATTCTTTGTCCCTTCAAAGTTGAGTTTCCATCATGTTGACAGTGGTTTCACCATTCAAGCCAAGCTAACCCTAGACACAAATTTCAGCACTCACTTCTGTATAAGGGAACATTTCCTACATCAGTCTGGAGTCACATCATTTCCTGAGATAGATCTCCCTCCCTGAAGCATAAGATCTCTCCCTGTTACAGAAACACAGAATCTTAAGGTTTGGAAGGGACCTCGAAAGAACACCTAGTCCAACCTCCCTTCCAGAGCATGACCACCTAGAGCAGATCAGACAGGAACTCATCCAGGTGGGTTTTGACTGTCTCCGGAGAAGGAGATTCCACATCTGGGCAGCCTGTTCCAGCGCTCTGTCACCCTCAAAATGAATTTTTCCTTAAGTTTCTTTGGAATCTCTTATGTTCCAGCTTATACCCATTGCCCCTTGTCCTATCATTGGACATCACTGAGCATGACTCCATCCTTCTGACACCTGCCCTTTATGCATTTTTAAACATCAGTGAGATCACCCCTCAGTCTCCTCCAAGCTAAAGAACCCCAGCTCCCTCAGCCTTTCATCATAAGGCAAATGCTCCACTCCATCATCTTCGTGGCCCTGCACTGAACTCTCTCCAGCAGCTCCCTGTCCTTCTTGAACTGAGGGGCCCAGATAATATAAGCTCTAGCAGGTCTTCTCCCAGATGTTAAACACCTGCTTCTCTCAGCAGATGTTAAACCCAAACTCTAATAACTCCTATCTTGTATGTGGCATTGTGTCTTATTCCTCCCTGCTCTCTCTCTTCTGGAACAGATAGCCACTTCAAGTATCAAGTGACATAATTCTCTCCAGGCATTGGTTTCCCTCCACTGTGTTTCAACAGGTGCTCATCTCATTCTGCATGCTATTCTGGAAAGGTGAAGAGGTAGTTTCCAATTTGCACCATTCTCCCAAACTTTTTTTGTGGGTCAATAATATGCCAAATATTTCCCCTCCTCCCATCTGTTTTTACCTGTTACCATTTTTCCTCTTCAAATGCAACAGCTATTTGAAGATTGTGTAAGCCAATGTGCTGACATGAAACTTGCGTGTCATATTGACAGGCTGCTATCTTGTAGAGAGGAAGTGAAACTACATTTTATTGTTTAGAAATTAAAAAACATATTTTACTTCTTTACTTCTCTGAATATCTCAGCTTTCAGTTTCATTGCTAGCTTGGAGGGGAGGGGGAACGGATGTTGTTTTTTGGGGATTTTTTTGTCCTTCTTGCACACAGCATTCTGTGGAAAGCTTCTGTGTACCTTTTTAGATGCAGGAAGCTGTAATGTTCCACCCACTGCATTGCAGTTGTGATAGAGAAATAGTCTGTAAAATTCAGTGGGCTTCCCAGAAGATCTGAGACACGTTAATATAAGTATATTTAATGTTAATATCTTAGGATGATGTTTATTTAGGAATCATATATGACATTAAATAGTGTCTTTATTGCTACCCCCAGGGGCTGTACTTTTCTCATTTATTTGAAGAGGTTCCGTTTTTTATATCAATCCCATTTGATTTTCTTGAAAACAGCTAGCAACTTATCCCTTAGCGAATGCAGTCGTACTGAAAAAATTGTTGTGTAACAAAATCCTTAATACCTAAAAGGCAAAACTTGTCTTCAGTCTGAGTCCAAGCAAGAGAAATTCCCACCTTAGAATGGTCCTCTGCTTTCCTGGCAAATCCAGTCTGTGGTGTAGTGGAGCTCACGAAAAAAAAATTCTTAAAAAAAACCTATCCTAAAGTAATTCTTAAAGCACCTGAAGAGTAAAGGCAGGCCACTACAATTGGTCAGAAGGTGGATATGAATAAATACTGTTATGAATATAACATCACACACAGTTTTTCTCCAAAACATGGACTACAATCACAGGAACTACCAAAGAAACCATCTAATTTAACTGTGTATCAACAGAGGACTTTTTCACATTTAATCTGTTTCAAGTACTTTATGTATGTATGTATGTACTCAAGTACATTATGAATATTATTCTAAAATTAATTGATCTAGCCATTATATGCTATTTTAAAATTGATTTTCTTAACTGTTCTGCAGTAGTTGAGAATGAAGGAAACACAGTACACAACAGAATAGCACTAGACAGGTGTTTTGCAGGAAGGGAAGGGAAGGGAAGGGAAGGGAAGGGAAGGGAAGGGAAGGGAAGGGAAGGGAGGGGGAGGGGAGGGAAGGGGAGGGGAGGGGAGGGGAGGGGGGGGGGGGGAGGGGGGGGGGGGGGGGGGGGGGGGGGGGGGGGGGGGGGGGGGGGGGGGGGGGGGGGGGGGGAAGGGAAGGGAAGGGAAGGGAAGGGAAATCCCTCTGAATTTCTATCTCTGTGTGTGCTCACTGAAGCAGAAAGTGATGTAATAACAGAAGGCTTGAAATAGATTTTTGCTTCCAAAAAAACCTCATATATTTGGTATACAGGAGACAGTGTTATCATAGCAACAGAATTCAAGACATACTCCTCTTTCTATATGGCTTATTTGAAAAACTAGCTGTGCCCAGAACTAATGTGTTATGAAAAGAAAGTGCTCACTTTATTTCGGGGCTAGAAACAATTCAGTTTTTCCTATGGGTGATGACAGTTCTCTCTGTTATAGTTGAGATCTTGCAAACTGCTTTTTGATGCTGTTACAAAAAAATCCCTTTAAGACAAGTAAAGCAAATGTAAGTCTGATTTAGAAATTCCTTTAGAAGGTGAAGGGAAGAAATATGTCTATTTACAGATTAGTACGAGATAAAAAATGAAGTTTAAGTGAAGAGTATTTCAACATTCAACTGCTTCTTATTTATACTAATAATTTTGGATATGTCTTTGTACATGTCTGCTATGGAAAGATTTCTAAATGCAAAGCATATTTTGGGCTTTGGTCTCTTGGGACTTACAGTCCTTGTCTGTAAGAAGATGATGGTTATAGTTACATATGTCATGGCAACATTTAATGTTATTTTTTGTCATATATTTAACATTAATTTAATATTTTATATACACATGGATCTATGTAAAAGCCTCTAGGGATGACTAAGTATTACATTTCGTGCTCTATATTAGGTTTTATAATCTTTAATGATATGTTTCTTCTGATTAAGTGATGAGTTGTTCCTGAAACCTTCTTGAAAAACCAGGAAACTTTTCCTAGGGGACTGTGGTGATGATAAATCAGCTATGTTCAAACTCAGAAAAACTTTTAATTCCCTTTTTCTGTCCAAAACTGAGAACTATCCATGAGGTAAGATAACTATATACATAAAAGAAAGGTAATCCTTTGGTCTACAAAAAGATAATTTGTTTTAAGTTAGAATTATAAAAAAAACAAAACATGCTTCTTAGATGAAGTATGAGGATGTCTTGTAATTAATAGACAAAGCAGAAGGACTTATTGTTTTGTTACAAAAGCTCATGAAGGAATCACATTCTCCATGTTTTGCAGAAGATATACCAAACAGTCTTCATCAGAAATAATCTACTTATCTAATTCAGTAGCTTACTCCTTGAAAGAAAGGTGGTAGTGACGCCACCTTGATAGATGCTGACAAATCTGCCTTGAACAGTTGTTTACATTTTGAAAGACTACAGAGTGATTGGAACAACAGCAGTGAACTACAATAGGCTTTCTTTATTCTTTATGGATGGTACAGCAAACATTCAAGACTAATTTGAAACAGATATCCCAGAACACTTGGAAAACTTGCGAGGTATTTATAATGGTAACTGCTCTCAGTACAGTAAATCAGAAAATAATAAATTGTGTTTGATCTTTTGATCATCCTCCTCTTGAAGAAGGATTTTGGTCTAAGTGGCTTGACCCATCTTGTCCTGACAGTTGTCTATTGGGCCATAATCTGTTTTGAAAAACAGTATGCATGAATGAAGTAAACCCAAAAGACCTGGGATCTGAGAAAGGCAAAAATGTGATGATCTAGATTGTGCAAGTAACTTTCTTTCCAGAAAATATTTGCTTCTACAATTTAATGTGTGTAAAAAACCCCATTCATACTATCTACTACATGTAATGGGAGCTGTATAATCTATGGAAAAAGATACATTGCTATCCTGATCTTTTACAAGGGTTCAGGTATAAAAATGAAATAATCACGTCTCATGCCCCACCCCTTCTTTTCCCCCATCTTAAGCATAAAGTGTTATCTAAACAAAATATGACACTTACAGCTGAACAAAAATACAGTTAAACTCTGTACCCATAAGATAAAGACTTTAGGAGACTAGTTTTTTTTAGCAGTGATGCTTTGGGAAATATTTGCATTCCCAGAAACTGAGAACACTTGTTCAAATACTTGTTCTTAGTTATTCTATCATTTAGCATTCTGAAATTTTTATTCTAACCAAGTAGAAAGGAAAAAAAAAAAATCTCCCTTATTTTCCTCTCTGATATATATCTAAACTCTAAAGAGAGACTCTAAGCTCTCCTTCTTACTCTATATCATCTGTGCTCACATCGCAGCTTTTTAAACTCTGTCTTCAGTTATGCAGTATGCAGTCTGGCTTTTTAACACTTCATCATAGTATCTTGAGCTTTAAGTGTTTGGGCTGAAATTGTCACAGCTGACTAACATCTCTGTGCTGAATTTTTAACTAATAAACATGTGGGAAACCAACTGGTCTATTTTTTTCCTTATTTAAAACTTGTTGCAACAGTTTTACTCAGAATGTTTTTGAACTCCATGCTTTGAGAAGGAGATGGAAGATTAATTTTCTTGATGTCTTTTTATTCCACAAGTAAGTCCATTTCAGATGGACAAGCTGTAAAAATCTGAAAATTTGTAATTCATGTAGGCTTAAAATAGACTTGACAGAATTTTTTAGCTTAATTTCTAAAACCTCTGCCTGCATTGAGTATACTCAAAGTTAACACAAACATTTTCTCCATTTCTGTAGTCTATTGTATAACCAGACTTTAGGAATGAGATCAAGGAGAGGATGTGCTTTCTTAGACTGTTCCCCTTGCTGAAGTCCAATAAGGTTGGAGAAAAAATTAACTACTTTAGAGGAGAACAAAAAAAAAAAGTAAATCACGTGATCCTATAATTGAGGACTTGCTGTAAGTAAGATACAGAAGTCATCAAAATTATGGGAAATCTTTACTTTGATGGTGTTAGCTTTGACCATGTTGTCTGAAATCTTATGCTCATTTGACATTTTCTTAATAGATGTTATTGATCAGATTAATTTTCATTCTTCATTTTTCTACCAGCAATATTCTTACTAGTGTGAAAGCATTACAGAATAAGGCCTTCTTCTGATGATCATTAAATGATTCATATGTATAAGCAACTTAACAAAATAAAGTATATAGTTTTAAGTGCATATCACCTCAAAGCTACCTCTCAGCACAGAAAGCTAGCCAACTTATGGCATCTTATCTGTGATTCTGTACATCCGTGTAGGCAATGAATTATGATTGGTGGCTAAGTCAAGATCTAGAAGACACCAATTCTAGTTGGGCTTGTCATTTTATTTCCCACTATATTTCCATTGCTAGTCTCTGTGCTCACCGTTGTTTGCTTTTACCTTTCCCATTTTTGCCCTAAAAAATTAGAGCATCTATTTATATTCTCCCTTTATCTGAAAACATTTGTATAGTGCTACCTTACACGATAAGCTTTAATGCACTTTCAAATTATTCAAAGTTTTCACACTGCATATTTCATTAATACAAAACAAATCAAGGGTCTCATCATGGCTTAACCTTTGCTCCTGTCCCAAGACACATCTCTGTTCAGATATATTATTGAAAAAAATATATATATACATATATATTTTCTGAAGACAACTTCATCCATTTCAACTATAAAAATTTAACATAAATTATTCACACCAATTTCTCAGGACTTTCTAAGAACTCAAGTTTCCTGCACACACCCACAAAGGCTACAGATATCCATTCTTTTCAATCACAAATATAGACAACAAAGTTTGCCAAAATATAATTTTAAATGTGTTTTAATGCAAACCAGTGGTTAAAGCATAGTTTTCCAATTGCAGCTCTTTTAGGAACACCAGTCATAGCATACTTTAACAAAACATGCATTGAAAAAAATCAGCCCTGAGCTTAAAAATATCTTCAGCAAAATGCATTTGCAATTCAGTTGTCAATATCTGGTAATAAAACACCTGACGAGAGCACATCAGAAAAACACTGAATATTGTTGGATGTTAGCTATTTATCCTCATTAATTATAAAATTGTCAGTGTTTTCTGTGTTATTTTTAGAACCTTGATTTAATATAGAGGAAGAGAGTGTGAGAAGGAAGAACTTTGTGGAGGACAAAAGACAATTTTAGTATAAATTCAGCATTTAATGGTAATAAATATGCCATGTTAATGCCACAATAAAAAAACTAGAATGTAATGATTTCCTGTGCAAAAAGCAGCAGACTAGCTTTAAATCGCTATTGCTCTTTCATACCCACCTCTACCAACTGGATTTATCTTGAAGGAGAGACCTTAAATTCCTGCAAGCAGACTGTAAGGCACATGCAGTAGCAGCAGTGTACTGACATTTGCTAAGCACCAGCGTCCCTCAAGTGACTGGGAGCGAAGCCATTGACGTCACTGAACAATAGGCAAAATATTTCCTCCTCCTCCATAGTCCTGAACTGTAAACACCCAGCTTGCACACAGCAGGCTGAACATTTGGGGGGAGGCGGAGAGGAGAATGTGAAAAACTCTCAAGTGATGCTGCTGAAAACAAGCAGCTGTTCCTGCATAACCAGTCTCTCCTTACTCCTTCCATTTTCCTATGAAGATTGCTAGTGTACCCTTAGTGTAGGTCACATGGTATAGAAGATCAAGCTAAAATAAACTATAAATAAAACTGCGTCTAGTGAACTCACACAGAATTTTTGAAAGCAAAATACCTAATATTCATTACAAGCAAAAAGCAATTTTCCTTTCTCCCTGTTGCTGTTCTGGATAGCTATAGTATTGTAACAGTCATCCATGTATTTTGCACAAGCTGTGGTGGACTGAACATAAGAGAATTTCCATCTTGATCATTCTCCCTCCACATGCCTACATGATTGCAAGGCAATGAGGAAAAAAATAATATTCTGAATTATAATTACAAAATTAGACAGACTGAACAGATTCACTGTAAAGACTGGTTTAAATCCTTGAGTTGGAGCGTTTATAGTATAGGCAGAAAACAAAAAGGCAAAGTTAATCCTGAAAATAGAAATCCTGACCACAGCTTCCTGTGACAATGTCTTAAAAATACTGATGCATGGATTAATTAGGATCGATGATGAATCACATCAGTTATCGAACAGAATATTTGACACAGGTATGAACACTTAAGCTGTGCTGTTAAATGCAGGGAATCTAATTTGTCTCTTTTTTTCTGCAGTCACTTGAAGACTGCTGCAATCCTATAAGTAGTAAATCTTCCCCACTTCCAGAGCATCCCTGGAAAAATCCCCAGAGTGAAGGAAGAGGAGTTCACTAGACACAGGAAATAGTGCAGAGCTGAAAAGAGCTCAGAATTTTTTCATTTATAAAAAAGCTCAAGTAAACCACTGAATCACGGAGCCCTGAAGCTGCTGTAAGCTAACTCGGGGAATAAACTGGCTTATTTGGTCTATCAGTGTAAACTGGAGAAATTAGTCTCTCTTGGAGTACTCAGCATACCATAAAAAAAGAGCTCCATAAAGAGACAAATTTTGTTTCTAAAGGTTTGTCTGAAAACATTAGCTTGACGTGCATGGAGACAACCTCAGAGTGCCAAGGAAAATGCTTGTGTCACTTGATTGCTAACTGAATAGTCATCTCCATAGAAGATAAAGTGATCCAGATGATTGTAATTTCTGTCTTCCTCTTGCTTCATTTAGATTTTGCCCATTTTGTCCACAGAAAGTGGTGAATAAGCAGCCTTGCATCCTATTTGTTCTCAGAACAAAGAACAAGGAATCATTTTCATTACCACATTCTGCAGAGGCTAATATATAAAAGTCAAGGAGAGAGATACCTTTTTTCCCTGTCCAATGCTGCTCTCTGTTGAATGAAGCTCTAGGTGGCACATTAGATCTGCAGCATATGTTGATTTATGATTTCAAAGTGCTGAACAAGGAACTCATTTTTTCCAACCAGACCACAACTAATTACTCATTATCCCTCATTTAACATGCAGGAAAAGCAGGTGGGCAAATAACCTAGTTTGCTGTAAAATTGATCTACTAGGCCACAATGCACTAACAATGTTGTTTCATGTTCAGTTGCTCTGCCCATGCTGAATTTGCTCCAATGTTGGAAGCATCCAACTGAAGAAGAAGAATGAACCTCATCACCTCATCAATGTGTGTAGCAACAGCACTTGTTTGATTGTCCTTCTGGGGTCTGACACCTACTGTTACACGTTTTGTACCATTAGTCAATGGGCCAGCACTGAAGCTCTGCCCACTGCTTGTGCTATCTCCAGAGCAAACAATGGCTGAAATTCAGTCTCTCATCTTCCCAGGGAGCAAGCATCAAAGCCAAGGCAGAAATGCTAATGGAGGCTTGAGTGTAGCTTGTGCTGCACAGCTAAGAAGATCTTAGATCTTCGTGAATGCCCTACTTGTATCCTGGTCCCAGAGTGGTGTGATAGTGAGGTGTTCAGCAACTGTCTTTGGCAGTGTTGTTGTCTACAAGAGAGAAACTTAGGCATCTGGATTTGAGCAGGATGAAGATGCTAGGATAACTTGTAAAAATATTTGCTATTCAGTCTACTTGGCATCCTCTTTGAGCAGTGCTATTGCTGGGAGCCAAGTGCAATCTATGAGAGAGCTACATACTCTTTGGAGAACAGTCTAAATGAACAGCTGAAAATGTTAAGTACATTTGCTTAATTCATAGTAATGCACTTTTTAAGCATACCTTTAGGCAGACATTTTTACATTCAAACCTTACTAGTACAAATATTCACAGAAAATATCCTCTTGGTTGCTTGCCCACATAGATATGAATACCCTTTGATACATTCTTATTCCTGGTAACTTCCAAGGTTTTCCACTTTTTCCCATTCACACAGATAAAAACATATGCTTAACAGTAAATACTGTGTATGTGACATGTAAATATTTCAAGTTACTCCCTGAACATTCATGTTAAAGGAATAGAATGGAGGAAGGAGGGAGAGAAAGAAAAGCAAAGGAAAATTCCCCCTCATTGAAGGAAATGTGTTTTTTGCATAACTCAGACTGTGTATAGCTGAATGGATTCTACACAAATTCACTTTCAGGCATAGCCCAAATTATAAAAAAAATAAGTGAAAATACTGGAAAAGCATGCACTGTAATGAAGTCCCCTACAATTTTAACTTCAGTGAATTTGCAGAAAATTAAAAGATAATGGAACATAATATTGCCTCTGCTTTCCATCTAAGCTAAATAGTAGAAAGTCTAATATACTGGAAAAAAATATAAGCAGCATTTTCTTTTCCATTAATTGAATCTATGACAATCATAAAACTGAAGGTAAAGCTAAACCGCATACCCATAATTCAGAACATAATCAGATTCTTTAGTTTATGCACATAGTGTCAGAAAACACTTAGCTAAATAGCATCACTATGCTCCCAGGAAACAATGGCATAACCATTGCATGGATAAATTTTCAGAGGTAATGAATCTTTACACAACAGTCTATAGTAATGTGTTGTACAGATCTTACTTTCGGATCTATCACAGTATACATGTCAATCATATTGAATTAAGAATTCTCTTTCTTTAATGATTTCTTCAGTAATCATGAGAGGGAAGATTATTAATAACTATGTTTTTATGTGACGTAGTTCTTGGTATCAATAGGTTAAGTACTCTTGTCAGGAATTAGAAATCTAAACTTGAGACTTAGATAGTGAATTTTGACATGGTACAGAGATCTACACTAAATTCAGTATGTGAAGCAGGTATTTCTAGTTAAAGTAACTGAAGAAAAACTGATCCTCTTTATAAAACAAAGTTTTGACATGGAAACCAAAGCATGTTCTGAATAGCTTCTTGGATTTTTCTGGATGTCATCTTGAATTCATATTGTTACTGACAATTTGTATGGTTACTATACAAGAATTTTATCACTGGGCAGTATTTCCACTCCTTACATAACAGCAAAAGCACCTATGTTTTAATCATAAAGCAGGTAAAAAAACCTATTATGCATATTATAAGAAGTGACAGAAATTACACAATAATAAAAATTAATGATATGAATAATAATAGAATGATGTTATATATATTTTTGCTGTGTTTTTTTTAATACTACTGATACATTTGCCTCAAAATTTAGTGCCTTGGTTCAGAAAAATAATGAAGAAATTCTAAATTAAAGCAATGTGATTTCTACTACTTGAAATAATTTAATTTAGTAGATATTGGGAGAAACATTTTGATACTGTTGGCCCAGCTTTTAAGAAATTCAAACAGCATTACGAGTGAACACATATGTAATAAAAGAGATTAAGAAATAAAAATAGTGAACTGTAAAAGAAAGTTGAATTCAATCTTTCATTAAGGGCCTAAGTTAGCTTTTATCCAGTAACTACTGAACTGTAGAAACTTTATTATACCTCTGCTGAAGTCAGTAAAATTTCACATGTTAAGCAATTAAGCACAGGTAGGTCTATTGTTCTCACTTTGAATAATTGCATGTTTAAAATTAGGCATTCATTAAAGATCACTTAATTGATGCACAGAACTGCAGTGGGAAGAGGATTAATTCCTAAAAAACTGTCATTTTAACTGCTCTGCATATAAGCAAAGCTTTATTTCTGGCTCTGTGTCCTATGTGGTAGGTCAGAGAAGAGAAACTTTTACAGTGAGCACAGTGGCTTTAGCTCACAGAAGCTTGCAATATGGCTACAGTGTTTACTTTATACTAGAGTAAATTGCTGTAATTCCCTTTGTTACAAATTCTCTGTCAGTGACCTACCAAGCAAACCTGCTAGGAAACCTGCTAGAGACTGGAAATATTTGTTATTTTAATTTTTTTCCTAATATATAACAAAAAGAAAGAAAATTAAATTCATGTAAAACCCAAGGAATACCAAACACTGATAAAGGCTAAGATGCTGACATGCAAGGTCATAGCAGCTGCACTAAGATTTGGCTTACTCCCAAGGTTGCCCTGACATTCCTCACATTATTTATAATTCTGGAAGTTAAGAACAGATTTATTTACATAATAGGAGCCTCATTCTATTGCTCCAGAGCTACCTTAATTGAAAGGCTGATGTACATAAAAAGTGTTGTTTATGGATAGATGAAAATATAAGGCAAGTGAAAAAAATAGACTGCAAACAAGTTTTCAAGATGTACTGGTAGAGAACAACATTACTTCTTTTGGCTTGATAGTCATTGTAGATTTAGATGGAGAACATGATTTTATCCAACATTTTTGTGGTTAATTTGCAGCCAGGATGTTTATGTAAAGTAAATCGCTGGAATTGGAAATTTGATTCTTTGCTTACCGGTAATATCTGAAATCTGAAAAGCACTTCATGAGTTTAGCTCAGAACCTGGCTTATATACAGCTTAGAACTTTATATTCATGGTTAGAACTTACTTAGTATCTCTCTCTTGATCATGATTATTCATTGTCATGCCTTTTACACAAATGCAAAGGAAATAGAAAAAGTTATAAAATATTATGAAAATGCAAAATGTAATTATTACACATTTTTTAAAAGTGCAACCATGCAAAAACATGAAAAATAGTTTTGTGTTAGTTAATTCTAGAGGAAAGCAGAGTATGAAATAAAATCATAAAATTTTTAGAAAGTCATCTTTGGAATTATTCAATTCTAGTGATAGACCAACACTGTGTGTCAGCCTAAATTAGCAACTGATTCAGCTGTTTGGTAATAAGGATGTGGAATACAGATATTCTGTATAATATCAAACTAGAGCAAAACTCAGACAATTCAATATTATGCCAATGTACCTTTCTACTTCAGAGTAAAAGTTCTCAATTTTTGTTACTGCTCCTTCTTAATTTTCTTCTTTTCAGGATTACTGTATTATCTAGAAGATTTTACTGCACATACTGCCTATATTAAATTTAGTCAATAAAAAGTGTTTAAGAAAAGCAGATTCTGGTTTTAGAAACCATGACAAATGGACATTAAATCAGGCACCTTTAATCTAGAAGAGAGATCAGAAAATGAGATTTAAATCAGCTAACATATTTATTTTCCTTTCAAGCATTCCCATCAAATACTGGTATTGGTTGTGGCAATGTTTTGCTTGAATGCTGTTATAAATTGCACTGAAAATTCTGTTCTTTTGCTTTAAATGAAGGAAGTTATAAGATGGATAAGTTTCATTTAATACATTTCTAGAGGAAATCCTAAAAGAACAGAAGCTCAGTCTGCATGAGTGTAAGAAGCATGTTCATTTAGCATTTGCCTCCGGCTTTAGGCATATGCCACCAAAGCTGCTAGCTTCAGATGTCAAGCATCAGATTCTCAGAGTGGATACTCTACGTGAAAATGCAATGAATAAAGATACTTCATAGCTATCAATAAAGGCTCTGAGTCTAATTCACAACCATGCAATTGCAGTCTCAAGCCATGTGATTTCCAATCTGCCACAGGACCTTACAGTTTTGAGAGCATTTTCAGCTTTGCAAAGGTCAGAAATCTGAAAAGGAATATAATATCTCACATTAAGCATTTAAAGACATGGTTCCTCTATGTGTCAGCATTTTTTTATTATTAGAAACAGTACTGCAGCCACTATCTTAATGGATTCTACTCTTTTGACAGAAAATACTAATTTAACCTTTTCGTCAATATAAAAACTATTTGTCAAAAACCTGTGCAAAAGAAACAGAAGTGCTTGACTTCATAGAATCATTTGGTTAACAAAGACCTTCAATATCATAAAGTCCAACCACTAATCTGACGATGACAAGCCCATCACTAAACCATGTCCCTCAAGATCTCATCTACTTGGCTGTTAAATATCGTCAGCATGGGCAGCCTGTGCCAGTGTCTAAGAACCCTCTCAGTGAAAAAGTTCTTCCTAATATCCAATCTAAAACTTTCTTGGCACAACTTGAGGCCATTTCCTCTTGTCCTATTGTTTGTTACTTGGGAGAAGAGATCAATCCCCTCCTCACTAAAACTCCCTTTCAGGTAGTTGTAGAGAGTGATCGTATCTCCTCTCGGCCTTCTCTTCTCCAGGCTAAACAATACCAGTGCCCTCAGCAACTCCTCATAAGATTTGTTTTCGAGACTGTCCACCAGCTTCATTGCCCATCTCTGGACATTGTCAGAAACCTCAATGTCTTCCTTGTAGCGTGGGGCCCAAAACCAAAAACTTTTGGAAAATGACACACCTTAAACCAAGCTATGCAAAAAAAATGAGACTTTGTGTGATCAAGGCATTCTGAATACTTTTTTTTTCTGCTTCATAAATTCATATTTTATTAATTCATAGACACTAGAATGTTTTTCATAATGGTATAAGACTGTTAATAAATAGGTCTCCTCTGTATTTCTTGGAATATAGCCAAAACAAAATCACAATATGCCTGAAGGGCATTGCAAGTGATATCTCTTGCTTATGGTCCATTTAATTCCAGGTTTTGTCAGCGAATATTTGAATTTTTTCTCTTTAAGTTACATTAAAATGCTATTTTATGTACATGCATATACAATTCCACTGCCCTCTGCTGGAAGAAATGTATCCTTTAGCCTATTTATGATGAAAAAGTAGATGATGTGGTGTTTCTGGACCCCCAAAATGGGTGTTCCTCCCCTAGTGAAGTCTGCAAGCAGTTTTCTGGTAAATGTTGTGTGTATCCGCAGGCAGATATTTGATCAATATCCGTCTCCAGCACAAACAAACATTCCTTTCAAGAAAGCAAAAATACCAAGTAAAGAAAACACGAAAATTGCCGTTAAGCATCCAAAAGACAGGAAATGCCAGAGGTAAAATTTCACATGGAAATGTGTCTCTAATCCCATGTGCATGTGTATTTATAGTGCAGATTTTAATTATATGGAGAAAAATATAATTAAATTTCTATATGGTTTAAGAGTGTCATCAAATTTATGTAGTTTTCAGTATGAATAGCCATAGTTAAGAATTTGTTTGAACCTATGTGAAATGCTTAAAAATAATTTCAGGTGCTTTCCTGCTTTTTGTTATTGAAACCAGTCCATCTATAAACATGAGATCCAAAATAAATTGATTTATAAAAAGATTGAACATGCAAAGTCAATTTGAATGTTTTGAATACTCCATATATTTCATTAATAAATTATTTTGTAGAGTATAGCATTTAGCCACCACTAACTAGCAAGCTAAATAACTATTCACAAATAGTATTTCACATAAGCAAAGGATAATTAAATTAGGATTCGCCTCATTGTGTAAGCACATGGCTATTTGAAGTGAATGAAGAATGAATTACAACCACATGCACAAACACAAAACATTAAATGAAAACAAGTAGATCTTTCTAATGCACTATCATTGTAAAAAAATTATCAATAAGACAGTCCTGATTAATTATTTACCTTGCTGCATTTCAAAATTTCTCCATGATTTTGACTGGTGCACTTCTCTTTGGAAACTAAATTGCTTTCAGGTCAAGAGACTGGTAAAAGATTGTGAAACATCAGTATACAGAAAGTCTTCCTATATTTCTTACTTCATGTTTTTATTTAGCTTGCAATGGCAGAACTGAAAACCACTTCTCCTATGCTGAATTCATTCTGATGAACACAAAATTTATTTACAGATTAGCAATGAAAAATTATCTTTGTGTTGCTAGGTTCAAGATAGTACACATCCAGTAAGTGACACAGCTATAAGATCTGTTTGAAAAATCATTTACATTTATTTTATCTATAGTTTGGCTCTAAGACAACAGATGTTGATCAAAAGCTATGCACAAAAAATATTTTTGTTTAAAATCATACTCAACATACAAACCAGTCAATCAAGTTTTCTTCAGAATCTGGTATAGTTGTTCACTTGCAGCTGCTTTTTGTCAGACTAAATTTTATTTTACAGAGCATTACAGTAACATGAGTAAATCCCTCCCGGCAGGAGTTTGTTACAGACCAGAGAAGCCCTTCTGCTATATTACCTGGAGGCAGCACAATGTTCAGCAAATCCCTTGGATCCAAGTGGATGTGGTGGGAAAATCTAATTAAATGGCTTTTTGCTTTTTCTGAGGCTGGTGGTTTTGCATTGCTCTGGAGCAGAAATGCTAATGAAGCAGTGATGGACCCAGTTGTGCTTTGCTGCTGCGAAGTCAGGGTACAGAGAGTACAAATACAACGTGCTTCCAGACCTCAGATTGGGAGAGACGTGTAATCTGGCATTACCAGCACAGTCGGGCAATGTAACTTCTCTGCTCAAAGGCTTCAATTGCAGACCTTCAAGGTTTGCTTTTATAATTTAAACCCATGAAGGAAAACAAAACCATCCTGGCTTCCTTTGCTGAGGGAAAATTGTGATTTGGTACGTCTGTTTGACACATGCTTACCCGTTCTTCCAGGTCCCAGAGCTTTCCAGCAAATGAGCCACAAAGCTATTCCCTGCTTGTTCAGGCAGGAAAATCTCCTGGTACAAGAACATATTTTTCTTTCCCTTCAGTTGAACCCTTGCCCATCTTCTTGTAGTGGGCCTCACTTTAATAGAGAGATTATTCCCTGTGCATTTAAATACCTAGGAAAAAAGGAAATTGTCTAGAAGTACAGAGTGATCTCATTGCTGTATCACTTTTCCCAATAGCCTATTTTGGAGGCAAAGGCAAGATCCTGAGGCTTGCAGCTCAAAGTCACCCAACTTAAGAGACTGATGGTCCCTGCAGTCCCTCTCTTGGTTCTCAACACAGGGCAAATGAGTAGCCTGTAAATGTTTTAAGTAACTTAATATTTGAACATTAACACGTGCAATGTTGCCTTAGTGATTTCTTTGTTGATTTGGTGAGATCGGGGAATGCAGTGGAGCGCAGTGACAACTGATAAAGTGAAACAATCTCAGTCTTAAGTCTAAATGAAATTCCTATTAGCAAATGTGTGTACAAAACTAGGACAAAAAATAAGTTTAAGTACAAGACAAAAAACCCAAACAAAACCTCAAGCTAACTAGAAGGGACTGGGGAAGGGATGATTTAAAAGGAGATTTTCAATTCCATAACCAATTTAGAACTACAATCTTATCTTATTAATAGAACTTCACAGACACTAACAGGTGTAATAATAAATGAGATTTTTTTCACATTTCTGTCTCACAATACAAGAAAAATGTATTAATTTCTAAAAGCTTTGGGAAAGACATGCAATTACACTTGTACACATTCTTGCATCCTTATGTGAATAAGTTACTAAGGGAAGTTATATGAAAGAAATTAATATCAGTATTAAAATATTTCCTTCTATGGATATGAGGCAAAGGATGGGGAGGAGTGAAAGAATAAATTGCTCTGTCTTCTGTCATGAAAACTGTCTTTTTCTCAGGAGCACCTGTTGTTTCATTGCTTATATGAGACTGCTTGAAAATGAAGAAACTCCTCCACCAGTAGCTTGGACTGGTCTAAGGAAAGCTCTGAATCCTAAACCAGAAATCTTCCAGTTGACTTGTAAGCTTGCACATGCAACAGACCACCAGGCTGGTGAGCTCTTTGTAGTCTGTGTTGCTAAGGAGACCAGGAGCTGATTTCGGAGAGCAGTGTAAGTACATTTATATAACAAGGAGTTGCAGGTTACAGTGCCACAAATGCACGGATTTTTCCAGAAACATGCATTGGCTATATTTGAGAAGGTTTTGGTTGTTTGTTTGTTTATTTTTCCACCCAAAACATTGCTGTGACAATAAAAGAAAAAATGTTTGCGGCAACTTTAAGGTCACTTTAAATTTATTTTTATTTATTTATTCTTCCACTCATACTATTTGAGTAATCAATAGTATCAGAGTATTCAAAAGATTCAAAAGATAAAATAGACTTCATTTAAATCAGACCTCTACAAAATACTGACTGAAGGTTGCACACTGCTCCAGACTTCTTTGTGTAGCCAATCAACAGCTGACACTATCCACTGAGGATTTCGGTCTATGAACATGCCCCCTTTCTGACCCAGCAAGTAAACAGAGGTAGAGCTGACTGGGACGGAATAGCTGCAACCTGGTCCTGACTAGATGAACTTTTTTCTTGTCCATCCTTGATTTGCAGGTAGATTGAATGACCAAGGATGTCTAAGAGAAAACAATTTTTCTACAGCATTCTCTCTCTCGACCTGGTTCAGTTTTGTGTATTTCCATTTGGCTGTCCATTTTACAGTGTATTGAAAAGGATCTAATTCTCATGTTTGTTTGAACAAAGTTGTAGAGTTTTGTAGGTGATATTAATGAATTTCCTGTTCCATAAGAAACCTTGAGCATACTAATATTTTCTTTTTCATTTAATAACTTCAACACAATATAATAAGAGAATGTCATGGAAACAGGTTTTTTCTTATTTGTCTGATATTTCACATGGAAACACACAGAAATGTTTGTATGCTGGGAAACATGTTTATATACTGAAAAAGTACTCAGTTTTACCATCATCTCATCAGTTTTGTAGTTAAATTGACACATATGCAAAAATACTTATTGAAAGGCAGTTAATTCAAAGAAATTAGTTTTTCAATGATTTCCAAAAATTACTGGCATTGTGGGATTATAAAACTGCTGCTCTAAGAGCTTTTCTGAGCACTTATTTTACTTTGGAATGTACTAGTAGTCATATTAATATATCCACTACAGAAATAAGTATAAACAATTCAATTTATTAACTTTTTTTAATAAAGATATGTAAGATTCTGCCTAAATATGTGGGACACTAATATCTTTTAACTGGCTACTAAAGTTAAAACTGACAACTGTTGATCACACTTTCCTGCATCCCAGGTTGTTTGGGGGATAAAAGGCATTCCTTTCTGCTCCCTAAAATCCAGATTTGCAATCATCTTCTATGAAGATTCTGCAGTTGCAGAATAAGATACTTCAAATGATATTCAGTTTTGTTATATTATCTTGGTATTTAAACATCCTAATGAAGACAGGAGCCAGATACTGTAGAAGCACATGCAGAGTGAGAGTATTTGAGTCAAAGAACTTACCGACTAGCATAGAGTATCATGAAGGACTGGAAGAACAATTTCCCTGATATTTTGTTCTGTGTTCAAGGACTTGTCCACAGCAGAATACAGGTTTAGTCCTTGTTGCAGATCAGTGATGCTGCAGAGAATCTCTTAGGATTTTGATAGTAAGCTCTGTCCATTGTGAAACTTGAGAAAAAAGTATTTAAATATGAGAATAGGTGTCCTGCATGTTGAAAGGTACAAACTACTTTCCCCGAACAGATGAAACAATAGTGGACAAAACAAACCTTCTTCACATTGTGATAAAGTGTTGAATCCAAGTTGTTACTGAAAGGAGCCTTAGTTTGGAGCACATTGTTTCTATAATATTGTGGTTACAAATGACAGATTGTTTCTAGTTGATTGTATAAATTCAGTGTATTTTTCCTCTTATCTTACAGAAGTTGCATGGATGGCAATCAAGAAAAAGGCTGTAGGTTTACCTCACTCTGGCTACTGTACTCTGAGAGAGATTGAAACTTTTGGAAAGGAGAAGGAAGTGGGGAATTGCTCCTTTCCTCAAGGGCAAGCTCAGCTCTGCAGTACTTTTCAAATGCAGAATATAAAAGACAGTGAGAGAAACAGTGAGCAGCATGACCACAAACTGAGATATTCCTAAGAGGACCAAGCTGCTTGCCTGTAGCGTCTCAAAACTGAACTCTGGAGGAAACAGAAGAGACAACTATTCCTAAGAATACAGAGAAGACTTGAGTGTTTGTTTCAACCCACAGTCACTGCCATGTGCTAACTTTGGTAAGACTTGGAGAAAGCACACTCATCCTGCAAGAAGTATTGTTTGGGGTTGATTTTTTCATGCTTTCCTCATCCAGTAGGTCTGATGTTCCTTACTTTCTGAGTCATCTTCTTCAATTGTGTTTGCTTTCTTGCTAACGTCACAAGTGGCATCAGAGTTTGAAGTCTTTTATAGCTTACATAACAAAGAGTGTGACAGGAAGATAGTGGAGTGGTTCTGCTTCAAGGTTTTGGCAGATTCCCCTTGCAGACAGCTGACAGACCAAGTACCAAGTAACCCCAGGCTGTAATATCAGGACCTAGGTACCACTGTGTTCTGCTAACACATTTGTTATTAAGCTGCTCTTCACCTGACAAGGATTATAGGATTAGAGGAATAAGAAATGATGACACTAAGCAGTTCAAAAGGCAGCTGCATCAAACAGCAGATATTACAAACTTTGCTGAACACTGTTTATCATTGAAAGACACAAATAACACAAATAACAATGTTGTAATTAGTCTATGATAGACTTGCCCTTGGAAAGAGCTCTTGAAAATAGAATATTTTCTGCTAGACTTCTAATGTTGCCACAGATACTTAGTATTTGTGCATGATCAAGCTCTTAGATTTACCACATTTCATTCTGATGGGTGATTAACCTAAATTTTAAAAGGTGCCAGATTTACATTTTTTTCATTGGGGAAAAAGGTTAAAGGAGAATATTTGATTTTTTTTCTTTTTAATTAGCTATTTTTATACTTTGATCAACTGCTCAATTTTTTTCTCCAACCAGATCATAGACAAAACTACTAAATTGAGCATTTTCATTATGATTTGCTGAATTAAAGTTAATCAGTACATGTCAACCAAGAGAACATTAGGTCTGCATCATCAAGTGGATTAAAAAATCCTGTGCAAAAGACATTAATGAACATGCACAACACTTCTATAGATTTCCAAAGTAGCATACGAGGAAAGAAATTTGATCTCTGCTCTTCAAGTTGACCTTTAATTTGGTGGACATGGGAATCAAATGACTTCTGATCTCAGTCTAGCAAAATATTTCATCCTACTAGGAGTATAGCAACAAATCCTAATCAGAGTAGCAATGTATTCACAGCTATATGTTCTACTAAGTTCTGTCATGAGGGACCATAGAACCTATAAAGAGATTAAAATTAATTATGCAGCTTATTTGCATTCCTGACAACAGATGAGTTTAGAAAGAGTGGCGATAATACTGGAGTATTGAAAACAAATCATTCAACAATTAAAAAGCTTGACAAGAACCTGTTACCAAGGCCTTTTTCAGAAGATTAGCTTTCTTTCTGGTAAACCTTTGACATTGTGTAATTCTAAAGTTTGTTTCCCAAAATCATGAGGGTTTTTTTTTTTTTGTTTGAATGATAATTTGGGTGCAGTTTTCAACAACATCTAAGTTATTTAATTTTAAAGACTACCATGATGATGATCTGAGGTGTACCGGCAGATACAAATGATCTTTCTTCCACTAAATCCTAATCCTTATAGCCTGGCAAAAGATATATCTCAGCTTCTAGCAGAGAGGAGGACTGTTGCCTGAATAAATAGTTTTAATAGACTACTCTCCAGAGTTACACAGGGATCAGTTCTGGGGCCAGTCTTGTTCAACATCTTCATCAACAACCTGGATGAGGGGACAGAATGTACCCTCAGCAAGTTCCCTGATGACACTAAACTGGGAGGACTGGCTGATTGCCCAGAGGGCTGTGCTGCCATTCAGCAGGATCTTGACCAGCTTGAGAGTTGGGCAGAGAGGAACCTCATGAGGTTCAACAAGGACAAGTGGAGAGTCCTGCATCTGGGGAGAAACAACTCCATGCACCAGTACAGGCTAGGGATCAAACTAGTGGACCTGCTTGAGCGGGACCTTTAGATGATATCTAAAGTTCCCTTCCAACCCTTACCATTCTATGGTTTTATGATTCTATGAAATAGTTTTCTTTGAATCTTTATCCTGATTCAGGCTTTTCACCAGAGAAGCTTAAGAGCAAGTTTAATCAAGGAAATCTAAATCTTAAGTTCCCAATTTTAAGACTCAAAAAGTTACAGAAGTGAAGTAAATCAACAAAATATAATTATAAACTGTACCTGGCAATATTATGCTTTATGCCTTCAGGGATTTTGTCTAACACCTACTGAAGGACGAGCATCAACTTGTACCACTCCATACCCATCCATGCTGATGCTCTTAGTATGGACTAGAATTACATTGGATATCTGAACAGTTCCCAGACTGCTAGAGTTCATCATAGACTTTTATGATTTATTTTCTCCCTTTACTTCAGGGCAGAATCTTAACTCTCTTCTCTTCATTGACATTGTTATTGCTTAGGCATATAGCTTCTGAATTTACACAATAATGACAGTATTGACTCCAGTCCTCCCACCCTGTCATGCAGAAGAAGCTATAACAGGAATTTTACCTTTAGATAATTAGTATATGAAGTGCATGCGATCACCCACAATGCAAATGCATATGGATGAGTACTGAAGGAGAAAAGTTACTTCCAGTGACTGTGGTTCTTTTGCATTCTTCCTCTGGACTTAGTCCAAGCCTCTCCTGTGGTCAGAGGGAACTTCCCTTTTCTTACCTACCTGTCAAACAGAAGGAGACAGAATATTTGCGCTCTCCCAGCACTGTGATGACAAAAAGTAGGTGCTGCTTTACTAAAAGATATTATTCCTCACTACAAAACTTTTATCTTTTCTAGTCTTAATTCATGATAAGAACAAGAACACGCCTATAAGCTTACAGTTTCTAAACAGCTTCACTGTACATGTACTGTAGATGTTGCAATTGCAATTGATGTTGCAATAGTATCTTAAAATTTTAGTACATTTACAGCTATGGTCTAAACTCTGGTGTTGCACAGTTTTATCTTGGAAACTACTTCGGTAGTCTCATAATATGCTCTGCATGTGTGCATATTTGCTATAGAAGTGGCTATGGCCACTCAATTTCTTGGCAACTGAAACATACAGATACTAGAAAATATGAAAATGGTGTTGTTCGATGAATAAACCAGGTTAGAATCTGAGAATCCTGTCTTTATCAAGCTTTGATAGCAACTTTCAGGGATTGAAGATCTCAATGTTTCCGGTTCAACGTAGTGAAGGTGCAAGAGTATTTTAAGTGTCAGTTTAGAAGACCTCGTATCCTGCAGAGCTGGAGTCGTCAATTTTGTTCAGCGTTGGAAGTAAAGACGGATTAGTAGTCTGTATGAATATCAAAGGCTCTTGACTCTTTGAAGCCTTTTGACCATCTGGATTCAAAAAGAAGACCTTGTCTTGCCAAGAAATACCTATGCAGGTACAATTCACACTCTATTAGTGCCCAGGACTTAGAAGAAAAACAACTTTCATATCTGTTCAAAATCTACCATAGGTGTCTGTGGGAAAAATATGCTTGCTGAAAGATGGTGATGATGAAAAGCGAAACTACCTGCAGAAACTGGTAAGGTCATGACAGAAACATAAAGGTAAAATATTTATTAGCATGAATGGAAATTCCAAGACACCATAAAGAAAATCTATCATACAGTTTTACAGAGCTGGAGAAATTAATTGAAACAGAATAAAACAAAGGAGCTCTTCCCCTCAAGCTGTGAATAAAATAATATACAAGAAGCTTTGTTTTACCAAATACAACATGGGCATATGTAGGAAGAACACCTTGCAGGTTTATCTAAGGCAAAACAGAGTCTGACTTCAGCATCTGCAGTATAAAACATATCATAATGTGAATATGCATGTAGATAACACTCCAAAGAGAAGTACATGCTTCAGCTGAGGAGGCTTATGAAACATTTCCAATTTGACTGACAAAATATGTCCATCTAAGCCTAACTTTCAGCACAACTTGTGTTGAAATCTACTCTAAATATGACACTTGTACTTAAAAAAGTCTTAGTAACTATTTCTTAATGCAAATATGGTTGACTATAGTCTTGCTCCTATAGGATTTAAAGCTTTGCTAATTCAGATCTTCAGCAGTAATTGCTTCCCACTCAGCAGGCATTACCACACAACTGAATCCATTCTTCTTTTGAAAATTCAAAGCTCAGAGAAGATTGAAGGCAGCCCACGACACTGATCAAAATACCACAAATTAAGTAACTGAATGAGAAAAGGAGTAGGCATTTGGCAAATTTTTCTTTCACAGTAACCCACACAGAAACTTGATTTCATTTTTATGCCAAACATTCAGTGGTTTTAAAATCTAGATTATTTCTAACCAGAAAGAGATCTTGAAACAGGTTGGTTCCATCATTTTGGGCCAATATTTAACGGAACCATTGCTGAAAGGCAAAACTGGAAGACCTCCAAGTTCCAGATAATGCATGAAAGAGTAAAATCTCTTTTGGTTAGAGGTTTCCATTGCAATTGCCTGTCATTGTATTTAAAATGTCATTTTCTTTGTGTGCATTCGAATTCCAGAAATTAGCAAAAAAAACACCCCAAACTCAAACAAACAAACAAACAACAAAAAAACCCACACAAAACCAATCCCTGGAGGAAAAAAAAAAAAGCAAATAAACCAAACATATTGCACAAAATAGCAGGAGAGAACTCAAAATGCTGGAAGTTCTGCAGACAGCCAAGTCTAGCATTTGCCTATAGATGCTTTATTTGCACATTTGCTTGTGAATACTAGATGCTGCTCAGCATAGGATGTTGGACTGGATGGCCTCTTGATGTCCTTCCCAGTTATGTTTTCATGGTTTCATGATTACAGAATGACTACAACAGACATATTTACATCTGTTTACAAGAATTCAGCTATAATTAAACACTTCCAGTATGCAACTGCTTATTGGAAAATGTTTAATTAAAAACCTGTAACTCTGTCTTAAGGAAATAATCTGGAAAACAAACTGGTCCACATCATGTTTTTTTCTTGCAAATGTGTGATGTCATTTCATTTGTGTGAGCTTATGCAGTAACAGATCCTATTTAGTTATCAGATAGCATGATAAAACTCTTCTCTATGCCACTGATAGTCTTGGAAGATACTTCCTGCCTGCACTCCCATTAAGGAGGCAGGTTACAACCTCAAAATACTGTTCTGATGCTTGTGCCAGGTCCTATTATTGATCAAATCAGTTTCTCTTTTGCCACTGAAACTTGCTCATAAAATTGCTGCTGTTCTCTGGTAAATTGCCTCTGACCTACTCTCTCTGGTAGATCTGAGTTGGAGGTTGACATTCTATTAAAACTTAGTATTTCATAGGCTTCACTTCCAATATATTTTCCTGGTATCTCAAGCTCACTAGAAATTTGATTAGAATATTTTTTTCTGTTTGGCAAATTTACTACAAACAAGATGCTTCATGAAAAGATTAGAATCCCAAAAGAAGAAAAATAAAGTGATTGCTGTTTTTCAGAAATCTTTTCAGGTTCACTTGTTTTTATTTTTTGCAGCCTTTATGCAAAACCATATATACCAAAATTAGAAAATTTCAGTTTTAGCTAAAGTAAATGGCCTAATATTTTTTTTTTTCAGTTTTCCTTCAGAAGAAATTCTGAATTGAACTGTTTTAATTCTATTTGGTATTGGAAAATACTGACCTTGTGAAAATCTGCTAAAAATCTGGTTAGCTCCCATTTCACATAAAGCTCACATTTTACCTGCATAATACATACATTTCTCTTTAAAACTTTAACAACAGAGTGTAGTCTAAGTATTTTATTTATGAATTCCCACAAGAGAAAATAAGTTTGTTTGACACATTCAAAATTATAGCAATTTACCAGAATTTTTTGCATAAGAAAATCTCTTCAGTACTTTTTATAAGGAAAATCTATCATTCTACAAACTCCATTTTTCACTGTAGTCTTTTCTCCATTTGCAAATGTATTCATGAAATAATTCAGACATGTAGCAATGAAGTCAGACCTGACAAATATCAAAAGCAAAAGACTGGGTTGTGGCTGACTATATATTCAACATTTTCTGTAGAGTTTGTTGTGGACAAGTAGTGAAAGTGCTTGCAGTGTACAACGTATGGGTGTTGAAACGTGAACAAAGGATAAGTACGTTGCTTCTTTGTTTGGTTTTCTCTCTTTAGAGATTATATCCCCCATTCAAACACAGACATAGTCTGTCCCAAAGAACATGAAAGTGATTTTTTAAATGTTATTATTCACACTATCTGGTTGAACTGCACACTCAACTCGTTAGCTTTTATTCATCAGCAAAACAATCATCTGCGTCCATTTGTCTGACTCCTTTAAAACAACAGGCTTTGCAGATCCGTATGTGTAAGTACATCTACAAAAAGGTATTTCCATTTTGAGGTTTGTTTTACCAAAATCCAGCCTCTATCTTGGGATGAAATTTGTTACACCGGTGTCATTAACCAGAGCTCTTCCACAGTAACTTGGCAACAAAATAACAAATTGTTAAAACTTGAAAATTTGTCAAGCAAGTCAACAGAAATAAGCAATTCAGAGTTAATTTGGACAGGATTGTGGCCAAAAGAAAGAGGTTAGTACCACTTCTTTGAATAATCACGTAGACTCACAGCTCCTCCTGTCTTGTTTCTTCTATGTGCACACAAAACTTGTCATAACAAAGTCTGAGCCCAGAACAAAATTTCCTAGTTAATTCAGCGATTCAAAGAATAAATATTTTAAATTACCGAATCATTCTCAAAAAAACTACAACTGAAAGTAATTGAATAGCTCTCTTGATATATTTGTATCCAAGTGACTTTTTAAGAACATAAACTTTAACATAACAGCAACTTAGTAGTGAAGTTAGAGAATTATATCACATGGTGGATGTGGATATGGAGGAAATCAGGCAAGATGGCTTAATTGCACTAGCTCGTTTAAAAATTTGTTACATGCAGGTCAGAAGCAAAAGATATCTATGGGCTGCTTTTTATCAGATGACATTAATCAAAGCTCTGACTTCTATAAAGTGATGTCATGAAAACTAGAGCTAGAGAAATACATGTTAACATCAAATATCACAAAATCCACAGGAATATCCTCTTAAGAATATTGTTAATGGTGACTCCATCTCTTCTTCAGTCAAAACAGATGCTGTGTTGATACCAAAGTATACACTAAGTGATGAAGGGAAGGCAAGGGAAAGTGTGATCATCAGTTTGCTTCCAACTCTAATGGATGAGAGTGAGCATTGTCTTCTAGCACAGCTGGTCTGATAGACTCTGAATGGAGTGGCAAATCAAAGTATTGTGACATAGCATAATTTTTATACTGATCTGCCTTTCAGGAGTTTAATAACCAAAACAAAGTTTTTATAATTCAGAGACAGTCAAAGTAATGAAGGATGTAGCATGCATTCCTGAGATCTAGCAAGCTCAAGGAGAACAGCTGGTAAAATAAAGGAAGTTTGGCCAAGAGGGTATGGCTCTTTTGTCTTAAGGAGAAGTGTGTGTATTGGTTTGGAAAACAAGAAGATTTCACAGAATCAACTATAAAACTCACCAAATAGAAATGTCTTCCTCATGACCTTTCATTGACTGATTCACTTCCACAGATATCCAGAAACAGAGTCTTCATCTGCACCTTCAGGGTTTCCCCCTAAGAATTCTTGGTCAGAAAGCAATGTGACTTTGCAGAAAAATGTGAGTCCATATTTCTAATTGCCCCATTGGAATAGTTCACCTCAGGGAATTCAGGTAAATAACCTTATTTTAGGACTCCTTTAGGATAAATTGCACAGCTCAAAAGTAGGCATAGTTTTAGATCACAACTGTCCTTGCCACTTTCCTATTGCAGATTCAGTGATGTATAGAATGTGTGTCTCTATGATTACACAGTATGCTATAAACCACTTTCTTACAACTCTTTTTCTATTTTGGTAATGCATCAAATGTTTTTGAAGGTTTGGATAGGTTTATTTAACTTTTTTAACTGCCTTTTTCCATCCTTTTCTTTTTCTGCCAAAATTAATGTCAGTTCATTTCAGACAGTGATGAAGGATTGTTAAAATTCATAATGATGGAAATAATTCCAGAAGAATGTGCTTGTGATGGAGGAGTGGCTACCCAACATCACAGGCAATGCATACAAAGCACTCAGGTGGTGTTCCCGTGAGACAGAAACTCTTGTTATTGATAGTTCCTTTCCAGTTCTGTGAAGTCTGACTTAGCAAGATTACAAGGGGAAAAAAAAAAAAAAAAAAAAGAGGAAAGTGAAGCAGGTTAGGTATCTTGGCAAACACTGAAAAGAACATGTACATGCATATACTGTTTGTGCATGTGTGTGAGCAGGCACGTGCATGCAAATATAACGGTGGATATAATTTTTTCCACTGCATCGTGAAAGTGGAGTGAAAGGGCACTGCCCACGCTCTCCTCCCAGGGCTTGACTTGACCTTGTGGCAATGGTCTTGCATTCCTCAGCTGAGAAGTGTTGTATGTTTTCTTGAGCTGAAGCAGATGAAAGTAGCACTACCAGGCTCTCACTTTGCCTCAGGGCCTCGCTTTTGAAGGAGTCAATCCTGCTGTTTCTCTTTGAGACCTATTCCTGGTTTCAGAAAACTTGGCTAAAAAGGAAAACCTTCCACTTTTCAGTTGCCTTTGTAGCTTAGTAAGGAGAGAACATGTATTTTTCATTTACAACTTCGTTTATTTTAAATATAGTAATACTTTGAATTTCATGCTTCAAAATCACAGTTAAATCCCCCAAGACAAATCAATGCTTTCATAAACTTGAACTTGTTTTGAGTAAGACAGCTTCTCACAATTTCATTAACAAGTAAGAACACTATTTATCTCGAATATTAGTCCAATATTTCAGCCGAGGCATTAGCCTGATGGTAGCACTGACCACCTTCTTGGGCAAGTCCTTTCGCTTCACTCTGCATTCATATTCCAAGAATTACACATTTCTGACTGAAGTTGTACCGTGGATGCACAGAGTGGGCACTTTCTCTTACATCTACCTTTGTATTGTTTTCAGCATGGTTATAATTAAAGTGTATTGATGTTTATACTAAATGATGGTATAATTTCTCTGAAGATGCTGCCAATAAAATATTGAACATATTGATACTTTTCTTGATACAATCCTCCTATCATGAAGAAGCCCATTCAGTTGAAGCCTCATGCCAGGTTTCATGCATGGGGTATGAGACTCTCAAAATTGCCTCCCGTGAAAACTCTCCCAACCAGATCTATATATCACCATTGTGCTGCACAGTTCTGAAGCATCTCTAGAGTGTTCTGCTCAAATCTGACAGAAAGAGCTGGCTAAGTAACTTGTGAATCAGATGCCTCTAGTATTTTAGGCCACGACAGGAAGAAGCCAAGGGACAGTAACGTAGCAGGGAGATGCACAGCCCTTCCATTGTTACTTGAACTAGTACAGTCAAGATCTAATAATGCCCTGATGCATTTCATACGCTTTGCAACACAGAGCTGCAAACAGATATCATATGAAGAGAAAATTGTGGGAGATATTAACCAGGCTCTCACGGAATCACAAAATCACAGAAACTTAAGGGCTGGAAGGGACCTCAAATGATCATCCAGTCCAACTCCCCAGCCCAAGCAGGACCACCTAGAGTAGGTCACACAGGAACTCATCCAGGTAGGTTTTGAATGTCTTCAGAGAAGAAGACTCCACAACCTATCTAGGCAGCCTGTTTCAGTGCTCTGTCACCCTCACAGTGAAGATTTTCCTTATGTTTCTTTGGAACCTCGGACATCACTGAGAAGTGTCTGGACGCCATCCTCTTGATATCAGCCCTTTACATATTTGCAAACATGAATGAGGTCACCCCTCAGTCTCCTCCAAGCTAAAGAGCCCCAGCTCTCCCAATCTTTCATCCTAAGGGAGATGCTCCACTACATCATCTTTGTGGCCCAGTGCTGAAATCTCTCCAGCAGCTCCCTGTCCTTCTTGAACTAAGGGACCCAGAACCAGACACAATATTGCAGATCTGGTCTCACAGGGCAGAGTAGAGGGGAAGGAGAACCTCTCTCGACCCACTTATGACACCCCTTCCAATACACCCCAGGATGCCATCTCCACATACAGAAGAGCGTACTACCATCACATTCTTATATTTTTCCTATATATTTTTCCTATATATTTTTCTTACAAGAGCAGATTATAAAAACTTTAAAACAAGAAAATCCACAACAAATTTTTGCTTTCCAAGGTGGGAATATTTCATTGGAATATCTCTATTTTTCACATGTATGCACACAAAAGAAGTTTTTTCTTTTAGCTTGCATTTTACTTATCAAAATCTCATTTCATTCTAAAGTTTAATCCTTCTGCTTCTGAAGGATTCAGCTGGATTTTTTTTTTCATTGGAAGAAACCAAGTCTGAGTTTCAGTGGCTTTTTGTTCTTTTCTAGTATTGTCTGGAAGTAATTTTCTCAAGCTTTGTAATTTATTTGTCATCTTGCTCAAAATCCCCATGGAAGAAAGAATGAGAGCCTTTCTTTGGAATTAAAAACAAACAGAAGAAACCTTGACATTTGATTTTTATACATATTTTTCATATCCTGAGTGTAATAAATAGATATTTAAGTACTTATGGCTGGGATCTTGAGGAAAGGAGTCATGACTGAAGTCATGTCTTCTGGAGAACAGAAGTGATAGTTGGTGTCTCCAGGGATTCAGTCATACATTACCTAATAAAATGTAAGAAACTACAGGTTTTTATGTAGTAAAATCTAACATATGAATGGAGAAAATGTGTCTCAATCTTTAACCAGATCTTTAAAGGTTGCTTCTATACTCAGATACAAACAAAGCAAATCTACAACAAAAATAAAATCCAAGTATTGTCCCCTCTTACAAACATCATTTTCTCCTGTTTTGCTTTTGTTTACAGTCTGTGAAAAGAGGTTACTATTGTCTTTAAGCACAAAAGAAGATTAATTTTTGGTAATGTATGTCTAAACAGACAGAAAAAAGTAGATTCAAAACCGAAAGTCTATAAAAAAAAATCTTTGCTTGTTCTTTCTCTTACTTTTTTATTTATTATTTTTTTTTTCTATTTTCTTGATCCAGCTCAAATGCCTCTGCTGAGATGAGCTGTGGCAGAACAATGTACGGTATAAAACTCTTTCTGAATCATGCAGATCCTAATTCTTGCAAAATAATCCATATCTTCAACTGCATCTGGAAACTCTCATGAACGTTTGTGAGGATTCAGTTTGGTCTCTGTGCTGCCAAAACACAGTGTTTAAGTGTCAGATGTCATATTCTGTACCATTCTGTTTCTGGATTGATTTAAAGTTCCTCATAATATGTGCAAACAATATCAAATCAAAATGGAAAAAGGCCTGGTCTGTGTTCAAAGCAGACCAAAGCCATTTGCAAACCAAAGATGTGAAATAGCTTTCCTCAAAAGTAATGAAATGCGATAATGTTACCACAGCTGAGCATCTACACTACAGTTGATTTGGTAAACATAAGTTATGAAAACCAGAAATGTTTACTAAGAACGTGTATGGTCTCTACACATATCCAATTACCTCCTATAGCTTACCAAGATTATCTCAGGCTTATTGGACTGAACACTAGTCAATTAGTTAATATCTATGCACTATTTGTTTCCAAGGACAGACACAATCACTCTCAATTATCACATTGAACTAATTTCTTGCTATCTTGTATCCAATACTAGTCAAATTTATTCTAAATAAAACAATCCAGAGTTGTATGAGTTGGGCCACAAATGTATTATTCTAAAATATTCTCCAGGTATTACAATAATCAGTCTTCAGCCAGTTCATTACTTCATAACGTCTTTCTCACTGAAATCATATAAAAACAACAAGCTGCTTATTTCCCTCTTAAAACCATGTGCATTCTCAAATTTTCCTCCAAAACCCAAGGAAGTATATGTTTGTCTCTAAGTAAAAAGTTATTTTTATAACTGAAATTTAGATGGAATTATAATGTTGAACTTACATATCTGCCAGCATTAAATTAGCCTATCAATCTCTTGCTGTTGCATGTCATATAGTTAGTCCTTTTCATGAAGGAATCAAAAAGTGGTTAGGATTCCTACCTACACTACTCCTACTGGGATCCTCTTTTAGAGTCTTATACCTTTGGTTGTTAGATATATTATTCTAATTTCTTGCCTAAGTTTATTTATTATAGTTCTAATAGTTATATTCTCTTTTTCTCATGCAAAAACACCACTTCAATACATTTATAGAGAAAACATTTTCTTCTCAAACTTCACTTTTCTAGGGTAAATAAACTAAGCTCAAAAAAAATGAGTGAGTAGAACTATATGCAATTTTCTAGATGAATGCTTTCATAGGCTACTTGTTTTTTACTAGAAAATACCTCTCTGGATACACTTTAGGGTTGTGCTTGCCTTTTTTTTCAAAGCCAGAATGAACAGGGGATTTGTGTACATTTTCCAATTAACAAGATTAATTAAGTATCTTCTGCTACTAAATTTCATTCAATTTAAAATTAATCTAGTTAGTCCTCAATGGGTCCTCAAAAAATAATTTATAGGGTTTATAGAGAAATGGAAGTAAGGAAGTTCATTCACTTGACATCAATGGGAGTATTGGAAACAGGATTCTGAATATAAAACTTGCTGTTTATTCCACTTAAATAATATTATTTTTGTATTTTTCATATATTCACATTTTGAAATGTTGAAAGTTGGACTGACAGGGAATATTCTCCATAAAGATGAGATATGAGGGCTCATTTGTCTACTTCCTACATTAAAATGTAGAATTCCCTACAATTTTTTCCTTCCTTTCTACTCCCATCTAAATGTCTGTGTAGCTCAAACCCATCGAAGACAAATGTCTTTAAGTAAAACAATACTTAGTGATCAAGAATTGCTGCAAGTTGTCCTAGGACATTATTCTCTAATGCATTACTGGCTGTGAGGTCTGAAAAGAATGTTGATCAGTGTGACGGTATGTCTTAGCAAGAACAATGATTCCAGGAATTAAAGTTTGGAGAAAATGAAGATTTTTAACGTCACTGTTTTGTTTGTTTGTTTGCTTTTTCTTTCCTACTTTTATATTTACTAGATATTAGAGAAAGGCTTTTGTTCATAACATTGAATATGAAATATATAGCACAAACCACACTGGATGAGTTTACATCAACACCTTGCACTGGTGACTGATACCATTTTCTGTAAATGAAATTCTTTTTATTCTGAACTGAAAATCATGTCTCCTTACAATTCAGGATTCATTAGCACTATTCTATAAAATAATAATGTTAAATACAGCTTGATAGCAAAATTTGCATCCTTTTTTTCCAAAAACTCGGTGTTACTTTGACAGATTTTTTTCTGTTGTTTAGATGAAGGGATAGCAGAACCCAGTGGTTACATGTAGAAGCTACTACTTTCCAACCATTTAATGTCATGGCATACTATACAAATGCCTGTCAGTTTTTAGTAAGCTAGCTGTGGATATCCAATAAAAATGTTTTTTTCAGTACAAACCACTGTGCATGTGGGTGATGTTGAACACACAGAAGAAAACACTTAAATTCTTCTCTCTAGCTTATATTTTTAGTAAGTACAAACAAATCTGTCTAATTTGCAAGAGGGCTACTTTTTCCTGTGCCACTGACACAGGATTATTCATTCTTCATGCTTGAAAAATCAGACTTCTGCAACAGTAGTCAGACTTGTTTTTGTCTACAGAAAGTACACACAGTTACATCTTGTGGCCTGAGATGTGGAGCTCACTGTACCATTCTGACAAAGTACTCTGTACTTGCAGTAGTTTGTATTTTTAGTCGCAAGTCAAGCACTGTCTGTCCTCTTTCATCTTTATTCACTTTTTTTCCAAACATAATGACTTCTTTATTAACAGTCTTCTGTTGAGAGGTCTCGAGTAATTGTTCTCACTGATATCTACCAGTTGAATAGAAGCCTTACTTTAATGTAAGTTAACATGACTTTTCATAATAATAACATTGTGAATGACTTTTTTCCTAATAGATGAAACTCCCTTTTCTCTCACCAGTGCTTATGTTATGTTACATTATGTTACATTACATTATGTGAGGTTATGTCGTGCTTTCCTGTCTTATCAATAGGGCTATGACTCTATTTTTTTCCTTCTGCTTTCTATGTAGGTTAATTAACAACTGAGATAAAAAGGAGAAGGAAAGAATACTAATCTTTCAGTTCTCTACAAGAAGTTACAGGACAGACAAGGCTTCTACTTTCACAATGGATGATCACTTGAAAGTACACAACTCTGATGAGGAGAGAAATGAAGCAGTAATGAATAAGGAAGCAAGAAAACATCCTTATTTCTTAATAGCATGGTTAATTTAAAAAATGAATTTGTCCATTTTGCATTCAGAGAAGAAATCACTTATGAACAATAAAGTAATTCCTTAGTATAGTGTGTTTATTCACAAAATGTTTCCTCACACAAAAACTGTCAAGAACTACACAGAAACTTCTACTAAGAAGCTATCATTCTTCAAGCAAAAAGCAATTGTGTTTGTTTCTGTTCCTCTTTGACACTCTTCCTAATCTGATCCAGATCTGCTCCAGACTCTGAGTTTTACAGCTGAAAAACACTTTTGCTTCAGGCTCTCAGTGAGAGAAAAGAAATTATATTTTGTAAGTCTTCTTTTGTTTCATTTCTCTGTCATATGGAGTTATGTATTTAATCATGAGGCAAAAGAAAAATATTTTCTCGGAAGTCTTACTGTTATGAATATTCATATATTTATTAATGACCTCAAACATGAATCCTAACAGTGATGAACCTGGTGTAAGGTTGAACCATTCTAGAACAAAGATTATGTGCAAACATAGTCGAGAAAAGTCAAGAGGTGAGTGCATAAATATGTGTTTTTTAATTGTTTTACAATGTATTATCTGCAAATATCTAAATAAGTGATTTTTTTTCTGTGGTACAAAATTCTTGTAAGGACAAAATTCAAAACATCACCTTTATTTTATCACAATCCAGGACAAAAAATAATGAAATGTTAAACTAACACAGCTCTCTGAAATCAGATCATGACAGGAGGCTTTTAGCAGCTTTCTAGCCTGTAAGGTACTGTGCCAGAAATTCTAGATCTAGGTCTGCTGTGACATGAAATTTAATTGTATGACTGTACCAAAAGCACCTCTCACTCATTCAGCCAACCTTCTCGCTCTAAGCTCCTTCTGCAGCAAACAAGGTAACAGTCATATGTCAGTGTTATCAAAGTACTCTGGTTTTGGTAGTGGTCCTTCTCATAACAATGTAAGGACTATACAGCAGTTTAACTCCCTTCCAGGAGTCTACATTGTAGTATACTATCCTTATGAAATTTTTTTTTCAAGTTTCTGAAATCTTTCAGGATTGAACCTTGGTGAAATGCACAACAAGGTATAAAATCTAGTATTAATGTAGTAAAGGTATTGATGTAATAAAAGATTTCCTTTAGACTATTTTCAATAATGACCATATACCAGGACACTATATAGTATACTGTACAGTATTGACAATGAAGTTAAGTCTTCACATCAAATACAACAAACTATGTCAACAAAGAAATACAGAAATAGTCAACAAGGAGAGAAAAAAATTGACAGCCTTCCTCTGGAAAATTATTCCAAAGTTTTAAGAATCTGAGAGGAGATTAAAAAAAAAAATCATTTCCCCAAAATACTAGGATTATCTTGTTGTATTAGAACAAAACCTCTATATTTGTCTCTGGTATTTATAATCTGTGTATCACAAATGTTGAGACAACTACTAATAGTTTGATTTTTCCTTTTTAAAGACAGAGGAATGAAGGCACAGAATATTAAACCTGGTTTAATTGCTTGTGTAACAGTAGCACATCTTTTGACCATCTTCAGTAAATGAACACGAGCCCTGAACAAGTATCTCTCTGTCAGATATTCTTATTAGTATGCTCTAATGACAAATAGCCTATACGGAGTAAAAAATAAACAAACTGGGGACAGAAACATAAATCTAAGGATAAGGAGAACAAGAAGAAGTTGCTGCAAGATTAGCAGCATAACAAGACGGAAGGAATAATGCTCACTGAATTAAAGTTCTATGAGCTTTGAATCCACATCTTCCTTCAGAACTTTCTCAGGCTGGGCTCCAGAGCTCAAGAGGGCCAGAGAACTGGAGAGAGACCAGCACAGGGCCACTAAGATGATCAGAGACCTGGAGCATCTTCCTTATGAGGAAAGGCCGTGGGAACTGGGGCTGTTTAGTCTAGAAAAGAGAAGACTGAGAGGAGATCTCATTTATATTTACAATTATCTAAATGGTGGATGTGAAGAGGCTGAGATATCTCTTTTTTTGCTATTGTATCTAGCAACGAGACAAGGAGCAATGGGATGAAGCTGGAACACAAAAAGTTCCATTTAAACATGAGAAAAAACTATTTCACTGTGAAGGTGAGGAGCCCTGGCACAGGCTGCCCACAGAGGGTGTGGAGTCTCCTTCCTTGGAGGTCTTCAAGCCCTGCCTGGAGTGACAAAAATGTGGCAGAGGAATGAAGGTTGTCAAGAAAGGAGTGAAGAAATTGCCGTTAGAGCAATTTTAGGCAACAGAATACTATCCAGATTATGGAAACGATTTAATAAAAGTAACCAACAAATTTTAATATAAATGCACTTTTTTCTCGGTTACATCTTGTAATGTAAGGATATCGTGTACACTATCATTCCTTGGAAGGAATATAATCTACTAACCTCATAGGGAAGTCAAAAAGACTATGTGTAGACATGTCAATGTGGCAATATTCCTGAATAGTGAGTTAGTTTGTGAATTTACAGTACATGAACTTCTTCACATTAATATCTCAAATAAAGAGACTTTTATTTTGTTTTATCTGAATTTATTATTAGCATTCTAATCTGACTCAACAAAGATCCCTTTATTAATCTTTAGAATAGAAAGACTTTGGAAGAGTTTGCTGAGTCCATTGATTATGAAAGGAATCTATCTTACTGGGTGAGGTTTCTCTTAAACAGGTTATTCTCAACATCACTGTTTACTAAATATAAGCCAGTTTTCTCCTAATTAGAGTAAGCTTTCCAGAGGAATGAACAAAAGTAACAAAACCACCTTAAGTACCATCCAAACTTATAGTTTAGTAATATTTCATTGTAAATATATTAAAATAGGATAAGTTTAGAAATGACTAAATAATTTAGACTTCAAAATCCAACCTCTGTCTTCATTGACACCAGATCACCACCCTTTAATACTACTCAAAAAAAGTTTTAAATTTTTAAATAAAGTTAAAAATCTATTTCATCTTTTATCCTCTTTTATTTATAAAAATGACAAAAAGTGCAACACATGTATGCAACTTGAAGGAAAGCAATCTATAACTTTACTATTATAACTTGTTGTCTCTTTATATTCTACAGTAAAGGAATTTATTATATTCCTATCATGATACTATATTTAAATTAGAAGCTTTCCTCATCTCCTCTTTGTGTTTACAAAAGCTGCAGAAAATTGCAACTCATACATAAGGCAAAACAAGCTATAAGTACACCGGGAAAAATATTTAGCAGTTAAAATGAGATGTGATAATGATGGCGTGTTATGATATAATTTTGCTGTTATAATTTCTCATCTCTTTACATTCTACAGCAAAGGAACCTCTGCTGCTTTTTTGTTACTTCTCCTGTTTTATACCTATATCTCTGATGATGTGTTGGTACCTACAGAATTTGCAAAACAGATCTTATATTCCACAGTTCATATGTTCCTGTGGTCCCTCTGATTTAGTATCTTCCACGTGCTTGTTACAAGTATCATTCAACTTCTTTGTTTATTAGCTTTAACCGCTGCAGTGAGTTATCTATCAGTTTGATGAAGAATGCTATTCAAAGTATTCTTGGCAACCATGATATGTTTTCTTTATTCTACTTAATATGATATCATGTGGCAAATTTATTTGGTGTATTATGTCAACTCAATTATATGTTTAATCTCTTTCTTCATGAATTATATCCATCTTGGAACATGTCATCTTTGGTATTTTTCCACTTACTGCTTGTATAACTCACAATATGTTACACAATCTAGAGCATTTGAATCTGTAGCTGGCCACTTTCTTCCTCTACTTTGAATGCGTTTTATCAGTTTTCCATCTAAAAGGAAACTAAATAGCTTTTTAATTGACAAGTTATTGTGCATTTTTTAAACAGCTGTGAAGTTTCAGAGACATACTTTTTTAAAGAAGCAATTAATTGTGCGTCTGGTGCCACGATTCCTTTCTTTTAATGTTAAATTTACCAAAGAAAAGAAGAAGACTGGGAAACCAAGACAACAGTATTTGTAAATATGTAAAATGTAGGAGGCCAAATGGGTACTCTGGGGTCGGTGGCCATTCCACCAAGACTGCTTAAGATTTGAAAGTCTTAAACACCTCTTAAGTTTCTCTATCACACAGAGTAACTTCCTTTCAAAAATTTCAAAGTTGATAGTTCGATATTTATTGGTCTCGTTCTGAAATATCTGTGCTTCCTCAATCTGTTTTGAAGAGTGCATCAGGAGGAAGATTAGCAGATTAACCTGTAATCTTGATTTTCCTTAGACTGTTCAGATTTCAGGGACTGCTGTCTAAACAAGGAAAATACTCTTTCCAGACAGCAGCATGTATAGAAGTGAGGTAAATTGTGATTCTATTTGTGAGATTGTACCGAGGTTATTACTATGAATAAACAGGTTTTTTATAATTGCCAGGAGAGAGTTACCTTGTTTGCTTAAGCACAATGTCTGTATCAAATGCCATGTGAATTTTCCAATTTTTTAAATATATAGACTGATGCTAACAAAGCACCAATTAATTGTCACGAGAGAATAGATCAAGTTACTTATACATTTAGTCAGAACTGATGTCCTTATTGGCAGGCAAATGATTTTAAGTTTTCATTTTCTTTTCTTATAATATAGGTCACAAAGTACTGTAGTCACAAGTTAGATGGCTTTTGGCATTTCTATGGGTATAAATACAATAGTTTATTGTCATTACCATATAGCGTTAGAACATGAGTTTTCCTATGGGAATAAAAAGGACTTGTAGCCATGATAATAACTTGTACCAAATCTCTCCTTTGTATTCTTTGCTAAGGCTGAGAATATAAAATAAATGAGCCAGTGGAGGAAGGAAAAGCAGATACCTTGGAAAAGGGAATTCAGTTCTTGTGTCTTAAATTTCTTTCTACAGTGTTTCAGCAAGTCAGTAAAGCTATTTGTGTATTATCCTTCAGCAAAAGAAATTAACCTGCTAGATCATCTCATACCATCACATCTCCACTGATTTGGGTACTCAGGCTAGTTCAGAAACACTGTTAATTTTTCCATAGGAGGCAACCTGCATTTCACAAGGGAACCTTATTCTGGCAAATTTGATCCTACTAGTTTTTAGCTTTTGAGATCCTGTCTTCCAGTTTTGATGCTCTTTTTATCTAGATCGAAACAACTCTAAACATTTTCACAGAAGTGTTCTTCAGTGACGTGCCATGGCATAGCAAGGGCTGGAGCTGCCAAGGGGATGGAGAAGCTGGAGGTGAACACAGTAATGTGGCCAGAAGCTATAAGGCCTCACCCGAGAAAAATATCTGGAACAGCTTCAGCTGGGACTGACGTTCATCAGGCCTGGTCATGGTGGGGTGGGTCCAAGGTCAAGCTAAAGACTGTTTGTCAGGGTCCTGTCTGATGAGGGTTGCCTAGGTGGGACATAGCCCTGGAATCACTGGGAAAGTTAATAGTGACAAGACACATCCAAGACCAAACCACTGAACAGGGACTAGATCAATATAGTCCATGACTAAGTGGGAGATTGGTCCTGTGGCACAGAGGCAGTAGGACTGCAGGTCCAGGGCTGACCTGAAATAGGACTCCTGGGACCATAAGCATGAGTGGGATGGGTTCCTCTGTGTAGTTTGTTAGGACTCTGAAGGCCTCTCAGCACACTTTCATGAAGTTCATGAAATCAAAACTTTTGCTTAAAAAAAAAATCACAAGAGGTTTGATGTTTGCCATTTCTAATGAGAGATACTGTGGCAACTGCTGGTTAAATGCATGTACAGGCCTGGCTCACATTGGCCAAGAGGTTTTGATATTATTTTCTCATTTAAGATTGCCCTTGAGGAAATACAGCATGTCTCACACAAGTGAAGTCCAATCTGATGGGATAAACTAGGGAATGTACGTTGCCAAAGGACTTTATGAAATCAATCCCTCTTAGAATTGTAGAATCGTTACAGCTGGCAAAGAACTTTAAGATCATCAAGTCCAACCATTCACCTTGCACCACCAAGCCCATCACTAAACTAAAGTGTATCCCTCAGCACTTCATCTCCACATCTTTTGAATATCTCTAGGGATAGTCACTCCATCACTTCCCTGAGCAGCCCATTCCAATGTTTAATAACCCGCTCCATGAAAAAGGTCATCCTAATGTCTAATCCAAACATCCCCTGTGCAACTTGAACCCCTTTCTTCATGTTCTATCATTCATTGTTGGAGACAAGAGTTCAACTCCCACCTCACTACAACTCCTCTCCAGATAGTTGTAGAGAGTGATCATACCTCCCATCAGCCTCTTCTTCTTCAGGCTAAACATTGCCAGCTTCCTCAAACACTCCTCACTAGCATCATTGCCTGTCTCTGGAATTGTTCCAGCACCTCCATGTCCTTCTTGTTGTTAGGAGCCCAAAACTGAACACAGTACTTGAGATGTGGCCTCACCAGCGCCAAGCACAAGGGGACAATCATCTACTTGCTCCTGCTGCTCACACCACCTTCCCAAAGGGATTTTGAATGAGTAGGAAATACAGACAATAACTCAAAATAGAGATGCCATTGTTTTACCTCATTTCACCTCAGTTCATTGAGTGTACAGTTTGTACACATCTGATGAACTTTGCTGTTCTTATTGAGTGTATTATGGCAAATGGGTACAAACCAGCAGAAGCTCAAGGCAGAGTCATCCAGTCTTACAAGAAGTTTGAAAGCTGCATCTCCTATCTAACGTCTGTGCAGGCTGCTCAACTCTGCACAATTTAGCTGTTAATGGCTATCCATCTCCTTTAGTTAGATCTCAGTCCAGTGAAATATGTAAACGTCAAAACATGCATGCAATTTTGATCTTAGTGGAGTGTATGGGCAAGGATGAATCTTGTCCCACAAGAATGCCCCTAGGCAGAACTTAGTGCAGCAATTTGTAGTGAATGGGCTTTGCAGTCTCTTCTTTAACACAGCCTTTGGTTAATGTCAAAGTAAATGGTGGTAGAATTCAACAGTTTATGTACAAAATACTCTCATTAAACACTGGAAAAATAAAATTCCTGAACTGATGAACAGAAGTGAAGAATTCTATAGACTTGCAATTTAATGAAATCTGAGGATACCTCAAAGAGCTCAAATGAAGTATCTTGTGGGATAAGATATTGTTATCTGAAAGCATGGAGGAGACGCTAGCTGGGAAAATTTGCTAACTTCAAGTTAAGTTCTGTTTTTCTAAATTGTCACTGCTTTAGAAAATTTTGGGAGAAAAGAACACAGACTGTAGTGAAACCTTCTGCTAAAATGACTCACAAAAGATTAAATCAACCAATCCAGCAGAGAAAATAGAGTACTGAAAGAAAAAAAAAATAAAACAAAAAAACAGGGAATGATTCACTGATATTGGCTCTGCAATAATTCCCACTAATAACTTTATTTGTGTTTGTGCCATTTGTTTTTTTATGTTATGCATGAATATCAAAATCAAGATGACGTACTTCAAACATTCATTGGAAACAAAATATTAGATTAAATGTGCTGGTGTTGATAGTTGGTTTATAATCACATAGCACCATAACCTTGCAATAGTTTTTGTACTTAACCTGTTTGAGAGAGATTGAAAATGTATCCATATCACATCTGACATTAACAGTCAAAAAATATACTGACATAAATACCAAATGCTTATATAACATTTCAAGTTGAATTGTACTGTAGAATGTTTGAATGCTTCTGAAAAGCAACTGAGGAAGGCAGAGTATATTTTGGTTATCCAGTGAGGAGAAAAAGAGCTAACATTCAAAGTACTCTAAATGTATTATTCACTTGGGTTTTATTTCAAGGCTAGTAGCCTTGCCAGTTCATTAGACCTGAAATCTTTAGGAAAATACATTTAACATACTTCATTATTCCACCCAAACCGAATGCAGTTTTGATAAAACAAGGGTTTTTTTCCCAGATCATACTATATACACCACCTTTTCATAAGGCTTATTCAAGCAATCAGTGTCTAGAACAAACAGTGGATTTCACTGAGAACATTTCAAATCAGGCCACATACTATCTAACAGCTGCTGTACTAGTAATACCGTAATAAAAACACAAGCATCTTTAATAGTGATCTTCTTTCATGGATTTGAATGTATTTTGCAATGAAAGACAAATACTGGCTGCCAAATTTGCCCCTAGCTCCTGTGCGTATACACTTCAGCAGTGGCTTATCTTGTCATTACAGGAGACAGAGCAAACAGCAGGTGGAGGGAGCCAGCCCTGCTAGCAGTTAGGCTCTCAAATTCTGCTTAGCAATTTCAGGCACTAATATAACTGAATGCTTGAGCCACCCTCACCCAACTTGATTATCAGAGTGCTGACTGGGAAAGGCATGTTGAACGGTAGAGCTAGTCTGTTTTCCTCAGCCATCCGAGGAAACTACATGTCTTTCTCTATCAGCTTGGCCTCTCACATATCCCTGCACCATTATGGCTACTGCAATGTTAATGCCACACCAGCTTTGATTCTAGTTATAAAGAACACTAAAATGTAAAAAGCTGGTGGGAGAGTTGTCAGTAATTTCAAGGTAAATTAGTAGGTACTGAAGGCAGCAAGTATTAACAATCTAGTTTGGCTATCCAAGCTTTCTTTGAGACAGTTTTAGGACAACTTTGATATTCTTATTAAATCTTCATCTTCATCCTGCTTAAATATTCATTTTCATAGTAAATCAGTGTGCGTTTCTTAAAAATATTTAGCAATTTGTTGGTCTTTTCTTCACCCAAAAAATCTTTCATGTTCTTCCTTGAAAAGTTACTCTTATCACTTCTTGTACAGCAGATGGCCATCAAATAGAGGCTGTTCCTCCTATTCAACCATAATATCTCCTGTGCAGTGTGTTTCTGGATTTGTTTCCTTAGACTGATCAGGACTAGTGTCAGCTGTATCCTACCTACTTAATGGTGAAGGCCTCTTAACGATTCTTTTCATCTTTCACTTCAGGCATCTCTCTCTTTTACATTCCCCTTCCCATCCCTGTGACTTATATTTCCTGAAGGTTACAACATTCTCCAGAGATTGAGTCAGACAGTGGCAATGAAGACCAGTTTTGGGAAATTAGGCTAGATATCTATAACTTTCAAGATTAACAGCATGTGAGTTCATGCATAGGTACATGGCAGCTGTTGATCCGCAAAACAGTATTGGGTTTCCTGATATTAATATTCTCTTCTTGTTCCCTAGTGTCCCAAGAATGTTGGTCTCTGTATAGCCCTCCTCTGAATCCCTGTGCCCTTGAGCAACTTGATAACCAGGGAGGTGGATAAGCAGCATGTGACTTCCTCAGGTTTCTGGAGAGCGAGTACTGGTAACCACCTGTGAAGGTTCAAACTCATTCTGAAACTGCACAGAATTCAGAGGGTTGGTCACAGGCTGTGATCACTGGCACAGCACTCTCAACAGAGAACTTGCCAAAAGATTGTGTGGTGAGTCCCTTTATGTAGGAAATGTTGCTTAGAAAGACATCACAAATGAGATATAAAAAGTTAGTTTGTGGGTAGAACATATCCAGCTCAGCAACGTGGCAGTCCTTACGTGTATCTACCTTTCCATGTATGAAGACATGGGTGTCATCAAACTCAGTTATCAGAACAATTCACTTTGAATGCCTACAACAATCTTTCCTGCTCATCTAAACACTTTTACAGCCTTTTAAAAGTGTTTTCTTACTTTCCCCAAATGTCCGTGTCAATATAATTATGTTCCCATAGCACTTTCATTAAAACTACTGCTGTCCCAGTTCAATGTCTCAGAACAGCTAATGTAATTCCAGTTGCTCTCAGTAAATATTTTTTCTATTGTGTCTGCCTCTTGGCTTATTCCCTACCTGGATAACAAGAAAGTTAAGAGCTGAATAAATGGAAGCCCAGTGGCCTTTATATCGATGGATGAACCTTTGTTCTCACTTTCAATTTGTGTGCACAGCTGAACTGGTCTGTAAACTATAAGGAATGGTTCTTCAGGTGTCTAGAATGTGGATGATGAATTTCTTGGGTAAGAACAACTGAAGTATAAAGTAAGATTGCAAAATGGACTCAATGTGTATAAAGCATGTATACAAGAGAGGTAACTTAATCGGCTGTGTCATAAACATTTTACTGTGTTGAAGTCCTGATATATACAGAATTTAGATGGTTGCAGGCAGAGCAGTCAAGTGTGAGAAATAAAATACAGAAAGATGAATCTGTGAGACTTAGAGTTTGGTTTCAGGTACTTTTTTTTTTTTCTGTTAATGAAGCTGTGTTATCTGCTATTATTATCTCAGCCTCCTTGTTCTTTCCTCTGCATAGCAATCTGTAACTACTGCAATAGTACTGATACACAAACTGTTTTGGTGTCAATTCATAAACTGCATCAGAGAAATGATCAGAGTAAACAGAAAACACTTGAACCAATTGCTTCCTTCAGCCACCTTAAGTGTACAACTTTTTGGCCACGTTTTGCAGTTCCTGGAAGCCAGCTCAGGTCCATTACTTGGTGGACTGTAGACAGAACTTGAGGTAGAAGACCAGACTCTACTACATGTCTGTCTCTGCTAAAATACTTTGACACTATTTTCACCAGTAGTCTTTCACTAACAGGAATGGTAGAACGTTTTCTTTCTGAACATCCTAACTCTATGGGCTTAGTAACAATCCAGTGTTGCACATACAATTCAGACGAAGCCAGCAAAACCAAAATGAACAACACTGTATTAGGAATTCACATCCGGCCATTGGCATGATATGCCAGTAGAATAAGCAAAAAGTACAAAGGATAGATGTTTGTTACATTAAGTAATACTTAAACCACATGAAGCATGTATCCAGTTTAGCTGGTCACAGAGGGACAAGGGCCTATTCTGAGAAGAAGCAGGAAAAAGTTTCTCAGCATGTACTCAGCAAACAAATATTTTCGTAGTATACATAAACTGAGAGATTTGCTTATCCTTTCATGTATAAGAATAATTCCTACTAATGTCATGCATGTTTATATCAAGTATAGACTAATTTTGTGCATTGGCTATATCAAACCTTCCTTGCTTTTAATGACATCACACTATTAAAGAACTCTGAAAGTAAGCTTAATCTCTAATTATTTTTTTAAGTTCTTTAGCTATTAGGCTTGCTGTTATTATTTGTGAAAATAAACTTGAAATGAAGACAACGACTGCCCTTTCTTCCCTCCTCTCCTTCTTCCAGATGAAAAAAAAAAAAAAAATTGAATTAAGCAGATGAAGGCTTTAGTCAACGATTTCTACATCATGAAAACAGTCATCACAGTTAGCATGGTGGTGAGGTACGCAACCCAAAATGCCAAGGGTAGAACGAAGAATCAGCATTTTCTTCCTTAGAAAGGACTCCTCTGTTATCAGATTTTGAGTCCTTCAAACAATAGGATGTCCCATGAATTCAAAAGGATTATGTGAAAACCACAATGTTTGTTAAAAGAAGGACAACTAAGAGATACTGACTCTCTAGAGTGTAAGTAGGACACTGAAGCATTTTGATACCTTGTTGCTATTGAAATATTTCTGCTGGGAGCAGAACTCTTTAGTGCTCTGGAGGTCAAACCAGCATATTTCCTGAATGCTATGCTAATGCAAACATGTTTGAGGGAAAATAAATAACTGAAACAAAACAGATTATGTGAAATATTGGTCCTATTAACATCACTGGAAAAAATAACAAGTGGTTTGAATCAGTCTTTGTTCTCTTATTATATATTTAGCCTAGCATTTAGCTCTCCCTAAATTCACTTTCCTCCTACTACTCAGACCTATATGCTATAACCCTAATTTAGAGGGAGCTGTGCACTACTAGCATAGCTCTTAGTTGCTTTGAAGTGGAATGATCTGGGACTCTTTAAGAGACACCTTCACTTTCTTCAGGTTTGGTTCTTTGCAAGAGTATTTATTGAGCCTCTTTTCATGCAATTGTCTGTGTCTCAACAGTAATGCAAAACTGAGCAAGGGCAGAAACTCAGGCAGGGTTAGTATTTTCTTTGGGCACTTTGTCAGTTTTCATGACTTTAAAGAAAATGTCTAATGCTTTAGATGCCCATTGCTCCTCTCAACATATACAATAAGATGTCTGGAATAAGATGCCTGGAACACTCCATCTTTTTTCTTATTAGAACACTACTCCCTTTTAATTTTATAGTCACATTACCATCCTTCTTCACCCCTGGACCCCAGGTTCCTGTCCTAACATAGTGAAGGAATAGCTCTCTGCTCCTACTTTCCTTCCTTCTGTCTCAAACAGAAATGCTGATGCCAGCTCCCTCCTTTCCCTCTACATGCAGTCATGGTTTTCCAGACACATTGGCAGCACAGGAGCCAGCTTTCAGTCTTACAAGGTAATATGTGGCTGCACCTTTAGCTGTCTGGTCATGCCCACGGTTCTTATTCTTCCTGTGTCTCTGCATCAAAAGTGACACCCAGACTTAATAAAAAAAAGATACCACAAGCTGAAATCTTGTGAAAGAAAGGGAAGCAGCCAAAAAACTTAGGCTGAATAGCCTTGGGGAAGGGTAAACTCTTCCAGGTTAGCACTTTCCACAAGCAACAACCAGTGCTTGCAGACTCCAGGTCAGCTCTAGAGATGACTGGAGGCAGTATCCATGATGATTCACAGCCTGCTTTCAGTACCTATTGTGTGAAAGGAATGATGGGCTTTTCACTGGTGTGAGCTCAGTCTTTGCCAAGACATTCATTTTTTCTTTAAGACATTCTCCCTATTTGAGGACCCTTTTTTTTGGGATGCTCCAGTCAATTCAATGTGACCAGCATCATTTCCTGAATTGATCTTTTCCTTGTCTTTCTGAAATGCCTCACAGGGCACAGTGAGAATTCACATTGGCAGTGGAAACCCTTCGTTGTACAGCCTCATATTGGTGCAGCTTCCAACTGAGGAAGGACACTCTGCACTGCCTGGGATGAACACTAGTTTATCACATCCAGCCAACAAAATAAGTCAGTATATGAAACACTAAAGAGCTACCCTAGTTAGTAAAAAAATATGATATTATTATATGCAATTTTAATGGCATTACAATACAGATGAATAATTATTAAAACTTAGGGATACACAACTGCTTTTCTGCATTTTTGATAAGTTAATGTGTCCTATCTCATCCCATGTTTCAGTAATCACAGACAACACTGGTGAATTGTAGTGTATGAAGAGAATTTTGCTTTTTAAGTCTGAAAAAATGTTGACTGTATCATGTTACACTAGATAATTTGTAAACATTGAAATAATACAACCCTTATCCTGATGCCCTTATGAAAAATGAAAAATGGAATAAAAGAACGGAACGAAGAGAGAGAATATTAGATTCCTTACAAAAGTCGGGGCAACTCAACCATCTCTGGCTTCACAAAAATTTTTAAATGAGGTTATTTAAGAATGGAATAATTTTGAAAAAAATATGGGAAAAAGAGACAGGAAAGGTAGAAGCTATGCATGTAGCAGGTGCAGGACCTGGAACAGAGAGATAGGCATCAGCAAAAATAGGCACTGGCAGCTGAATGCTCCAGAAAGGAGTATTTTCTGCAGCTGCTTGGCCACACTGAGTTGTTAGTAGGTTCCAATTACATTCTTTCTCCATGAAAAATCTACCTGTTTTTGCAGCACTGAGGAAATGCCACACAGGCCTTAGTGTTTCTAGTGCAAAGGCCCTCACAACCTCCATGTCCTAGTACAACCATATAAGCAGTTTGCCTTCTGCAGATGTTGAGGCAACATCCGTCTCCAAATCAAATAGGAGACAAATATATAGATAGAGAAAATTACTGTAGTAAGCACAGCTCTCCTGTGCTCTGCATCATATTTGTGTTACACTAAGGAATGCAAATGTACTGTAAATTACTATAATTCTGATTCAGTGATCAATAAGCAGAAAGATTCATCACTGATTTTTTTTTAATTCCCCTGCTGAAGACACAATCAAATCTTGTATTTATGGTTATTAATTATGTTGTGTATATTTACCAGTACTTATTTCACTTACAGCTTGGTTCAATACTTCAGTTTCTAAGAGAACCAGTGTAGGTGCAAAACACTGAATTTTTGCAAGAAGGCTTTAAAACTTTCAGAACAGTGGGGATTTGTACACTGATGAAAAGTAAGGACTTTTTTCCCCTTTAAATCAATTGTTATAAGCCAAACATTAAATACTAGATACTTGCATTGCTACCGAAAAACAAGTAACAGAGACACCATATTTCATTTCTCTATCACATTCATAGCCAAAATACAACATTTTCTGTATTTGTCTTGATCTCTTTTGCTGTCTTCAGTCTTAATGCTAGAATGTTGTCCAAGGCACATTTTCATTCAAAAAAAGAAACATGTCTAGTTTTATTCACCACTGAATCAGATATCTGCTTTATTAGGTTAATCTTTGTACTCCTGACCTTGGTGATTCTCCTTTACACTAAAAGAAAATATGAATCAGTAGAGATCTGGTATACATAGCTAGCTGCTCAACCTAAACTTTGCTTCCCAGTTGTGGAATATGAATGAAATAATTACCCAGAACATGCAATCAGCCTGGGATTCATGCCATGAAGTATAATTTAGGTCCAGAGTCCAACAGAACTCAAAAAATGTCTTGGATGTGTGTGGATAATAAGAACATCCAAAATAAGCATTTCTGAAAGCCCACAGGAGCTTGTGAGGGGAGTTAGGCTTCAAGGCAGATATCAACATCTAGCTAACATGGGTTAAGCAGGACTTTTCTGTGGCCAGTTGATTCTGTAATATTTTCTGAAGCAGCTGATAGAGGTCTTTGTCAGAAACAGTATGCTGAACTACAAGCTATTGCCACTCTCAGATTTCTTGCTGCAGGGGAGATCTGTTTTCAAATGTCCAACAATCCAAAGTAAACATTTCTGATGGTATTGAAGCCAGGAAAAGTACTAGGGCTACTAGATGAATGTTAGTAGTCCTCTTCATAAATCTTTGCTTTCCTCTGCTATATCGCATGAAATAAGTCCTAAAATAAATGAGATGTTTCCTCTGTAAACAAATTCATTTCTGCCAGAGGAATGTTATATGATGACAGAGTACGCAATGAAATGGTCATAGTGATCATGTGGTATGTGAGATCATGAGACACTGTCTGTGTTAGTGTTGAGTGTAGTCCACTCAAATGTTTTTAGGATCCCTGTGATGGAAAAATAATGGAAAGCAAAACCACAAGCATTGGGCAAACAGTTAGGATCTTCCTCAGCACCTAGTGCTATCTGGGCCTAAATCTTTGGAATACAAAGTATGAAAAAACCTTCTTGTTGCTGATAATTAAAGGGGCATTCAGTAGTTTAAGAATGGCATAATTTGGGTAGTATGCTCATTGTTCTGCAGTTCTAGAAAAATCTCTTGGGTTGCAAATAAATTCTGTGTTGCTGTCAGAAATCTTTGTCTCTGTTTACACATATCAGGGACTATTTCTGTCCAGCATTTCATGCAGAGAGGTGACACTGGAAATGTCAATACTGAGCCACAGCAGCGATTTTCAACACTTTTTTTTTTTTTTCATAGACAGATAATATTCCTTCAGAGTTAAGAAAATCTTTTACTTGGGCTGCTTTTGTTTGTTTTGCTAACAAAGTAAATGGATTGTTGTTTAAGCTTCAATATCTTCGTTTCATTTCTCAAAAAAAAAGTAATATAACCGTGACATATGTACAGATGGGCATTCTACAGGGAAAAAAAAATTAAAAAAAATACAAAACCAAAGAAAAATTAATCTGGTTCTGTACTTTTGAAATATCAACTATGCTAACTATAGCAAAATAAAAGATGCTGTGGATCTTGTCTTAAAGACATTCAGCCAATGTGAGCATCCTGTGAACTCTGAAGGAGCAGTTAATTTACATCTGGATACTATGATTTAATTGGAATAGTACCTGCTGGGGTCCCATAAGCAGATGTTAATTTCCCACATCCATGAGTTTCTCAACAAAAAATGAAGTAGTAAAATTTTGTACAACAAAAATACTGTAGTTTTATTTCAAATGACAGATCAAAATCTGCTCTTACTATATGGGTGCAGCTTCCCTTCCACCAAAGTAACTTAGACCAGAGCTTGATTTTTTTTTCTTGGAAAACATTGTTTGGGTTCCCTTCCTTCCTTCCTTCCTCCCTTCCTTCCTTCCTTCCTCCCTTCCTTCCTTCCTTCCTCCCTTCCTTCCTTCCTTCCTCCCTTCCTTCCTTCCTTCCTCCCTTCCTTCCTTCCTTCCTCCCTTCCTTCCTTCCTTCCTCCCTTCCTTCCTTCCTTCCTACCTTCCTTCAAAAAAACAAAACCAAACAAAACCGAATTTGGAATGAAAACCGATCCTTTCAGTGTTTAAGACAGAATCAGTCAAAAGGTGTTTCAAAGTGTGAGAAATCTGAAGTTAGGCAATATCTTCAGAACTGTGATGTTTAACATTTGCAATACTAAGTTAAAGCTCAGTGGTTTAAACAGCACTGATCAATCCCACTGATCTTACTAAAATTTAACCCTTCATGACATATGTTGGATGAAGGAATATCCAAACAACTAACTACCCTGCATATGTATCACTGTCAGTAGAATATAGGATCTTTTCTTGTTAGTGAATTTCAGTGACAGACACTTTTGATTGTTCTCCTTATGCCTTCTACTTTGTCATCTGGACAACTTATAAAGCTAACTAAGCATTTGAACAGTAAATTTCAGTTCACCATATACTTCCCAGACTCATAGGGATCATATGGGTCATCAAAGCAAATAGTGGTCTGTTGTAACACCTGTGTTTAATCACCATTACATGTTATAGAGCTGCTGATTGCGTCACTGTATCTGTAGACAACTGGGAAGGAAACTGAATGCATTTGATTAACATCTTGGGAAATTTAAAATAATTATTTTAATATACACTTTGAAGCAAAGAATAACAGTAAATCCTATTTAGATTCCTTGATAAATAATGGCCCTTGTAAAGGTACCCATACTATTGCCAAGCTTCAATCCTTTGGGATAAAATTTTCCATCTTAGATGTCTCCATTAGACTAATTTTGATTTTTTGTTTCCTTGTTTGTTTGTTTGTTTGTTTTGGGACTATTACAGCAAAAATTACAGCTGCTTTCAAGGACAAGACTGCTGTTGGAGAGGTGGGGAAGGAAGTTCACACATTCAATGGATTAAGACTTAAACAGTTTAATTTCTCAATGAGTGTTGTTAGAGCACTGAAGCTGAGGTGAGCAAACACTTCTCTTGGTCTCCCAGTGATACCTCTGATTTAGGGAGTTAAAAGTAGAGGGAAAAAGAACTTTGGAAGAAGGAAGGGTATAAATTGTGATGGGAGTAAGTCATGGAGTGCTGCTGAGTGAGATGGAAATATGAGGAGAGGTAGGATATGAAAGCAGAGTACAGAAAGGATCATCAGTGTAGCCATAAATGGTGAAGTAAAGCGATGCTTGGACAAGGAGCTTGAGAGATTTGAGAGAAGACTAACTGCTATCTTAAATGTTAACATTTCATTGTCTCATCTCATATTTTTTATTTTTTAACATATCTTTATTGTATAGAATTGCTTGTAGGGATGAGGCGATATTACATATAACTCTGTTTCACTCTACTTCATCCTAAACCTCAATGTAATTGTTCACTGAAGCAACTGTTGGTAAGAAAATATTAATAGGTTTCAGTTAATTTCTAAGAGAAATTTTTCTCTCTCAGCAACTACAAGAAATGTTACTTTGTAAACAAATATCCAAGCACTAAGAATCATTGTAAATTATTTTATTCCAATCATTGAAAATGAGAAAGTACTGGCAATAACATAGATCACTTCTAAACCTGAGCACTTCATGTTTAAAGAATGGAAACACTTCAATGCTTTGTAAGTCATTTCAGATCAAGAAGCTTAGGGCAGCACAACTCAAATGGATTCAGGTTCAGACAGTGACCTTACCAAGAAATACTCCATATCTCAGTAAAAAGGAGACTGGATGCCCCCAGTGTAAAATCTCAATGGCTGTTTCATCCTCTGTTACTCATCACAAGAGAAGTCTGTACCAAAACTGGTTCAAGTGTTTAAACTGGCACTAGCTCTGAGGATAAAGGTATGTATCAGTCAACCTAAGGTCAATCATCCTTTCTGTTCTGAGAGACATCTTTAAATCCATTTTTTATAATTATTTCTCTTTTCTGATCTTGACCTCAGCAAGATCAGTTTTTGGAGACTGTGACCTGCTGAGCAATTTGCTCATAATCATATCTTCTGACACACAGCTTCAGAAGGAGCTATTGGATATGTTTTGTCATTGCCTCATCAAATGATGAGCAGTACCACTTAAATCTACCACAAGACTATACCAAAAATAAGTATGATATCAAGTATTTTGATAGTATTAAATTTAGTTAATAAAGAGGTTTCTAGAAATCCAGAAGAACGTAGATGCCTGACTTCTTTTATTAGCATCCCTGACCTCCTGCATATCTCATGAAAGCATAAGACATGTCCTAGAGAACATCATACTTTTATGCAAACTGAAGAGTTAAGTGGTATTGGATCATGTTTTCCCCTCAGAGTCCATCCTAAGGTATAGCAATTATACATGTGAATATTGCTTATCATTGCCTATGTCCTATTGGTAGATGTTTATGGGATTTCTACTAAGTCATCCTACTCTCTGTATTTGCAGAAATATAGAACATTGCAGATAGAATTCATACTTCTTCCCCACTGTTTATGTCTCGTATTGTTAGATATTACAGTGCAAAACATCCGGGTCACGTAACTTTCTCCATCACTGTGTCCTCTCCTAAATTCTATCCTATTTCTACTGCAGCGTTCTAGTAGATGAACTGCTGCTGAAAGAGGAAACTGGAGAAAAAACACCAGGCAAGATATTTTCTAATTTTAGGATACTATAACGATTTATATCAATCGGTATAGGGTCCAAGACCAGCTAGAAAAAAAAAGACAGAATTAAGATGCAGGAAATGAGTTTCAAGCAGTGTTTGGAGGCATTGCATATAATTCAGAGGGGAATCATTCCAGAAGAGGAAGGCTTTAAGGCTATCAACTTGTCTTTCTCTTTTTATAAGCATTAATTATCTTAAACAAATCAGTAACAGCCTTTTTTTCTGAAGTGATATGTGATACAACCTTGACTGATCTAAGTCCAGAAACGTACAATAAGATACATTTAATAAAGAAAGCGGAAACAACAATCAAGAATCTCTGAACTGCTAAACCCTCTAATCCTTTTTGTTTTGAGGCTGTGGATATAGTTTTAGTCATACAATTAATTATGCACAGGAACGGTGATTGCTTTCAAGCAGGATGACACAAAGCTTTGCTCTGAGAGGTCACCAAATCCTGTCTCACTTTGTATATTTGCTTTTACTGGCTGCCCTGTTCTCTGTGCTACCTCCAGCACCAGGAAGCAGATGGGACTTCCTCTCCATCTGGTCAAGGAGCAGGAAATGTTTGACTCTTCGACAGCCATGAACAGACAGCCAAGAGCTGTGATGGAAGATCATGACAGGAACTGACAGGCACTCAGACACCCCAGTGACTTCCGACTGGCAGGCCATCAAGTTTGCATATGTAGTCTTCCATCCTACCCAAACCCGAACATTCTTCAATGATTAGAAATTTTGACCTCGGGCACAAATGCTGGAAATGGGACTAATTAGTCTGAGAATCTATCTTGAGAAAAATCCCTTGTTCATATTATCCAGATACCTGCAATGCCAAGACCATACTTGCTCTAGACTTTGTGCTTCCTGTTCCCTTTTTGCACAGATTTTGAACAGCCTCTCTGGTCAATCTTTCAGTGTTTGACCACCCTCAAGAAATTTTTCAGTGTGTATCAATTTCTTCCCATTGCCATTTGTGTGTGATCACTGGAACAAAGTGGAAAACATTACAACTAATGAAATCTATGACTCAGTGGGACTGTTAATTTTACATTGTTGAAAGGGGCATTTGATCCTGATAACACAGAAAGCAAAAATAGTTATATATTGAATTCATTAGGAACTAGGAAAAAAAATCTTTTTGAGCGCTAAATTTCCACAATTTTGCTCTATATGAATGGAAATAGGTCCACTTTATCTACCTATTCATGCATTTGTCTGCTGCTATATGGTCTCCTCAGACCCTGCACTGCATATTACAACTGAGGTAATCCTGAATGAGCATGCAGTTTAGCCAGTTCCATGTCAAGGTGGTTGGAAATTTGAGCACTGTATGGAGATCACGACAAAATTCTACTTTAAAGTTTGACTGACTCTGCTAACTTCTTTGCCATTTCCACTGTCTGACGTCTTTACATTTCTTTGGGGGGCATTCTGTTTTCATTTCAGCCTTCATGACTGTTGGTGAAAACACACATAATCAGATTTATCTCTAAGTAGCTAGTCTCTAGATTTATGTAGACAAAGAAACCAGTGGCTATCTGTTCTCTCCCAATATGGATATCTGTAATTTAGGTGTATAATGAAGCAGAGAACACAGTCAAATCCCTATATTCATGTAAGGATACAGGGAAACAAAACTTCACCCAAGTAAGAACCGTTCTTTTCAAGGAAAATGCTTCAGAAAGCTGCCATATCTTAGCCCTGTTTCAAATGTGAATATGAAGTAAATGCACCAGAATTTACAGCCTAATTAGGATGACTTTTTTTGTAATCATATTTAACATAAGGTGAAAGTTTCAGTTTACAGATCATTTGTCCTTTGATGATCTGAGAGACGTCAATGTTAAGCCTTGCAATAGCTAATTCTAGGAAGGGGTTACACAAGATTTTAAATGGCCTATGGTTTCATAGCTCAGTCTTCCTAAGGAAAGATGCAAAATACAGAGGAAAATTGTTGGGCTATGGTTATGATAACTGAAGTACAATTATATAGATATTATATAAAATTAAAATCAGACAAAATCCCAAGCCTCGCTATTGCTAGTCTCACGATCAGCTATGAATTCTTCCACTAAAACATATGACATGCATGCGTTTTACCTAGACAATTGATAGAGTACAGAAGTCTGTAGTTACTGGATAAAGGAACAGATTTAACTCTTTTTTCAGGGTTTACATCCACAAAAGCATCCTTGAAATTTTCATGACATTAAAGGTCGCTTATATATATTGATCAGCACTGAAGTACAAAGAAAAATCACATATCTCCCTAGGGAGTAACAGGTTAATTTCTGTCTTAAATTTCCCTTTTTCACATTATGTGATGAACATACAGCTTAGTATGGAAGTACAAAATAACAATTCTCATATAAATGACTTTAATAAACAGGGAGGCATCTTTGAGCTAATCTTTGATATTCTTAATAAGTTTTTCTGAACATTGGCCAAATAATCTACCACCAGCATTTATTAAAATAAAAGACCAATTTCTTTAATTGCTGCAAATTGCAGTTTCATATATAATTGCTGTGAATAATACATCATCCCAGTCTTGTCTTGTTCTATGAACAATCCTAATGACATCTATGGGAGGCCAGTTAACAGAGATAAAAATCTATTTAACAGGAGCTCAATTTAACGCAGTTTAACTATTCCCTGTGATCCATACTAGGTATGAATGTCAAAATTAAGCAGTCCATTCAGCAATTTTTATTTCAAAGTGATTTTGTGAGTAGCAATAACTTTCTTTGCTATTTTGGAAAGCGTCCTTCCCATTCACATATTATTTTCTGAAGCAGTAAACAATAAACATGTCTCAGTTTGTGAGGCTTTCTGGTCTGGCATCCTGAACACTTTGAAGCAAACTTCTTCGGGAATTCAAGGTGACTTTTCAGAGCAGTACATTTGAGTATCAAGCGTAATCCTTCTGCAGGCCAAATTAAGATTATTTATGTAAAAACACAGCTGTCTTGATAAAGGAAGCCAGGCAGTTTTGTCAGACCACAATATTTAGCAGCATGCTTGAGATCTCTCATCCTGTTGCTTCAACCCCATCACCCTAGGAAAGCAAAAAAAAAAACAAATATAAAAGAATGGAACTCAACATCAGCAAAATAAACATACACTTTTTCTATAGTAAAGTTCTTAACAGAGCTGCCAGGCTACATAGATGCAAAACCTTCCATTCTTGCACTCAAAACAGAGGTAAAAATACTCTCCTTGCTATCTTTTTGAAAGTTGAATAGCTTCTGAGCCTGGGCAGGAATTTTTTTGTTCTTTCTTTGTTTTCTCTAACACCAGTCTAACCACTTTTTGTCTGTGAGAACATGCAAATCTTTTGAAGACTGATTCTCCAAAAAAACTATTCATGAATAATAGGCCACTGAAACACCTGTTAAAGTTTTTACCTCTTCAGGACAGCATATGCTTAAGTTTTATCCAGAGGAAGTTTTACTAAAGTGAAGCCCAAAACAGGTATTAGTGGTTCTTACATGAAGTCTATATATGAACTCCATTGATGCTGCAGACAGATAAAATCTTTATATCTAATTTTAAATTAATATCAACATATAGAAATCATCAGCATCTAGACTTTTTTTTTTTAGTTCACAACAGCACCTTTTAATCTTTCAATACATTGTGACCAACAACGAATTACTAAAATTACAATTTAATAGATGTTTTGTTATTTTAGATACCAAAACTTTCCATTAACATTGTTCTTTGGTTATTCTGTTTAAACTATTTGAAATATGCTTAATTCACAATCTACCAGCATATACTCCAGAAGTCCAAGTTTAAAGCTAATAACTAAAAGACTAGTTAGAGTCAGAAATTGCTGTCATTTTTCTTTAAACAGATGCTGCGTGTTTGGAATACCCTGGCAGCATCTATGTTTTGATAATGAATAGTGATTTGCCTCTAGCAGCTTCAGCTAGAAACTGGAAAGTAATCATGTTTGGAACTACTGTGGTGGAAGGGGACATAGGAATTTATAATATTATCAGTTTTTATACAAGTGTTTAAATATTCAGATATATATGCTGATTTAATGCTTAATATTTAAACACAATCATGGCTCAAAAGCATCCAGCACAAAGCTTCAAAAAGTAGCTTCCATTTCCTGAAGCTATATCAATGTAATGGTGTTTACATGTGTTAAATGCTTACGCGTTATGTTTGAGGAAAAAGATGGTTAGTGATTCATGACCACTAAGATTAGCAAGAGAGACACTCAAGAACTCTGAGGCTCTCCAAAACTATAGAGATGCAGTTTAGACAAGACACTGATGTGTACAGCTCAATTTTAAGCTAAGTCAGTCTTTGAGCTTGAAAATATAGCAAGTTAACATGATGCTCAACTGATTTGGAAGCATCAGCAAAGGTAGTTATAAGCCCATTTTAACAGCAGAATTGGGAATAATTGAAAAGCAATTATATACTAACAAAACCAGTCAGCTGCATAGCATAGCCTCAGTTGAGATGGTCAGAAAATAGTTGAAATATCGCATAGGCCTCATTAGGAGGCTGAATTACAAAGATGAGAGAAGTATATGCACTGCCAGCAGCAAAAGGACTCAAAACTAAGCACTGAGAACAGAATTCTCTCCAAAGCAGAAAACTGTAGCCAGAACATAGATGAGAAAAAAAAAAATATGAGATCTCCTAGTATATGAACAACTGTTAAGTATGTGCAGACATACATCTAGCTACAAAGAGAGTGAAGACTTGCTGTGCCTTTTTTTTTTTTTACAAATCTTTCAGAAAAGTAAGGGTGGACTTCTCACCAAAATCAAACAAAAATACAAAATTTTGTTGCAAAACAGCACTTGTGGATACTAGCCAAGGTATAAATTACTGCTGCAGTCCACATTATAGCAAAAATCAATGTAATATTTCAATAAAAATAAACATAGTCTGATTTCAGATGACAAAACCTTGCCATCTTGCCATAAAGCAAGTCACTACTGAAATCAGATAAATAGGTTATTCAGCTTCAAGATCCTTTTGTCTGGCTTTGACTCATCTCTTTTTAATCAAAACAGAGTCAGAATTGATCAATTTCTGTAAACATAACTGATTAGTGTTTATGATGAGACATCATCTAGTCATTTTCATCTGATTCTATACAATGACTATTATGTATATGTTCTGCCTTATAAATACATTTTCCTCTACTGTCAGGGTTAACAAAAAAGAAAATAGATGACACACAAAGGTTACAGCCTATTCTGGCAGGTAAGTTAATGACTGCCCAGACAAGCTCTACTGTGAAGTTAGACACAAGCAGAAAGTTTCCTAAGCATAAACCAAACACCTGCCATCATGTTTTACAACTCCTAGTGATAGATATTAAATTTGAGCTAGTCTCTTAAAAGCAAAGATTGTCTTTTCTTACATAGTTTGATGGCACTGATTGGTTTGGGCCCTTAAAGTATCCTACAAGGATGTCTGATGGATTGGTACTCCTCACGATTGTATTGTAGACCATTCCAATGGGAATGTATGGCACTGGAATGTGATGCTCATGTCTTGGATGTAGGATTAGGATCTAAAGAAACAATCATGAAGAGCTGTACTAAAAAAGCCTAATAAAAAGGTGGCACACATGCAAGGAAGTAGACAATGGAAGGCTAAATACAGAGAGACTACATAACTTACAGTTTTAAAAACTATCACGTCAACAGGGTTGTCACCTGTAGGAAGATATGAAAGGCTAAGAAGAGACTCATAAGACACAGAAAATCTTGCATTTTTTTAAGTTAATTCTTAATAAAAAATTATTTAGAATAACTATGCCTTCAATCCTCACATTCTTCAAGCAGAGTTATTCTCTATGAGCCACTCAAAACACAAGCACAAGTTGGAGAAGCATATTTTAATTGAAAAATCAACTTTAAAAGGATAAGCAAAAAATTTAGAATCAGAAAGCTTTTCACTATTTGAAAGGAGGTAATCAGCCTGTAAAGGTGGACAAAAGATAGATTAAGCATCACATGCTACAGGGGTAAAACATGGATTCCCCTTTCACTAGGGCTTTGTGGTTCCTGTAACTAAGATATGGATAGAACATGGATGAATATATCTCACAAGATCCAGATTATGTAAAACTGCAAGCTAGAGAAGATGAATAAATGTGTAACTGTTTTGTTCCTTGAGACTCTTGCTTGCCTGAAAGAGGCAGCAGCCTTTTTGAAGTCAATGACATCCATGAAATAATAGTGATAGGGATGGCTGATACTAGAGCAACAAAGTCACTTCTTAAACTACTAATTCACTCATTAGTTACATCTTTATAAAAGTTAAGTATGCCTTTTGCCTCAATAAATGAAAATCCCTGAGTGCTTCTAGCAATTTGCAGTGCTTTCACTCAATCCTTTCCTGCTGAAGTGCTTAAGTTTGAGATGTCCAGTGCAACTAATGAGTTATAAAAGTGAGAAAGGCTAAGGGATATGTTAAAAAAAAAAAAAAAAGTGACAAAAACCACTAGTGTTGTACAAAATCTGTCACTATAATGTATCAGAACAGACTCTAAAAAAGAAATTAATGATATAGAAAATGTTATGTAGCTTTAAAAAAAAAGCCATACATACAAATGTTTTTACTCTTATTTTCTTTGCTCTAATAACCTGTTATTCAATATAAGAATATGTATGTAGCACATTACAAAGATAATATTCCAAAGAACTATAAAATCTCTCCTGGTTTTATCCAGTAGAATGCTCAAATACAGCAAAAGTTGCAGTAATTTCTTCATAGCTAGCAGTGATTAAATACATTCAAAAGTGTATATTATTCTGATGCTGGCTTTTAGAGGTGTCCATTAGAGTTAGTATCCCTGGGTCAGAAGCTGTCTGAGGAACAAAAGAAGAGGCGATTTTTGCCTACTGTATCAATAGTGGCCGATATTTTCTATGAAACTCAAGATGCCTCTACAGAGACTCTGATCAAGTACTTAAAAAGAATACCAATAAGATATTATGAAACACTCCAAATATTTCTAGACTGTGTGGCAAAATACATACCAGAATTTAAAATGGAAACAAAAAAAGATTTAAAACATAACAGGCCCTAAGGATAAGTCATTTAAGTTTAGAGAATTGTCATTTCACTGGCCAACAGAGGAAAATATTGTTTTAACAAACAACATTATGGGAATTTTCTTTTTAAACTAGAAAGTAAAATGTCAAATAAATATCTCAAAACATCCCTTCAAAAATGATCCAAGCTGATCTAGTAGCTATTTGTTTGCTAGATAAGTAAACTGTACAGCAAAACACTACTTAACACTCCTGAAGTCTGCAAAAATCAATTATTTTATGCTAAGAAACTACTGATATTTTTATTTCTGCTGTAATCATATTAATTTTTAAAAAATGCTTATATTACTCTACAAATTAAAATATTTTTGTATCTTTACCTTATTTGTAGATCCAAAGAGCAAGCTAACACAAAGAGGTCATGGGTAATGCAGGACACTTCACTTTGTTTCATCCCTATATGTTATCTTTAGAGTTCCAAGGCAAACAAGCAGCTCCTAGTATGCACGAAAACATAAGTAACAAGGAAATAATTTTCACGTAGTTGTGATTACTTTTTTATACAATTGCATATTTTTTTTTCTTTCAAAAACAAAGAAAATTTGCAGACTAGGGTTGTAGAAAATATGCCAGGATTCTATCTAAATAATTGAGGCATTAAGAGGCAGTCTCATCAGCTGTATTGCCCTTCAATGTCTGTAAATAATCTAGTTCAGTCCACTGTTAACCTATAAAACTCTTTAATCAACTTTGCTGAGAAACACCACAAGAGGAGGACTTTGCAGAAAAGGCGATAGCAAGGAGTGACCTTAAAGTAGTAGTGTATCAGCTGCTGACCAGATTAATTAGGTGGTAACAGCCCAGCACCTGTTAGGGGTTTTTTTTTTTTTTTTTAATGATCCACTGGCCTTTCACATGTGTTTCTATTAACCCTGCCTATTTTTCCTGCTGTGCCCCAGGGATGATATCACCCAATACTCAGCACTTTTTTTTCTCCTTCAAGGAGGGCATTTAATGGTCAATACACTCTGATATAAAGCAGAAGAAGATTTACTCATACTGCCAGACAAAATGCTTGGTTAATCTTCAGGATATCTTTTAAATGATGGGTATTTCACCATCAAAAGTAATATAAATGAAATCCACATTTAAAAGGAAATACTCTGTGACCAACAAAATAATCTTCTAGTGCAGCACAACTCTAATTACATGGCCTGACTAATTACTGTCAATGCTTAAAGTTTCTTATAAAAGACCAGGCAGTCTTACCATAAATTTAAAAAAAAAATTTAAATTAGTGTTTAGTTTATCATCCTGTCAGCAAGTAACCAAAGCCTTACATTTCATTGTTCGAATATGATTGCTCAGCACAAAGGAGTTTTGATCAAAGTCCCAGTTGACCTAAGGAGAGACATCAGCTGCTTTTCAGGTTAAAAGAGGCAAAATGGTAAATCTGTATGTTGCATCAAGTGTGCCCAGTGATACAGCAATTGCAAAAGGTTTAAAAGCACGTCTCTACCATGTGATACAGCTGTGTCAATGCTGATGCTAACCTGATCTAAATCATTCACATGACATAGAATCAGGCAGAGCTAAGGTCCTGAAACAATCTGGTAGGGGTAAATTACGCACCAGAAATAGCGCACTCATGAGAAAGTAGAAGCATCTCTGCTATGCTACCCTGTGCTATATAGATACACTCCTAATTCTGACAAGCCCTCAGAAATAAATTGTCTTACTTCTGTTCTTAATGTTCAATGCAGGTGAAGCCAACTGCTACAAAAGTCAGTTGCATTCATCTTTGGAATTGAGGCCTCTGGCCCTATATTTACACTTAATTTGCAAAACAAAGTGCTCTTTATTAACAAAACAATCTCTGAATCCCACACCACAAATTCAGAAATAAGTTTTGCAACTAGTCTTGGAACTGAATAAATCAAACTTCAGTCAAACCTGAGGATGACAGAGATAAGTAAATTGCTGATTTGAAGGCAGTGAAGTTAGAAATCTCTTCTGTTATATGAGGGTACATTTAAGTACTTCTATTTATCATAATTACTATCTTCTAGAACAGGGGAAAGGATGGTTTCTGAAGTTGACAGAAGCTAATCCATTTAAAAAAAAATTTTATGGCAAAAATATTTGAAAAATAAACAGACCAGAAACACTAGACGTTGCTGTTACCAAGGGCACAAATTTTAGATAATAATTACTTAAGTAAAGGAAAATGTTGGCTTCAGAGTGAAAGCTAAATTGTTAAGTGAACTATTCTTCAAGTTATAATAATCTATTATTTACTACAGAAGGGATGAAGCCGTATACTGTCATTGTTTGCAGCTGCTATTGATTGATAAGACAAATCACATTTTCTGTATGAGTTAACAAGCCAATCATCACACTCTGTACCAGTAAAATTTCTGCTTTGTCGTCAGATGTAACATCTTGATGTTGCAATAACACAGAGTGCCACAGCAAGCCCGGGAAAAATCTATGTTTAAAACAATGGATGGCAGCTTCTTTCTAATGAACAGACTACAAAAAACAACAACAAAATCTATGAATAAGTACTAACATTAATTCTTACTTGCAGCTGGGTTACTTGAAAGCTGGAGAAAGTCCTAGGTGACCTTTTCCTTGCAAACAACATCATGGGAGTAGATCATAATTTCCATTATACCTCTAGATACATCTCTCAGTTTGTAAACATTGTTGCTTTCCCCTCAGGGAGAGAGCTAAAGAGCAATTTTACTCTATACTAGAAAATGCAGAAATATAAATAAATCTAAATATGGAAGTATAAATTTGGTTCTCTGGAAAAGGAGACTCTTCCTTACACTAGGGTGGACCAAGTAATACAAAGGGAGTAAATACAAGTGAAGAAAGTACTAGCTTTAAATCCTTGTTGCTTTCCTAACTCCTTTCTTATCAGCATGTAAGCTCATATTTATTTTTTCCACTCACCATAATGATAAATCACTGTTAACTTTGTTAGCTGTTTGAGTAGCTTATATTATTATTGAAATGACTAATGGTAATTGAGGTGTCTACTGTTACGGAACTATTTTAGCTGAGTTTGGCCTCTGTCTTTTCAGATGTTACGCTGGGCTGCAAACTACCAGTACTAGAGAATTATTGATACTAGTTACTTTATTGCACATCACATGCGTCACTAAACTGCTACTGAAGTCACTTGACTGGGTTCTAAAATTATCATCTTCCAGATTTAGGGTTTCCAAATAACCAGACTTGTGTCTTCTTGTCACAGATTTTTGCATTTCTTTGTAAATCTCATTTTCACTTTGGATTTGAGTCTTACTTCTAGAACATCACTGTTGATCTTCAACTGCACAGCAATCCTGAAGGTTAAAGAACAATTAAATGCATCATTACCTGTTGTTACTGTCTGATATAACAGTGTTCCTCCAGACTGATGTCTTGTGGAAACATAGAAGAAAACGTATATGTCAATCACAAGATTTTACACATGTAACATCAGACACCTGCAGCATTCATGCATAAAAAGACTTTCATTGGCTCTCATGGCGCTCACAGGACATTGACTTTTGTTATATTAATAGAAATTGATATAATGCATGAAAGAGTCAGATATATATTTCTTATAGCTGATATATGTAAAATATTCCTTCAATCACACCGTCATAGTGTTAAGAGTTGACAATGTTAATTCCAGATAATGTAAATATTTATATAAGAAAGCACTTCTTTTTTTCACTGTAGAGGCACAAAATCCCATGAACACCACAGTGGGACTACATATCACAGATGTGATCTCTTTTGTTAGAAATTCAAAAAATTAAATCCTGGTTTAAAACTTGATCTGCATTAATGAATTTAATACATGTTACACTCAGACATGGTATTATATGGAACAAAGAGTATTCATTACAAAAAGCTTAGGTTACAAAATACAGTCAAAGCATTTATTCGTAAAACCATTCAAAGAAAATAATAAGCTAAAAAAGCAAGGCCAAAGTTATTTACACTTTTCCATACGAACTAGTCATTAAAATGATGGTTTGGTGCTTAAACGTTACACTGATAAGTGTTTAAGAGAAACCCCACATCTAGAAAACTCTATACTTGGTAATTCTTTCCACATATAAAGCTAATTTATGTTGTACGACTAAAGTACTTTTAGGAAAGGATTATGTTCAGCTTAGTTTTACATTAGCATGGGCATAGACAGTAAAAGAAATTGTCAAGAAGGCATTGAGACTTACTGGGTAACACAAAGGTTTATTGCTTCAGAGATTAAAACTGCTTTCTCTTTCTCTGACTTCTTTTAAGATGCTGAAACTCAATTATTAACCTTTCAAATTTTCCACACAGTTTCATTTCTTGAGCAATTACATGCTCATAAAGAAAATACATAATAATTAAACGCAGTTTTTGTCCTAAGAACTCCTCTACGTTTAAGTTCAAATTCTGATTTCTTTGATTTTAATGTTCTCCTCTTTTGGCATTAACTTCAATGGGACTTCAGATGGGGGATTTTTTTTTTTATGTTTCTCAATATTGGTTGACTTCAGCTTTCAGAATACATAAAAGTCCTTTTGAAACTGACAGTTAACCAAAGCATGACATTTACTTGGAGTGGTAGAAGCCTATGTTTTGGAGATGTAAGATCAAAGACTAGTTCTTGCCCTAGTATTTGTATGACTTATCATTACAGAGACATTACTTTTCTCTATTCCCATTCCTACTCCATACTTATTACAGTTTAAATCCTATTATAGGAGTGAATAAACTAAATCCTGTTGTAAAGATGAGTTTAATCTTGCCTTAAAGCATCAATTTAGCTATTCAATACTCAGAACATTGGAAAATTTTCAGAAGAGCTTATGAAGAAAGTGATCTTCAAAGACAAGAGCAGAAGGAATTTTAAGAGTTTTAAAACACCTGAGAACAGTTCAAGACCCAATTTTCTATCAGATAGAAAATGAGAAAAAAAAATACACCCCTTGAATCAATTCAAACCATTTTCCAAGTGTGGTACTATTTAACCCAAGGCCTATAGGTGCTGGAAAAAATTAGTATGTTGCTCAAAACCAACAACATTTAGAAAGAATGTCATCATGAAAATCCTTCAAATTAAAGGTAATTACTCTAATTACAGAATCAGTAATTTCAGATTCAAAATTACTTTAAAAATCTGATTTAATTGAAAGCAAGAAATATTTTTACTCAGAAAAATGCTCCTATTATTTTTATTAACGGATCTATTCTGTGAAAAATAACCAAGCTATCCAAAACTACAACTTTTAGACACGATATCTCTTTTTTTTTCAAAGCAACTATGCTTTAAAAAATGGGAGACAGATGTTTTCATTATTTTGTATAGTTTAGTTCACTAATTTAGATGTTTGGTGTTGTAACTGTGCAATATTTAAGTCTTGATCATTTAAAAAAAGGAAACTTAATGTTGTGTACTTTAACAACAAGGTTGTTAACAACTAGGTTTCACAAGTAGATTTTAACAAACAGGTTTGAAGATGATAATGTATTTATGACTTTGTATGTGACTATACTGAGACAGGTAAAAATAATGGATTAAAAAATGGAAAGAAAAATTCTGTGCTGTAAACCACAGAGGGATTCTATTTTACAGTACCTCCCAAGATTTTTTTATTAGATTGTTTATTCTATTTTTACTGGGAATTTGCTATCAAAGTAATCCATTTTCTAATAATACAGCCTACAACTAAATGTGCAAGACTTCAGCTGATGAAACACAGAGCTCGTGATTAATTTTGCTGGTCATGGGAAATGCATTTCAGGAGGAGAGGAGAACTGATACTCCCCAAGCCTCTTTTTCCATGTTCAGTTATTTGTCTTCCAAAGATTTGTCACTCTCATTTTCCCACTCTCTTCTTGAGGTGCATTTCTGCAAGAGGATTGAGGAATATATTTGGGATCCTTGCTCAAATTCCCCAAAGGACTCAACCTCAAATTCTACATAACAAATAAGCTTCTAAATGGCTTTTAGAATGGCTTCTAAAAAGGTTTTCAAAAGTTCATTACGTAAGTTGTCATCTATCTCACGTTACTCTAACCTCATGATACAAATGTCAGCATGCTGATGAATAGGTCACATCCAACTCTTTCCTTCATCATATGGCTGTGCAAGAAGGGTGTTACACAATCATGCACAGTAAAGGTTTCTGCTACAGCTGAAGCAACCAGAAGACTAATTTGTATACTTTATTTATAGTGTTTCTAATTATGTATGTATTAAATAGCAGTGGCACTTAATATGTGCTTTAGAATAACTTCCTTTTCCACTGACAGTGTTTTTTTCCAAGCTAGCTCCAATTATCTCAAGGAGCTGGGATGGACATACTAACATATCACATATATATGCATGGGACACACTTGGGATGGTAACATTAATCTGCCTGGAAACTAGCAACTTCAGACATTCAGATATCAGTTCAGGTAACCTGGAGAAGTCACTATCATATGCAATGTAAATTCAACATGATTGTCTTCTTTTTTATTCCTAGTTGTTCTACAGTAGGATAGCTCCAGTGCTTTTGTTACTAGTTGTCCTTCAGTCTTTCAAAATTCAATTTTGACATTCACTTATATGGTTCCATTTAGACACACTGTCACAAAATTCTGCAAATCATTAAAGTTCTTGGTTTTTCAAAAATCATCTTATAGACAAAAGAGAAAAGTTTTTGACATAAATATTACAATCAAGACTGAATTTTCATATGAAGTCAAGGGAAAAAAAAAACCAGCTTCAAAAGATGGCAGCACGACATGAAATACAAAAATCTCCTTTGCAGAGGTCAGAGTTACAAGATCTGAAGTACTAGTTTTGGAGTGGTTTTTTATTGTAAAATCCCACTTGATTGATAATTCAAGATTTAATCCTCTGAATTCACTGTTCTTTCATAAAAGTTTTTTAATTCTTTCAGTACTAACAGTGGCACTGTTGTTACCATTTTAACTCTTCCAGAAAGAAATCATGAGAAGCTAATTTTGCTTTGAAAACCTGGAGATGTAAAGGGGAAAAAAAAAAAAAAAAAGAATAGAAAGGTGTAACCTTCCATTTCATAGCCAACAACAGCAAAAATAATTTTATTCATATTTAACTATTTGATAACTGAAACTTAAACATTACATGACCTTGTTCAAACAGAGGAATCCCTTCATAGTACTGAAGTAGAAAATGTGGTTTGAAGTTTTGAATCCCAAGGAAGACTCTCAGCTTTTTCTTAAGGAAACATTTTTTGATGGCATCATTCTTCATGTTCCTTCGTTATTTCAGATAAACTTGTTCCCATTGTACAAAAGACTCATCAACATCTGGTAAAGTTATTTTCCTATTTTTGTGGAAACAGGCCAAGATGTGCAATAACAGCTAGTAACTCAGTACTAATGAAGCAACCATTTCCTGGAAATATAGAAGTTTAAAAATATTTTAAAATAAATATTAAAAAGAAATGTTACAATGTAGAAACCAGAGTTCATTGCCTTATTCCTTTAAAAGATTAAAAATGTGTGTACTGAAATAAATGTTATTATGCAGCATACTATTGTTTAGTAGATTCAGTCATGCTGCCTTGTTGCCCCTGCTTTGCTAGTCTGTATGGCTATGTTTAAATTGCAAAGCAATTAAAGGTCTAGGTCGGTGATCATTTACAGGCCTGTGTTGAACATTTCTTAGCATGAAGAGCTGAACAAACTTGGGTTTACTTCAGAGAATACCCTGAAAGTAGGGAAATCTGTCTCATCCTACCCCTTCATGAGGACCTCAGCACACAATTTGAGGCATAGACTGGGCAGATGTGCCGTGTCGCACTGTGCCCTCCTGCCTCTCTGAATTTCAACTGTATTGCAAACATGACACATTGTTGTAGGATCCCTCCTTGAAGGGCCACAAGGTCATCTGATGAAGGGAGCCATTGAGCGGTCTGAAACAAGGATTTTTCTGAGGTTACACAGATACTGCAGCTGAATACAGTCAGAGTGAGCCCACATGCTTGCTGTCTACCCCAATAGCACGGACATAGTTTGTATTAGCATGAACTGTAGACACGGTATCATAAGTCATGACAAAAATGTGAGCAGCAAAAGTGGGAAAATCTGCTAACTTCTCAGCCATTACTGTCAACTGAAAGCTAGTAAGAGATAGGAACAGAAATCAGATCTTCCTGCCCCGTGCTAGACCTACAACCCTCCTCTCTACATTTTCTTTTTTGTCTTAATGTGGATGGATTTTGTTGGTTTAGAAATATCTTCAGCACTATTGTAGAACAAGCTGAGGTTAACAGACTACATCAAAGTATTCTGATTGAACTCTAGACCTTATTCTGGCACATCTTCCTTTTATTGTATTACTGTCTCCTCGCCTACCAAAAATAAAGAATGAAAATGTATACTAGCCATTTAATTAGCTTACAGGGCTCATGATAACTTTGACAACTGATGTATGTTTGATAACTTCATGGCAGTCATTTATTAATGTTTTTGTCAACATTTCTCCATGTTTCATTCCAGGAAATCCTTCTATTCAACCCCAGTCTCCAGAGGTGGATAAGCTGGGTGTGGGTACAACTTGCTGACGTTTCCAAGGTTTTGTCTGTGCTGCAAACCAATGATCTGGAAGAAAACTCTTCTAAGAATATTAGAAGCACTGCTAATGTTGTGCTTTTAGCATCACCAGTGACTTGATGTTCTTCCTTCTTCCTCTATATTTGTCTTTTTTTCTCTTATCCTCCCTCTATATACACACATAATTGCACAAACACCACTAGCCACAGCTGGAACTGTGGCTACTTTCCTTACTTCTGCCTTTAACACTCCTGTATTTTACTCCATGGGTCATATTCAACTTCATTCTGCCCGTGCCCTAAGATTAGTGCCTACCTGGCTGTATGTCCCACAAAGGCCAACCTGTGTCTATGGATGTATACACGGAGGAGGGGTGAAGAGTTCACAGCATATAAAAAGCGAACCCTTGCACACTGCATAGATTTTAAGGACAGCTCTTGCAATCTAGACAGATTTTGCAATCTTTCTTAACAGTGCCAGCTCTACATTCAGATGAAGAACAGAATGGGAATCATTTCAGGAGATCATTGTGAGATTTCTTCTCATGAATCTCATGGTAAGAACCACTAGAAATGAATAAGTAATCTGATCTATACATATATCCCAGTGTATACACTGCTTAAACACATATTCTCTCTAGTCTCAAGTTCTTGATCAGTAGTGAGAATTCTCTTAGAAAAAATAAGATCTTGTTAAAATTTTCACCTTGAATTTAACATGGACAGTGTTTTACAAATTTCAGTCCAAAAAAGGAAGTTACATTGTTTGGTTTACTGTTTTCTTTTCATCCTTTTGGACTTAAAATTCTATCCAGGAACAAACGCTGTAGGATCAGAAAGAATAAAACAAAATAGGAAGTTTTAATTTCCCCTCAGGTTATAGAATATATTTATTCAGTGCAGAGTATTTCCATCTCTCTCCCACATCAGGAAATCACTGATTTATGAACACTCAATAGGGAGTTGGTAGGAACACAGAGCACAAGAAATTATACTTCAATTTATAAAGCAGACACCTTTTTGGGACTCTATACTAACCAATGTTCTGCTGACAAAGGAAAAAATAATCTACCTAACCAGTACCATACTTTGCACTGGCTAAAAGTCTCTCCAGCGTTCCTATGTTTATAATCTTTAGATCTGCTTAAAAAATATCGGTGTTTTCTGTAATAAAAATTTTTGTAACTCAGAAATATTAAGTATCCTTTGTGTTGCTAGATAGTTGCCTGATATGAAATAAGAATAACACCAATAAAAGCAAGGGCAGATATTTGCAAGTTTCCTTTTCATCAACAAACTTTGAATAAAGGAATGGCAATCTAAGAGTTTAGTAAAAATGATGAATAATGTAGTGATTAATATAGGTTGTGGTGGTTGACCTACCTGTTGTATCTTCTTTCTGTGTATTAATTCAGACACTTTACTAAGAAAGGTTATATTGTACAGTTTACAAAGACACCAAATGCAGGGTTACTGAGGTTAGTGCTAACAATCTAGAAAAAAATAATCAGTTAATCAGCAGCATATTATTTGATTTAGAGCACCTGGATTCATATGAGAAAGCTAACAGAGAAGTCTATATGTTAGTTTGATTAGATATCTGATCATGATTTCATATGGGTCAAGCCTCTTGAGAACTCCCCCTCTAAAAGCTTCACATTCCTGCAACATTGCAACAAATGAAACTATCTTAAAACCACTAAGAATGAAAGTAGTGTTCCTAAGTGCACTTATGATAAGTTGATATAGCAATTTAACCTACAGCACATGTACTATAACTAATAAATTTGAATTGATAAAGTAAAATCAATACAATGTTGAGACCTAGTTCTGCAGGAATATACAGACATCTTTGATATCAAACAGTCACTTGACATGTGCACACAGATCTAATGACTCTCCTAAGTCTTTACAGTATTCCACCCTAAATGGAAAGAACAGAGGTGGAACAGGGCAGACTGAAAAAGAAAAAGCAAAGCAACAAGTCAAAATGGCTTTATGAGTCAGATGAAACAGACAGCTTGAGACCCTAGCGTGCAACTAAGATTTAAATGGTGATTACATATTTAAATCTGATTCTCAAGCCCAGACACACTTCACTTTTCATTCTTTCCATTAGAGTTCTCTGTGTCCTGAGGATGCTGAGAATTTTTCAAGCCTCAATGAACTGGAAAATTCACCTCCTGGATTAATTCCAGGATCCAGAAGACACATATTTCTGCTAAAATATGTGAGGTGACCAGTTTGATAGGTATTCTCAAACCATTCATAAAACACACATGGAGCACTGGGGTCCCTACAAATGTAGTAGCAGAGTTACTTTGTACTCAAAGAGGGAACCTGGAGAGGAGATCCTGCCCATGTTCTCTACATCATACCCTGTAAGCTAGTACACTCATCATGTTGTCTTCTATTCAGGATGACCCTACGACCTAAGACTGCTTCAGTATTTTGCTAAACAATTCTTTCATGTGAAGCACAAGAGCGATGTTCAGAATAGGCATTACAGAAAACAAGTTTTTGCTCCTAGAGAAATGCATTAAATAGTAAACTACGAAAGATTCCTTATTCCTCATATATTGTCTTCGTGACTTAGTGATTCTTGAGTTTTTCCTGAACACTTTCAAGAAATATAATGAAAAACATTCTCCTGTGCTATTCTTTAGTCTTGACCCATTTTTTACTATAGGTGGTGAAAGTTATCAGTATAAAAGCCTTGAAACAGACAAAAATCAGACAGAAACATTTTATATCCTGTATTTCCTGGGCTTTAAGTAGTAACCTACAGATAGGCATTACTTGCTGTGCCTCTGGACATATCTTAAAAGAATGAGCCCTGCCCAGGTGTTTTGATAAAGAGTGAGCTTAGAGCTGTGCTCTGAGTTTTGCACCTCTGCAGAATAAATTTGATATCCTTTATAAGGGCCAGAGAAAAGTATCCCTGGCCTCCAGAAAGGGGAAACATTCAAGGGTCTCTACCTTTACCAGTTCCTTCTCTAGCATTCCTTCATTAGTCATAGGCAGCTGCCTATTGATTTTAGGTAGTCAAATTCTCAAAGTACTGCAAGTTTTGAATCCCATTTTGATGTGCTCTATTCCCAGGCCACTGCAGATTCTATAGTTGCCAGAGAAGCAGCTTAAACCAAGGGTGAGACTACATCCAGGAGTTAAGGTAACTTACACTAATCTATATTAACTAGTCATTTCCTGTAAACCTACTCACTGCCTTGAATTAGATTCTTCAAGTCAAAGAAGTTTTACCATTGAGGCAAACAAGAGTAGCTTTGTTTAAATATGCCAAAGTTTTGCTGTTTCACAACTGAATTGCTTTTAGGAAGTATCTCACACACATTTGAAAATCTTCCCAACTGTAAGTGGGAAAAAAAAACCCCTCCAATCTTGTAAAACTAGTGAAAAAAAAATTAGAAATTTGAGGACATGTATATATCACTTAGGTTTTCTTTAAGAAAGCATCTTGAGTGGAGTTTCTAAAATTTCTTGAATTGGTGTCAGTGGTAACAGTTTGCTTCTGGTACTGATTTATGCACAGGAAATGGCTTTACAGCATAGCTACACACCACAGATAGGATAATTAGATACTGTGTTTTGGGCAGTCAGAGTAGGTTTTTCTCTAGTATACCCAAAGAGGAATATTTTAAACAAAACATTTCATAAGCCTTCTATATCTGTTAGCATCCGGCATAATAAACTGTCTTGCTGCCTTTGCCTAATCTGCAACTCCCCAGTATCTGCAGGAAATCCACAAGAAAAACCTCACTTACGCACATATTCACCACAGCAAAATCATGTGGTCAGCAAGGTGAAATAACAGCTGAAGCCTGATGCAGCTGGAATACATTTGAAATATAAAAAGACTAAACCACCTAATCATCAGTATTATTTTTATATAGAGTTATGTTTTATTGTATTATGTTAGAAATATAAATAAAATCTACACACATAAACACACCACTAAAATACACAAATATAAAAAATAGAAACACTTCAAAGTGAATTTAAAAAACTGTTAAAAAGCAAAATGTGTATGTGCACTCAGTCACTCTATGTTATTATAATCCTCCATATCAATAGAAATGTTCTATGCTAGCTCTAACTTCTCTACTTTGGAACTGCCTGGATTTGATGGTTGCCTTTTTGCGTTTAAAATCTACATATCTATCAATTTATGCCCACAATTTCACATTCTATAAAAGAAACCACTAGAGACCTTTCAATAAAATCAACGAGATCCTGTTTTGTTTCATATCTCATTAAAACATATTTTTAGACAATTATTGCCAGTCCTACAAGCGAGTGTTACATTATGATTAATTTTTTGAGTGTCACTGTACAATACCTCTGTCTTTACAAGGTTAAATACTTACGTCAGGGCTTAACAACAGACAGATTTACTAAAAGCATGTAGTTAACTTTTAAAAAATGGTATGTTAGTCCTTAATACTGAACAAAACATATCACCAGACTGGGGAGGGGTGAACCGCTGCTATGCAAACACAAGCTAAATATCAACATTTTCTTGGGTTTGAAAAGGTTACACAAAATTTGCTTGTTTGTTTTCTTTCACTTTTATACACCGTGGCACTTCCTAGATTCAGGCAGAAGCTCAAATGTCATACTCTGCTAAGAGAAAAGCTCATCCTTTGCTACTGTATTTCTGGTCTGATGAGAAACAGGAAATGACAACAGTCTCATGAGAGTGCCTGTTCTCTGAAGATCTCCAGATCATCACACAAACCCATCTGAGCCTGAAAACCTTTCAATAATGGCCTAGTATTAAGAGGGATACAAAAAACCATCCTAGCAGAATTCAGTAGCTTCATTACTTGAAAACATACATAAATAAAAAGTGAAACAATACCATTCATCTGTCAAGGCTACAAGCATTAATTATTGATAAACATTGAATGGAAGCTTTCCAACTTTCTATACAAATCTCTACATATGAAACATACTTTAATAAGCAACTGGACTTTTACAGGCTGCATAGTCACCTTTTCTGAGTCCTCCAAGATTTATCATTAAGCACACAAAACTCCAACTACTCTGATCTGTAGTTTTTAAATCCTTGATTAAAAAGTTTTTAAACTCAAAAGGTATTAAAAGAACACATAAACACAGTGGCCACACTGGTGCCAAAAGTAATGCTGACAACAGCCAACAGCAGATGTTTAGAGCTGGAGTACAAAACAACAACCTTTCTCTAGAAAGAATTTTGGCAATCTGGTAAGGGACCTGAGACAGAAGGCATATTTGGGCCATTATGTTTGCTGGAAATAGAAATCTATCCTATGTATATTCTTAGATTTCATTTTGAAAACAGACATATTTTTGGCCTCAAGATCTTGGGGTGATGAATCAAACAACTTCACTATGCACTATGTGAACAAGTGCTTCATTTTGCTTTTAGAGGTCCTGTGTTTCGAAGTGCATAATCATTCCTTACTTGCCTTCTCCATGATTTCATTATGCTTTTTCTTCTCAGCCCACATCTGGTCTTTTTCCACACCAAAAGAATCCCTCCTAATCTGTAAATCTCTCTGTTCCATACTCCTGACCAGTATTTTTGTACTTTATATCCTAATATTTACTTTCTGGAATAAGATAACCGGAACTGCACTTAATGTTCAAGATGTGAGCATATCCTGGATTTATTTAGAGGTGTAATGACTCTGTTTATTTTGCTCTGTATTCCTTCCCTCGTTCTTTTCATGGTTTTGGCTGGTAATATCTAAGCTGATGTTTTCAGAGGCCTGCCCAAGGAGTCCAAGATCTCTTTCCTTAAAAGAAATAGTTCATTTCAAGTCCATTGCTTTGTAGATATAATTAAGGTTTTCCATACCCTCTCACCATCACCTTTTTGCACACTAAGGATTAAAAAGTCCTTTGGCAACTAGTCCTAGTTTTGGCCATCCTGAATGACTTTTGATTACCGGAAAATTTCTTCATACCCTTGTTTCACCTCTGTTTTCATTCTCCCTATGAATAGCTGAATACATTTCCCAGCACATGCCCTCATGAGACTCCAGTGAAAACTCACACCACTGTGAAATCCTACTAATCTTTTAACCGGTAATTTATCCTTGAAAAATCTTTTTTTATTTTCTCCTGTAGAAGTTTTTGGAAATCCAAGTACACTTGACTCACTAGACCATCAACATCCACACATTGTTGACTTTTTCTAAGAACTGAAAAATATGATGCTGCCTTTGCTCTACAAAACCCACGTTAACATTTCATCTATGTATTTATCTGTTAGTTCTATTCATTGATATCATTCATAAAGATTTGGTTAGTAATGGAGTCAGATTTATAGTTTGTAGGTTGCCACAGTACCCATGAACTTCTAAAGTTTGATATCACATTTACCCCACTCAGCTCCGAGTTGGCGCTTACAGGAGGCACTTTACATGCATAGCTCACCATTAGCTTACTATTTTCATAGATGAGGTCTTTTAAAACTCCAGGATGGCTCTGGTAATCTGATTATTCTTATTCATCATTCTACAGAACATTTTAATTTCTTTTAAAATAATGTGACAGATTGGCATTTAAAAAAAAAAAAAAAGCCTCCTGTAATCCTATGGATACCTGTACTATTCTCCTACAGAACTACATCTTCCCATGGCTTCTTGATAGTACTCATGCTAGGGAGTGTATTTGGCATGGGTAGCTTAGTAACACTATTTGCCAGGACTGTAAAATGTGAACAGGAAATCTCTCAGAAAAGCAGCTATGCTAAATCCTCAGAGAAATACACATTTAAGAAAAAGAGTAAGCTGAGCTTGAACCACTAACTAAAGAAGCTAGCACAGGCTTTGGAGAGCTGCAGTGAAGCATAAAGTACAGCAAAAAAAGGCTTCTATTCTGTTCACATCCCACTGAATGTGAAAGAACCACTAAGAACAGTACCACCAGATTAATGGTGTTTTAAAGGCAGTTCCTTAAAATTCTATAAAAGCTTTGCCATAGTGGTTAATGTTTGAACAACCTGATACCATATTTTTTCAGCCATAAAGAGGTTTTGGGGGAGGAACACAGAACATAGGAACTGATGGACCAGATAAGAGAAAGTGGTCAGACTAAGAGCAGTGATTGCTGTCCTATTTGCAGTAATATCTGGTAGATCTGCTACAGATTCATAGTAAAATATCATAGTGAAGTGCAAAAATTGTACCTCTTCTTAACTTTCTAAATCTCATCTAGGTGTGGGCTTTTTTCATATTCTCATTTTATATTGCTTTGAATCCTCATTATTTCTAGACCCTTCAGCCTTATGGAAATCCATTCCTCATATTGCATTTCAATTCTAGTATTACTTTTAATCCATTAAAAATATTCTACCCTAAAACATCCTTAGCATATTCTGGGTTTTGTATCATGAGAGAAGGTATACAAATATTTAATTATCTTACCACTTCAAGCTAAAATGTCTTAAATCTAATGAGTTTGCACACTAAATTGCAGTCAATTACGATATATTTTATGTGACTTTAATTTCACACCACTCTTTTTTTTTAGCTGTTGACAGGATAAGATATGTCAATACAGAAGAAATGTTGTTCTACAGCAACTTGTAGTCCCCAGAACTACTAATGAGTATAGCTTATTATAGATTACAAGAAAGGCTCTAAACACTTCTACTTCAAGGTTTTAGGGTCCACAGTTTCAGGTATTTTTGGTCAATTTAGAAAAATGTGGAATCTGGATAATAGTTTTCAAATTAGATTTCTGAAATTTACCTCTCTGTCTTGATGGTAGCACATTTCACTTCTGTCTAACTCTCGTACTGGTTATTTTCCTTCTTTTCTGTCTTGTCCTTGTTCATACATGCCATTGTTTTAACTCCACAAGCATGCATTCAGATTTTTACAATGTACTTTTATTCTGTCACTTTATATAAGCTCTAGACAAAAACACAACTCTGAAGACCTTTTTATAACACTATTACAGATTTCCATTTTAACAGCATCGTCTGTCATAATAATGTCCCTGGTGCATGACTGCAGCAGCAACGTATTGCAGCCTGTAACTAATCCTGTCAGACAGTCCTGATAAGTTTCCTTCAGGTGGAGCCTATTTGGACACAGTCACACTAGGCCTGCATACCTTCACTTTTCCCCTGTCCCTTGTAGGCAGGTTTTCCCTTCCTGCTCTAGAATACTTCCCGTACATAATTTTTCTCTATGTCCCCCAGGCCAGCCTTCTTAGGCCTTCCAGGCAAGGGCTGAAACTGTGCCCATACTGCCTTTGGCCTCTGAGGACTCTGGTGCTATAATTCATCCTCTAGGAACATGTGAGGTTAAGGCATAACCTGCATGTGTTTCCTTGTGGTAGAAGATGTTCAAATAAATTTGGGACATTCTTTTAGATTAGGCCACAGGGACTCTCAGGAGACAAGAAATCCAGTCCAAACTCATTCCAAATTCTACCAAGAGTTTCTTATCCAAATCATGGGATCTGCCTTCTGTGCAGCATGTTTTTCTTCATTCTTGGCTGGCTCCACAGTGAGTCTCTATTATAATAAAAATATTATCTCTGGTTTTCTGCCTTTCCTAAGCTTCCTGCCCAAAAGCTTCAGTGGGTAAGTCAACACAAGGTGTGACAAACTTCTGCAATTAGGTCCTTAAGCATAGTATGTTCTGCAGCTCATCAACCTACTTACACAGCTGTTTACAGGTGGCCTACTGGTTGTGCCAGTTAATTCAGGGAGGTATCTGACAGCCTACTGTACCTCCACTGAATTCAGAATTGCATTTGGAGTTCTACTGTCCGTAATGACCAAACATATTGTCTTGAGGGCAACTATCAAAACAACAGTGTATATAAAGCCTTTTAGCCTTCCCTCCACCCACCTACTGGAACTCGCTAGCAGTTCAGATTTTAAGATCCAGCATTAGACTGTGATTTCTTTGTCTCCCTTTCTGGGGGATTTCCACACTCAAACCACTATCCCCAGCAGAGCTCTTGGAGAAGACTGGCTTAATGAAGGATGTGGCTATCTCATTGTTATAAGTCAGGACAACTCAATATTTTTCTTTACCATAGGCAAAACTGAACATAGAGGAGGCAGAGCAACTGCCCGAGGCTCCACACTCCACATCGTCATCACTCTTGTAGTATACTAGCAAGACAATCTCTCCTTTCAGCTGTAAGAAGTGGAGATAGGGGCCATGCAGAGTAGAGACAAGCATGCACGTTGCAGGGTCACCAGCACTCATTAATATGGATTTTGCTTGAGCTGCTCAGTGAGAATCTTCTCCATGAGAACACAGACACACTGCGCTGCTGCCATTACCACTTCATATCAACACAGTTTCACAGTTGAACTGCCACTGCAGCCCAAGAAGTTGAGAATCAATCTCAGTCTTTTATTTAAGATTATGATTTGGTCACTGCTCTTAGTCTATCTCTGCAAATGCCAGCTCTGGTTTGCCCATGCTTATACCCAGCCAGAGTTTCAATGTCCAGGGATCAAAGCCCAGTGTTCCTGCACTGTCTACATCTGTCACAGAAACTTGACAGCATCTATCTGATTCCCCACATGTGGAAATCATAGAATCATAGAATCACAAAACCATATAATTGTAGGGGTTGGAAGCGAGCTTTAGAAATCATCTAGTCCAACCCCCCTGCTCAAGCAGGTCCATCTAGATCAGATTGCACAGGAATATGTCCAGGTGGGTCTTGAAGACCTCCAAGGAAGGAGACTCCACACCCTCCCTGGGCAGCCTGTGCCAGAGCTCCCTCATCCTCACAGTAAAACAGTTTTTTTCTTATGTTTAAATGTAACTTTTTGTGTTCCAGCTTCATCCCATTACCCCTTGTCCTGTTGCTAGATACCATAGAAAAAAAAAAGGGATGCCCCAACCTCCTGACATCCACCACCTAGATCTTTGTAAATAATAATGAGATTTCCCCCGCAATCTCTTTTTCTGTAGACTAAACAGCCCAAGTTCCCGCAGCCTTTCCTCATAAGGAAGATGTTCCTGTCCCCCGATCATCTTGGTGGCCCTGCACTGGACTCTCCAAAAGTTCTCTGTCCTACTTGAGCTGGGGAGCCCAGAACTAGACACAGGACTCCAGATGAGACCTCACCAGGACAGAGGGGAAGGAGAACCTCCCTTGACCTGCTGGCCACATTCTTGGTTAGCTTATTATCAACCAGGATTCCTAGGTCTCTCTCTGCAGAGCTGCTCTCCAGCAGGTCAGTCCCCAGCCTGTACTGGTGCATGGGGTTGTTCCTTCTCAGATGCAGGACTCTGCACTTGTCCTTGTTGTACATAATGAGGTTCCTCTCTGCCCACCTCTCAAGCCAGTTGAGATCTGGCTAAATGGCAGCACAGCTTTCTGGGGAATCAGCCATTCCTCCCAGTTTGCTGTCATCAGTGAACTTGCTGAGGGCACACTCTGTTTCCTTTCACAGTGATTTATGAGCAGTAGTTCCCCAAATTGTAACAGCACTTCTTACAACAGATAAAATGCAAAATCCAGAGCTGGAAGCAACAATACAGTGAGGATGATATTATTTTTTTATTTATATGTTATATAAATGGTAATATACTGTGTAATATTAATACTGCAATCAACAGATCAGTACGCAGAACATGTGCTTAGGCAGCAAAGAGTTTGTTTTGGAACTTAAAGATATATTCTTTAAACCTGAATTTTTAACCCCTGGAAACCTTTCCTAAAGCTGAACAAAGCTAAGTGCAATGGTTCCAGATTTTTGGTTCTTGTGTTTTTCATTGTTCGTAGTTTTTTTAAATTGATAATAAGCCAATAAAAGTTCAAGAGCAAAGAAAAAATGTCAGTATAAGTCTACAGATCATCTTAATACTCCACATATTTGCCTCTGAAAACACCTATTTATCATCCTCATCTACATTACATTGCAATCAAGGGATGATAACAATAGAAGGCTAGACAAATGCAGGAAATGTTATCTGTAATTTATTTGGTGGTTAAAAGATAATCAGAAAAAAGACATACAAACTGCAGTTCCCTTATCGTTTGTAGATCAACCTACTTTCTGCCAGAATGCTAAATTTTGTGGAAAGTGTGTTAAAGGCAATTTTGCAAAAGGTCGCATTTGCAATAACAATTGCGACAACAGCTAGCATTTCCAAACTAACCTTGGGGGTTCTTCATCAAATTATAATATCCAGTAGACGATATCTCTTATTAATAGACAGAAAAAAATGTCCCACTCTTCCTGACACATATGTGTGCCACATACAAATGTAATTTCCTGTTACAGTATTATCCGGACTATGAAAAAGATTATATCCACTTCCAGGATGCCTGACTGTCTACTGTTCTTGTATTTTCCAGCAGGCCTGGATACATGATACAAAAACTGAGGAACAGAGCTTTTACAAACTATTTATTATCTGTTTAATAGGAATAGATTTGTAGCATGGCGAGACATATTACCTTGGTCATATATGCATTTCCATAGCAAGAGACAGTTTTCCATTGCAGATACATATGTAACAGACAATATTTTTATTCTTCAAAAGAATTTTTTGCTAATGAATAGATTTTACTTAATATATGTACAGTATTTAAGTTTTGTAAATACAATTAGTCTAGTTTATAAACAAAGGTAATCGAGTAAAGGGGTCATTTAAAGCAGGCTGTCAGTCAGAAAAAGGTTGGGGAGTCTTGCTATATCTCATGCTGCCATAACTAAATGCTGTCATCCTTTAGGATAAGATTGTGTCTACTGTTTGGCTGGTGCCATATTCTTTAAAAGAAATCAAAATCTGGAGATGCATAAAAACAGTAAATTCAGGATATTATACTTTCAGAATGAACTTAGAAGTCATAAGCTGGTTGAAAATGGTGTTATAATAATTTGAAATTATTTACTTATACAGAGGAAGGTACTTGAATGACTCTATACAAACATACAGCAGAATAAACAGTAACTATGCTCAGAAAAGAGAAGAGGTGAACAGTTCTGATCACATTTTTGCTGCGCTCCAGGCAATATCTGTCCAGTGAGTGGTTTGCAATGCTATAGCTGCACCAGGCAACGGTCTCACTGCAGATGTGTTTACATGGACAAACCTAGACTTGGGATGGAAGACCTAACTTGCCTGGATGGAGGAGGAAAGTAGGACAGGGTGCCTTGTGGAAGAAAGTCTTTCTGCTACTTTAAGTTGCGTTCACACACAGCACTAATAACACAGTATGTAGCCGCAGTAGCATGCTCAGCATAAATCGGGATGAGATGATGGTTGTGCTTAGAAGGAGTGTGAACTAAATAGTAACAATAAAGAACTACATATACCCTTAAAAGAAGAGTGCACTTTGGAAAGAAGGAAACAGGTGTCTAACTGTAAAGAAAGTTATAATATGCATTTAATCACCTAATAGTGAAGAGACGAAGTAAAAATTGCAGAACTTCAATAAAGCACTATGGTCTCTTCTGTGACTATTCTTAGGGATTAGTAAATGGCATATAAATAGGAATAGAGGTCTTTGGGGTACTTTTAAAAATCAACAAACACACTAACTCTAGGACACACTCTCTATAAAACTAATCATAAGCAGACTGAATCTCTCTCATAAATTTGCACATCACAGAGCCAAATTGAGGTTAATTGTGATGTTGGAGACAAATGAAAAAGCATTTCAGATGCTGAAAAATGTTTCCCTTTATTTAAAAAAAAAAAAAAAAAAAAAGGAAGGAAAAAAAACCAGAAGAGAAAAAAAAGAAACATCTCCGGAGGTTCGCTGCTAGTTTAGTTTCTGGTTTGTGTCAACTTGTTTATATCAGCTGCTGATTTGCGTCACTGGCTTGGCTTTGTGGTTGTATCTGGGGCCTGATGGACACCCTGGTGCATTAAGAAATTCACCACAACAGTACAGCATGTTAAGATCAGATAGCACAACCTAATGTTGTTTTCTTAAGCACACATACCACACACAACTCTTCTGAAAAATTACTGGAGGCAGCTAAGAGAGGCAGACTATCAGTTTGATGCAAACCAGGTTTAAATTCAGATAGTGAGGGAAATGTCCATGTAGCACCATAAAAGAGCACGCCAAATATTTTTAAGGGTACCAAAATGTTGTACATACATTTTTAAAAGGACCTGTGTTTCTCTGAATCAAAATACCTTACATCTTCACTTCCTCTAAGTTTTTAACATAACCATCTTGAACCATTGTGTATTTACTGTATTGTGCAAGGAAAATTTTTACTTTGAGACATAAAGCATTATTTTAGCTATGGCTTTAATTAGCTCCCTGGAAATTTAAAAAGAAAAACAACCCAGATCCTCAATATTTAAGCTTGAACATCTGATCTGATTGTTTGGAATACTGAGCACAACATAACTTAGATGCTCTGTTAAAGTACACATATTTCCTAATACTTTTACAGTATATAGGGTGCCCATACAGAAGTCAATGTTATGTTTTAAGGTTGGTGCCCTTGACAACACATGTTCACACATACAGAACTGCCTATATGAAAACACCCAGCTAACCGAGCACTTCAGAATAGGTAGTGTATGATGCCTTCTTGCTATACCAGGTGAATATATTTGAAAATGCCAAGTGAAGATTATTGTAATTCTGAGAGCAGACCTTAATAAAGCTAATAGCTTTTTACTTCAGCTGACGTCCTGCTTCATGTTTTCTGTCCAAGCATCCACAACCACGCCTTACAATTCTTTCTAGTTTTGTGATAGTTCATAGAAGGTCTAGTGAATAAACAAAGCCATCTATAACCTTAACAGAGATATTTCACAAGATGAAATACGATGTTTTCAAAGCCATGTTTGCTTTACGCAAATTTCTCTTTAAGAAACTTCTCTTTAAGAAATATTGAAACTAACTCCAAGAGCCTCAAAATATTTCATGAATATGCTCCTTAAATAAAACAAGGATTTTCTGTTTAAAAATTACAAAATTGATCAAATTGAGAACTGGGAGGACTGGCTAATTCACCAGAAGGCTGTGCTGCCATTCAGTGGGATCTCAGACAGCTTGGGAGCTCAGCAAAGAAGAACTACATGAAGTTCAACAAGGGCAAATGCATAGTCCTTCACTTGGGAAGGAGAGAGACCTGGGAGTCCTGGTGGACAATAAACTAACCATGAGCCAGCAATGTGCCCTCATGGCCAAGAAGGCCAATGGCATCCTGGGATGCATCAAGAAGTGTGTGGCCAGCACCTCCCTTTCTACTCTGTCCTGCTGAGGCCTCATTTGGAGTACTCTGTCTAGCTCTGGGCCCCCCAGCTCAAGAAGGACAGAGAACTTCTGAAGAGATGACCAAGATGATCAGGAGACTGGAACATCTCTCTTCTGAGGAAAGTCTACAGGATCTGGGATTGCTCAGCTTGGAGAAGAGGAGACTGAGGCAGGAACTCATTAATATTTACAAATATCCCAAAGGTGGATGTCAGGAGGTTGAAGCATCACTTCTTTTCTGTTGTATCTAGTGATAGGACAAGGGATAATGGGATAATGCTGGAACACAAATAGTTTCATTTAAATATAAGAAAAAACTATTTTATTGTGAGGGTGAGGGAGCCCTGGCACAGGCTGCCCAGGGAGGGTGTGGAGTCTCCTTCTCTGGAGGTTTTCAAAACCTATCTGGACATATTCCTGTGCAACCTGATCTAGGTTGACCTGCTTCTGCAGGGGGGTTGGACTAGATGATCCCTACCATTCCATAATTCTATGATTCTATGGTTTTCAACATTACAGTTGAATTTTTTGGATCAATCTGGTTTACTTCTCTTTTCCTTTCTGAGAACTTTAAAAATAGCTGGCTGTTGCTCAATTTGAAATGGAGTTAGATTTTGAAATCTCAAATTCTTGAGTAAAGCAGATTGATTAGCCTCTAAGTTGTTCTGATAATATACTGTATTTTAGACAGAGAAGCTGAAGTTCTAGAGATTAAACAGTGAGTCCAGAAAGGCCTATCATAAAAAAAATTACAAAGAACAACAATCTAATTTTTAAGCAATGTGTCCATGAATAATATAGGAAAAAAATACATCTCACTATATATAGACTAGACTTGAATTTCCAAAGTATATGGTTCATTCCAGCAGAACATGGTAACAGCTTACCTGTGTCTTCTTTTTCTTGTCTTGATCCTCACAAGGAAAAACAGAAATAGTGCTGTTGCCTGCACAGAAAACAAAAGGTCATCAGAGCTGGTGTAGCAGCTTTTTACCTCCCCAAATATTCTATAATGCAGGAATAACAACCTTGGTAATGAGTATAATTTCATGAGGGGGAGGTGTACAGTGTTGACCCCATGAAGTAAAAAACCTGACCTCCATACCTACCTAAACACAATGCTTATCCTCATCATAGGATCTTCCCTCTTTTCCCCTCTCCTATGTGTTAATAGTAACACAAAGCACCATGTGGCATCCTGACTAAATGGTATTAACTTACAGCCGTCACTCTTGATGGATACTGAGAGCTTCAAGAAGAGCTGGCACATGTGACATCAAAGAGAAACGTATCGCTTGGCAGCTTGGTTTGCTGTATTTGACCTGCATTTTGAAGGAAATAGCAGATTCTCTGCAGGATCATTGAGATTTACTCTTTCAGAAGTATAATTAAAAAGTAAATATTAAAGATCATTTTAATTTGGTGTTTTTAACTAGTAATCCCTGAGAGAAGCAAAAAAAATATAAAAATTTGGTTCAACACCTTTAGTAAACATCTCTACATCTCTGTCTATATCAGGTCTCCTCAGCCCTGGAACTGGAAGCTTCTAAAAACATTGTGAAGTGTTAACACAGCTGGTGGAGTCCGCCACACCATCTGGAAGAACCACATTGAGGGGCTGGTGAGTAGAGGGAGCCAGAAAACTGAGCTAGAGTAGCTCTGTGGTTTCAGGGCTGTGTCACAGACTTTGGCCTTTAAGGTATTCTGATTCTGCCAGCTCCAGCATATGAGGGAAGGACCTAGCTACAAAGGAACAATAAGGAGCAGATTCCCCAAAGCTTAGAGCCTAAAGACTGTACTGTGGATACAAACTCTCACTGGATGCCCAGCTCCAGCATGGGGAGGGTGGGAAGAATACAGAAGGTATGAGCAGTGTTGTCCAGTGGCAATCTCAGTAGATCTGTTCACCAAATCGCACCATCACCTCATCCACATGTGAGGTACTTCCCTTGGGTGCTTCTCTGCTCTCCACCACTACAGTAACTGGGGAGTTTTGCCTTCCCCATATTCTCAGGCCTCTTTTTCTCCTCATTCAGAGTTCCCCTGGTTCCCAAATTTCAGCCTTTCAGGCTTCCTTAAAAACAGCAGAAGGGCTCTGAAGTATGCCATTATGACAGTCCAAGAAACTTGGAAAGGAGAGTTTGCAAAAATATTTACTATGTGAACTCCCTTCTGCCTGTCTTCATAGGAATTGAACTAAGTGACCAAGGGGTAATTTGAAACCAAAGCTTCTAACTGAACCCACAATTAAACAGAAAATCAACATGCCCTGAAATGACAATTGAAAAGCTGTGTCAAAAGCACAAGTCTTCATTGTCTTTATAGCTTTACAATCATTTGCTCCAATTTTTTTAAGTATGTACTAATTGGATAAGAAACACAGGAAGATGACTCTGGTGTTTTGCTGACAGCTTAAACTACTTCTGTTTTGTTCAGAGGTTTGACTAACCACTCATTGTCAATTCTGACTTAGTCCCTTGCTTTGATGTAGTGAAGTTGGAAAATAAGAAGTTAAGTCAGACCTTTAGTCCAACAATCCTCTCTAGCTGAGATCATAAGAATACACAATTTTGGCTCTAATACTTATATTTCTTCATCCATTTCAATATTGGGAGACAATGATTTTTTTTCTTTTAATGCAAGAAGATGTACATGATTTTTTTATAAAAAGACAAGTAAACATTTTTTAAATAACTGCAAATTGAAAAGTGTGCATAATGTTGTTTCGATCTATCCACTTAGTTTTTCACACTCCTACTTAATGTTATGTAACTGACATGATAATGATACCATGGATAAGGCAGTGTTAGTACAGTTAGATAATGTGATGGACATGGTATCAAATTGAAACTATTCTTTTTAAAAATGCCATGCTTAGTTAGAGATTTATATACCAATAAATAGACACATCTGTTCCCAAGGTGATAGTTTTTCCCTCAAGACTATTCATAAAGTGTGCAGATAATCCGACCTTCCCAGTATGTTGCAGCAGCTGGTCTAGAAGGGAGCTATCCCATACTCACTGTGTTCCTCAGACTCAGAACTAGAAAACTTCCAAATAATCCCCGGGAGAGATGTAGAAGGGTGTTTATGAATGTACATATAGACAAAATATCTTAAAGAAGAACTATAGATAGCCAACTTTCTCCTATAAGTACTTCTTTATAAGTATTTCCACACTGTGTGATTCTATGAAAGACACCAGGAGAAAGACACCTCAAATCTACCTCAGGAATGAACTTTGAAACTGAATGTCTCCTGAAAACAAACCTCAGGGACGGAGATACTTTGCAGAAAGGTCAGTGATATTCACTTTGAGTCTATCAGAAAAGACCTTGATAGTTACAAACATACTAGAATATAATTTTTTTAATGTTGATATACCTATCCTATCTTTCTGTATGAAGAAAGAAGGTACTTTTTAAACATGTCGGCCTATCAGCATAAAAAGTTCAGATCTTTACCTACCAGGAAAAGTTATAGAGGAAAAACTTGGTTATGACAAGCTGTAGCTTAGAAAATAATTACATATTAATCTCCTGACTTAAGGGAATTTGAAGACGATCTCAGAAACTCAGATTTAGCCTGAACTGTGCCTTTGTCATGAAAAATGTATCAATAAAGATCTGCAAAAGGGACAGCATTTCTTACTGAGGCCTTGGGAAGTTGTCTTCATCAATAGATGAACGAAGGATTAAGTAACTGCACTAATATTGAAGCTTCATGGCATCACGTTGGGCCTGTCCAAAGGTTGAAGTGAAGCGACACGTCTAAAAACCACTTCAAACACCAGGACATGTACTGCAGTGTTCAATGAAGTTTAAAGTGTTGAGTAAGGCAGCCTTTGCCAACAGCAAAATAACATCTTGGTGAATTTTTATGCAGCTGCATCTTGATAAACAATGCCAGACTTTGTGTCAGATATGTCAAAAATGGCCATGTCTTTCAATGTGCATAAGTACACCAACACCAACAAGAAGAATCAAGAGTATCAGACTCATGCTAGTATTGCATTGGCAATCCTCTCTTCTTTGGTAATGTTTCTGTAACATGAAACATGTTCAAACAAGAGTACTTCAGTCTCAGGAAGTACACTCTCTGTGGAGCTTTGCTCTACCAGGACAGAGATAGTTACAGCAATGTAAGAGAAAGTCATTCTTGGTCCAAGAAAGTCACTGCTTGGCACCAGTGAAAACTACTCTGATGATACCTGAAGTGGTTGCTGGCACACATCCATAAGAAGGAATATTAGGTATTGTTCAGAAGAGAGTCCTCAAGCTAAACACTAGAAGGAGAATCAGATAAGTTCAAAGGAAACTAACAAAACTTTTACCCCAAACAATGAATGATACAGATTTATATGGTCAGATTTAAAAGGTTGAGGACAGTAAAAAATATGTAGTATTTGTTTGTTACTTCATTCCAAAGAGTGGAAAGAGGGGAAGAGCTTGTGTGCATGCCTTGTCAAACAAAAAAGTTCTCCCATGGTAAATGTTTGGGCATATGTACAGGGACAATGTAAATGGAGATGAGAGAGGGAGAATATGAAGGAAAATATGGTTTTAATAAACAATCTGCCAAAGATCTGGTTTCTTTAGGGAAGCCTGTCTAAAATTTCATGATTTTAAGGTGTTGCAAATCAGAGAGGATGTATTTTTGTGAGAAATATGCAAACAGGTCAGTATGACACTCATTATATGAATGGACAATATTTTAAGATAGGTTCAAAGGCTGTAACGTAGCTATTGCTCAACTTATGTGCCAGTATCACAGAATGAAAACACCATTTAATATATTGCAATATCCAACTCCTGGCTTCATGATCATTTAAAATTGAAGATTCAGTCTGCTTTCTTCCTACAGTCTAACAGAACACTGGTTTGAGGCTCAGAAGAGTTGAATTATTTTACGCATTCTGCCAAGTGATCTTCAACAAATCACTTCAGGTGCCACAACTTCCCTACAAACAAATAAAGTACAGTACTTGTATGGCAAAGCACTTTCAAAGCAACTGATCAAAGTTCTAGAAACTATTCAAGCGCATGTTACTATCATTGAGGCCATTATTTCTGTGCAAATACATACATGCTTACACTCAACTTAATTCTTAACTTAATGAATACATTCATGTAAGTTACCACAGCTGTCCTTCTGGTAACTTTTTGAAAGTCCTGGGTGACATGAAGTAGGGTTGCTTTCCCTCATCACTATGTTTCAAGCAATCTATACTTCTCAATTAAATCTTCATTTTAACTAGTTTCTCCTACACAGAGTGAAGAAATCTAACACAGAAATACTGGTGTAGGTAGAACAGGCCCTTTACAATGCTAACCCTTTCACCCATTCCTCCCACATCCCCACTTGAAGCCTAGCAGACTTGGAACAGGCATGCACTTTTCAATTATTGCTGTGGACAATCCATCAACTCAGAGCAAATTTTCTCTCCCTGTTGTTAAGCCAAGACTCCAGCCTGAACCTGAACAACTAATACCTTAATATCTTGTTCTGTTAACTCTGCAACAAGATGCTAACAGAAAGCTAAGACCAACATGTAAAAATTATGGTTTTAAAATTCACTGGATCATGGGATATTCATATTATGATAGATTAACCCAAGCTGGAATGGACCTCAAGAGATGTCTACTTTAACCTCCTGCTCAAAGCAGGATCAGCTGTGACATCAGACAAGATTTCTCAGGGATTTATCTGTTCAATCGATGGAGAGTGCAGAGTCCAACTAGGCAAATCATTTCAGTATTTGATTGTCCTCATGGTAAAAAAGTTTTTCCTTATATCCAGTCTGAATCTTCCCTGCTTCAGCTAATACCTGCTGTTTTGTCCTTCACCATGCAGCAGTATGAAAGAGCCTGGCTCCATTTTCTTTATAACCTCATCACATTAAGGGTAAGGTTGCTATTGGGTCTCCCCATAGCTTTCTCACTTGTACACTGAACAAGCCCAGTTCCTTAGCCTCTCTCTGAAAGGTTCTCCAGCCTCCTGATCATCTTGGTTGTCCTCTGCTGTAGGAGGGGCTTGAAACGGGACACAGCCTTCCAGATGTTGTCTCATGAGTGGAGATCTCATGAGTACTGAGCAGAGAGGGATAGGTATTTCTCTTGATCAGTTAGTATAGCTCAGGAAGCTGTTGGTTTTCTTTACTATCAGGGCATGCTGCTGGCTCATGTTCAGTTTCCTGTCTGACAAGACTCCCATGCCCTTTTTTGCAGAGCCCTTTCACCATCTCCGCCTAGCAGTTCTTACTGTTCAAAGTGAGTCTTATGCTCATAAAAGCCAAATTCCTGTCAACATTGGCTGTGCAACCAGCCATTGACCCATGAAATCTATCTGCTTCTCCCCAAGCACTCTCATGACGCAAGAGAAAACCATCTGGGCTTCCATACCTTTGACCCCTACTCTCAAAGCCATCCAGTTACTCCTGATACATTTAAGGTTCCTGTGCCAGATGTACTAATGCTGCCAATGCAATTAAGCAGCAAGAGAAATAGTACAAGGACCAGACAAGCTGTGGCAGTTTCTTCACAACATGCTGGATCTGAATTCCCAGCAAGAAACTGACATCCCTAGACAGCAAGTCAGATCAGCAAATTTGATCTTCTGTACATCCAGAGTCCCCTACTACTAGTACTCTTCCTCTTACTGTTAATGCATGGCTTGTCAGGTGGCTCTGTTTATCCCTGAGGGATGTCGTTTTCTCCCTTGCCTAATACCAGCACTGTGAACCAATTCTGCAACTCCAGATCTGCCATCCTTCTCTTGCAAGGATTCACAAGCTTCTTGTCTTTCCCAGCCTGTGACTCCTCATTTGCCCAAAAACTGACCATGGCTTTTGTTGGCCCGTCCCTGCACAGGCAGTTACAGGTTCAGGCATTTGCCTCTGCAGTATCTCTGTGAAGGTGTTGTCAACATCTGTTTTTATGTTCCCCAACACTATGCGGTTTGGCCTCTTGCTCCCAGAGGTCCTTGTCCTGACAAAATAGCTCCTCATCTAGTACATATATCCTACAGGCATGGATGTTGTTTTCTCCTGCTCCAGCCTCTGGGAGATACACTGGCTAGTCTCTGCAGCCTGTGATCTGGAGAGCTTTATTCTCCCACTGGAGTTGTGACTTGAATTGGGGCCTCTGCTGTTCCGGGGCTAGTTGCTCTATGTGGTGCTGGGAACTGTGCCTTGTGGTGCAACATGAGTGTTGATGAGTCCCACATGGCCTTCAGCAGATTTCTGTCTCCCTTCTATGTGCCTTTCTGAGCAAACTGCTGCTGCTGAGAGCTGTCTGGGGACTAGTTGCTCTGGGACTGTTGAAACTAGTTGAATGGTTACTTGACCCTCCCTAATCAGGATCCAACTTTCCCAGCAGTAGATGCTGGGTCTGAGCACACCAGGAAAAAACACAAAAACATCTCTGAAGATCTAGAAGCAAAGCCTAGAGCAGCTCAGCAAGGAGCAAGCACTGGGAGAAGGAGGCCAAGAAGTACCCCAGCTCCCCAGAACGTACACAGTTCCATGAATTGTCACTTTGAATGCCAAGTCCCTTGTTGCAGCTCCTAGTCACTGTGTTCCTGAAAGAGCATTGCTGCTGCAAGATTAGGCTGGCTCTACTGCAGGCTCCCTTCTCCTGACACCAAATATGCTCCTGATACCAAACATTGTCCTGATACCAACTCAGTGTGCTTGTGAACTCATCAGCCCTCATGGCAGCTAGAAGCCTGGCATAGCCAACAGCCACTCCAGCTTGAGACTCTCCCCTCACTGCCACTGTCTGCCACTCTTCTTCCAAGACAAGCCTACCACAACACCCCTAAAGCATGGGTCAATCTTGGAGGCCATCACCACTCGTGTGTCACATCCACAGCAGCTGGAAACTCATTACAGGCATCTTCTCCACAATGAGGCTGCTGAAATGCTTCTGAGCAGGTCTCGCTTAGCTTATGACTGCAGCTGCCATCACACATGTCTGCCACTGGTGTTGCCTTCGTAATATCTAAAAGCCAACAGGATTCCTGGAGAAGTCATCCCTTGATTTTTAAAACATTCCTATGTTCTACTTTCCAACCGCAGTTGCTTTTAAAGTTTTGTTAGCATCTCAGGCATTTCTGTCCATCATTTATCAGAAGTCTGTCCATCATTTATCAGAAGTCTGTCAATCATTTATCAGGAGTCCTGGCTGACTGGGGAGGTCCCATCTGATTGGAGGTCAACCAATATAACACCCATATATAAGAAGGGATAGAAGGATGATCTGGGAAATTACAGGCCTGTCAATTTGACTTCAGTGCCCAGGAAGCTGATGGAGTAGATCATCCTAAATTCTGTTATGCAGCACATACAGGACAACCAGGTGATCAGGCCCAGTCAGCGTGGGTTTATGAAGGGCAGGTCTTGTTTAACAAACCTGATCTCCTTCTATGACAGGGTGACTTGCTTATTGGATGAAGGAAAGGCTGTGGATGTTCTCTACCTTGACTTTAGTGAGGCATTTGACACTGTTTCCTACAGTGTTCTCATGAGGAAATCGGCTGTTCTTGGCTTGGATTGGCATACACCTTCCTGGGTGAAAAACAGGTCCAACAAGTGGTCGTCAATGGAGTTAAATCCAGTTGGTGGCTGGTCATGAGTGGTGCCCCCCAGGGCTCAGTACTGAGGCCACTCCAGTTGAACATCTTTATTAATGATCTGGATGAGGGGATAGAGTGCACCATGAGTAAGTTTGCAGATGACACCAAGCTGAGTGGATGTGTCCATCTGCTTGAGGGTAGGGAAGCCTTACAGGGAGATCTGGATAGGCTGGATGGCTGAGTCAAGGCCAATGCCATGAGTTTCAATAAGGCCAAGTGTTGAGTCCTGCAGTTGGGCCACAACAACCCCCAGCAGCACTACAGGCTTGGGGAGGAGTGGCTGGAAAGCTGCAAGGCAGAGAGGGACCTGGAATGTTGATTGACAGCAGCTGAACAGGAGCCAGCAGTGTGCCCAGGTGGCCAAGAAGGCCAATGGCATCCTGGCCTGTGTCAGGAACAGTGTTGTCAACAGGAGCAGGGACATGATCATTCCCCTGCACTTGGCTTTGGTGAGGCTGCACCTCGAATCCTGTGTCCAGTTTTGGGCCCCTCTCTACAAGAAGGACATTTTGGTACTGGAGAGGATCCAGAGGCACGATACCAAACTAGTAAAGGATTTGGAGCACGTCTCCTATGAGGAACAGCTGAGGGGTCCAGGGTTATTTAGCCTGGAGAAAAGAAGGCTCAGGGGGGACCTTATTGCTGTCTACAACTACCTGAAAGGAAGTTGTAGCAAGGCCAAGGTCAGTCTGTTCTCCCTAGTAACAAGCAATAGAACAAGAAGCAATGGCCTCAAGTTGTGCCAGGGGAGGTTCAAGCTGGATATGAGGAGGAATTTGTTTACTGAAAGGTTTGTCAGGCATTGGAACAGGCTGTCCAGGGAGGTAGTGGAGTCACTGTCCCTGGAGGTGTTTAAGAGACAGTTGGATGTTACACTTAGGGAAATGGTCTAGTGGTTGACAGGGCTGGGACAAAGGCTGGACTTGATGATTTTAAAGGTGTCTTCCAGCTGAAACAATTCTGTGATTCTATGATTCAATGATTTCATAAACTCCTCAGATCCCTTGGGAGAAGAGTATAATGGTCTAGATATTGCTTGTCTTTAATAATTATTATATTCCAGCACTTAATTTTGGATGCTTCACTCACTGACCAATGCTTTGTCTTACTTAAACTGCAAGTGGACAGAAAGTCCCTTAAGATGTATTCTTTGCGTTCCTTGGACCTAAAAACCCAGCAACCCGAACAAGAAACTATATTATAAAAGCAGATAAGTTACACATGTCACACTGTGTCCTTCAATATGCACGTACTGCTCCCACTGAAATGAAAAGGTTAAATGCCCTCTGAATGGTAGGCTTTAGGTTAAGAGACTGATACCCTGTTTAGACTAAGACAGATGTTGTCAGAAATTATAAGGTAAAAATGTGACCAAATATTTTTTTTGTCTCTTTTTACAGTGTCCACGTAATTCTTTGGGCAGAAGGGTCAAAACAAAATAAAGCTCAACATTTCAAAGCTCTACATAGGCTAATAAAATAAATGCCAAAACTCGTAAGTTGTAACAAACTACTGTGAGATGGAGAAAACATTGTTAACAAAAATATTTCAAGTCCAGAATACAAAATAGACTCTCCCAGATGACAAGGAAAAAAACAGACTTTAAATACAAGAAGAATGTTCTTTAAAATAAAGTAGAACAAATAAATTTAAACAAAGAAAATAAAGACTAATTAACTAAACTATGCCATGTGAAAGGTTATGAAAAGATTATGAAAGGAGGTCAATGTGGTTCTCATTGTTATTGATAGACTTTGTACAGATCTATCAGGGACAATATGGTTCATTTTATATAGAGGAATTCATAAATAATGATAAAAGCTTCACAAAAATAAGGAGCAATGATTTACCATTACAACTCCTTCAGCTCTCTGACTTCACTAGTAGGCACTGCCTTATCCAGTTTACATGGCACTGAACTCCCACTTTTTCATACTACCAGGAGGCAGGTCTGGAGTCATGAATTGCCTATGACAGAAAAAAAATATTGCCACCACGTCCTCTCAGGTTTCAGAATTAATTGAAGAATTTGCATTAAAAGTACATTTGTAAAGCAAGGGGGTTCTCCTACACAATGGAAGGGGTAAATATCCACTATCTACTTCTTGTCACTAAAGGATTAAAGACTCGAATTTAAATATCCAACAATTTTGAACACATCATTCTGACATATTGTGTCCAAAGCAAAGTATTTGGGAATTTTAGTGTGGTTTTAGTTCTTCACAAATGGGTACATTCTTGACATTTTGTCCCAATGTGGGATGACATATATTTCCAAATCTTGAAAATTTTTACAGAACTGAAATTAGGTTTGCCAGCTTGCACTAGTTAGCACAAAAGCCATTGCAAAGAAAATGCAGCTAGTGGATATAAGTACAGACAAGAACACATATTTTAGAACACAAGTGAATAAAGTAAACTTAAACTGTTGTTTTTAACAACAAGTGTTTCTGTAGTCACAGGGAGTGAGCCCAAGAGGCCTGGACACCATTTGCTTGTACTGAGCTCCAAAGTGCACTGGAATGCCGTGTTTGCAATTGCTCCTGCTTGCAGGTTTATTGCACAAGGGAAGGGAGGAAGGCCCTGCAAAGGACAGCTCTGTGAGCTAGGTCACATATTACATCACAAAGTCACTAGCCTGTAAAGTAAAAACCTTTGCTCTGCAGTTTACAAGAGGTTTCTCAAAACCCAAGTGGGTAAAAAATGGTTTTCTACAGAAGCTGAGCTCTTTGTTGAGTTTAGGGAGATACTTGGGGCAATGCTGCACACAATTGTTGGGAAATTGTTTGTTTACCAACTTCATCTGCTCTTTTGGGCACTGTTAGCCTGTCAGCACCACAGTAGTTATATACTTTCTGTCTTCTGCAGTGATCAAGCTAGCTCACACGCTACCATACAGCTTTGGCTCAGGAGAATGAGATGATGTCTTTGTCAGGAGCTTGAGTGCCCTAACAGGACTCCATGGCCTTTATCCGTCTCATTTGAAGACTCCTGCAATACCCGCTACCCATTGGTTCAGGAGTACTATATAAGCTCAGGCTGTTCTAGATGATCTGGGCTGTCTCTGGCTAACCCCTTTCTGAAGGTGTTTTTAAATGCTTAGAGTCCTATATTTTGTATATTTACTGTTATAGTTGCATATTAAGTCAACCTGAAAGCATTTACATTAAAACTAGAAAAGTCAGACTTATGATGCATCACATTGTATCACTCTTTTAGAATGATTTTTTCAATAAGCAAGTTAAGTGTGTAATAATACATTTGCTCTGATAAAGGTCGGTATATTAACAGGGATATAAATTGATTAACAGAGAACCATAAGATTTCAGCACAATTCAAACTAGTATCTCAAGTTTTCAGCCTGTAAAGTTTCTTGGTAAGTCTGATTTACTAAGCATTACATAGTATATTAGCATTAGTACCCTAAGAAGTAACCTGACACTGTTACCAAGTCTGGTTATTAAGGGCACGTTACAAATACTAATGACCAGTTTTTTGATTCACCTAGTAAAACTGCTTCTGTATATAGCACTACCTAGAAGATGACAAAAAGTCTTTTTTTAAAAAAATGAAAAGAAAAAAAAAAAAGAGGCAATTGTATTAACAGGTTTTTAAGTGATTTGATCTATCTGAGAACCCAAGAATGGAACAAAACACCTTATCTGCAGCATAAAAATGAGGCAAAATACTGTATGCTGTCAATTTCCACCCCCAACCTGCAAATTACTGAAGATAAGTAGCACTAATAATTAAAACCCCAATTCAAGTATTAGCGCTTCTGTTCCTTTTTCAGTTCCTAAGTTACAATTGTATAATAGCTATAGATAGGAATTCATGAGTAATGTCGTCGTTATTAAGCTCTTTTTGCAAGTACCAGTCAGCACAAAAGATGACCTTCAATTTCTTTTCCACACCTTTTTTTTTTTTCCATTAGCAACTTGGAGCATGCTATATAGCTTCAAGCTATAAAATCTAGTTCTAGGTGTACACAGTTAAAATTTGTCTCCTGCTTGACAAATTTAAGAATGAAGTTTTGAAGAAAAGCAACTTAGCAATGGATCTTTAGCTTTATTTATATGAGAGTTCTATCATGTAATGAAAATACCAAGAGTTAGTCTAATTTTGTTCACCAAAATAAGCACACGGTTCCCTGAGAAAAACAAATTCCCCAAACTACATGAAATTTCCTCCAGAAATCAGATTTAGGATGTAGCTGAAGACATTCTTCCCAGTGAAGCACAGGACTGAAGACATAGGATTGCTGCTAGATGCGCTAAGTCCTGATAGGAGGCTGCAGCTGGCAAGTGGGCTTTGGCTCACAGTTCATCTGGCATGGCATACAGATTGTTGGCCTGCAGTTAAGGCCAGGATTCCAGGTCCAATTGTGTCAGGTCTTGAACTAAGGACACTGGGGCCTGAGGATCTATGATTATCCTCAAAATTGCAACGACTGGTGCTGACACAAGCAGCAGCAATGAAAGATTGATGTCAGATTATTGGGCATTTGGTGGTTACCGGAATTCAGTTAGCCAAGAAGAGTGTTATGTTTAGGATTTAAGCCAGCAGATATTTAAATTTGCTTTGCTGCACTGTGTGAGATTAAGAGAAACAGAGTAGGGACTAACCATGCCAGGGGTGAGTGGGGCCTACTTAGGGCTGAATCAAAGTCACATGACAATGATTCTAACTGGTTTGAATTAAGTTTAAGTTTATGATTTGGTAGAGTTTTCTAAAGAAGATTTATTGTGCTTCAGTTATGGAGAACTGCCTTTAGATTAGTTTTTTCTCTCAGCTCCCTTGTCTGTGAATAATATATGCCCATAATAGCTCATTAACTTGCCAGTTTTGCCCAGAGTATTAACATGACAGTCTAAGGCAATGCTTGAATATCTGATCCTCCCTCCCTAGAGAAGGACTTTTATTCAGTAAGAGAGGCTTCTTTCACCAGATCTGGTGTCCAAGTTGCCAGCCAGTGATCAAGCCATTTCAGTTCACCTGAGGTGTTCCCACTGGATTCTTCAGAACTGCCCAACCTCTTATAAAAGAATGACACTCCAAGAGGAGTCAGGACAGGCTAGTGATGTTCCCACCCATGAGGGAATGGAAAATTTGCAATCATGAAATCAGACTTAGGATCAGAAAAGATGTAGAACAAATGTAAGAACATGTTAATTTCAGTACATTACAAGAATATATTACTATATTTGGAGAAAAATTCAAAGAAAATTACAAAAATACAGAGAGTGTCGTTTGGATGCTCTGTTTGGAAAGTCTCTGCTCTGCCTAGCTTTCAGAACAAAGACTTGAAACCAGTGGAAAATTTTTGCAGTGGTTAAAAGTGTGACCCAATTCTTGGAAGACCTGCACCCCGAGGCACAGTCCTCTTGAGTAAGATCTACTATTAGGAGTAGGAGTAAGGAAAACCCCCTAAGTGTAAATATACCCTTGCATATTTCCTGTAATCTTTAATCTTGGTAGTTATTTTAATACAAGTAATAATTTTCAACTTCTCCATTAAGGAAATGCAGTTTGCTGCCTCAAAAGCATCCTGTGGTTGGATAGTTCTAGAGAGATTTAATATTTCATCTATCAACAAAGAAACACATTCTTGTACTGCCTTTTCTGTGTAAATTGAGCATGACAGGTAATTTTTTTGGACTTCTGCACACAAACTTATAATTTTTCTATAATATATACATCTGAAGATTAGTTGTTGCATAATAATTGCATAATCAAGTGCATTTTTCTGTCATCTCTTTGTAACAACTACTCATAATTATGAATGAGAAAACGATGGAAGTAAGGGTATGCTTATACTAGGTGCATATAAATCACAGCTAGTCTTATTTCAAACATGATACTACAGCAAAGAAGAAAATTCCAGCTTCTGCAACAAAAATTCATTATTCTCTCCATGTCAAAATCCTAGGTCTTAAACCAAACTTGTCCCCAAGTTCATTCTGCTTTTCTCTGTCTCACCTCTGCTTTCTCCTTGCTCCAACTTAGAGCACTTTCAACTGCTACACCAAGAGGAAAAAGATGAAGAAAATCACGCTGTCAGTCACAGGTTAAAGACAAAAAAGTAGAACTTCCTCAAGCAGCTGGACTTTCTATTTCTTCCCTTCTGGCTTTGAGACAGTCCAGACTCCTGAAGGAGTAAGAAAGGCTAGTCTGTCTCCCAAGACATTCCTGCCACCATAGAGGTGTCCAGAAGAAGCCTAGCTGGGGTCTAAAGATGTGCTTTCAAGTAGCTTGGAAAGACAGTGGAACAGACACCACAGTTTTAGTTGAAATCCACATATTCATTAAAATATTTAACAGTCAATTTTGCAGATAACAGCAAGTGAAACTGTGATCTCTGTCTGACCTTGGACTAGTGTGAAATATAAACTGTTTGAAGTCTTTTAATTTAAAATAGATTATTGTGTAAAGATATAATCAAAGCAAAGTTTAAAGGAAATGTTTTACAGTGAAAAAAAACCAACTTATTTCCAACATATTTTACATCTCTGTTTTACTACAAAAATAAGCAGTGCACTTATTCAGAAAGAAAAGTCTGAGGTTTTTTTTCTTTAATCAGAGAGAGGAACTTAGGTCAGAAGCAAGAAATGCTGCCAGAAGCAGACCACTTGAGAGACAAAATCCCACAGCGTGTGTGGGTTATCAGAACAGCAAGACATACTAGAGGACAATTTAGTCCTCTGTAGCTGAGAAACACAGTGATATGCACTGATCATTTTCTTTAAAGCACGAAGGCTCAAATGGAAATGTCTTATCTTTAGCCATTTAGGATTCACAGCTGATTTACTAAAAAGATACAAAATTCCATACCAGTTTTTATTTCTTATGAAAATGATATGCAAAATTTTCCTTTTCAGTTATCTCTAAAATTGATGAGGACAGCTCTCTTACTCCACAAACAGGGCTTTGTGTAGTTGCAGTGCAGTGGTTCCAAGAAGGCAGTATATGCCTTTAGACTTCTTCTAGCAATTCTTATCAGACTGTCTATCAAATAGTAAAAATCAGCTACCTTGAAAATCTCATAGCAGTCAGACGTGGCTTTTTGTGCACGAGAAACACTTTTATAACTAAATGTTATAACGGAAGTGTGTAACTGTGATTCAGCTACGTGTAAACATTTATGCTTTTTAAGAAGTGAACATATAAAACACTAATTTTGTAAAACAAGCAAGGTCTCTCAGTTGACTTGAACCAGAAGAAAGCAATTTAAATTGTTATTTGCCTCTAATAGGGACTTTGTACTGATGAAGTGTATGAAAGAATTTCCAAACCAGCAACTCAAAATTATCCTTTGCCAATATGTGGCTTCATATCAGAGGGCCGCAACGAGGTGTTTGTTGTCATTCTGTGAAATATGAACTTCTCTCACCAAACACAGAATCGCACATTAATATAAACTTAGAATACAATAATCAAAAGGGGCATACTTGTTAGTGCCAGAAAAAAAAATGAAACAAAACAGGAAATCAGAAGATTTTTTTTTCTTTTATAGATTACTTTAAAATATCATACTAGGGCCAAAAGGACCACTAAAACATTTAATCAGTCTATGGAGGTAAGAGGCCATTAAGAGACATAAATCTTGGACTTAAGTAAACTGTTTCAGTTTTCAAAACATCTAGATGTATGTCTCAAGCAAAGACAAAGGTTTGGCTCTCAGAAGTGATAGATGCTGGCTAAGCTGCGATGAAGGATATCGGTAGGCAAACAACACCAGTAACTGCTGAAGGAAGCAAAAGTTAGCAAAAGTTCTTGTCAACTCAAGCCAGAGAAAAAAAACTCCATCTCTCTTCCAAAGGTAAGGGTTAGTATGAGGCTATTAACCACCTCAGCCTTGAAAGTACCTCAGCACGGGTATTTACATCACCTCCACTTGCTCTCTGGTACATGGAATGAGTCTTACACCGTAATTTTTTTCTGCCATTCTGTTTTGGTGAATTTTCTTTGGACCGTCTCTAGGAACGTCTAAGGCTGGGCAAGGGCAAATATAAGAGGACAGGGGAAAGATTAAAAGTATTGCTTGGAAATTACCTAAGCAGCTCGTCTTTAAAAAAAAAAAAAATCATGGAATGAATAATCAAAGTATTACATGTCTGAAGTCACGCTCATCATAGTTGTGTTGAAAATAGTGTCAGATCAGCTTCTTTTTGAAAGAAGATAACATGCTTTGAAAGAGTAGTAAGCTTTGAGCCTAACAAAAACAGATGCCATCTTTTACAATTTTTGACACTGTCTCACATATATCTCAAGCTTACTTAAGCAATTGCTTCCTGCTCAAGAGAAAATAAGCACATAAATGATATAAAACTGGTGGGAAAACCTATCTAGAATTAGCTAGCATTAATTCACTATCAATAACTAAGCCTGTATCAGTCTGACATTTGCAGGAGTCTGACCTGGGTCTAATACTACTTGATGCACTATTTATTGAACCTGGTTGTGTGATGAAGTCTTTTAAACTGGCAGTTACACTAGTCTGTGAGGAACTGCAAGTGTTTCAGACAGGAGAGCCATATTTCAAAGTGACCTTGGCAAACAGGAAATAAATGTGAAAAAGGAGGCTGCCATTCAGCAAAGGTAGTACAAGACTTATCTGCAATGCTGAAAAGGATCTGAAACTAGAGGGCCCACAAGCTGTATCCAAGTCAGCAATATAAATACCACTGAGAAAAAGCATACACAATTATCATCCAGAAGATTGGTAAAGCTGTTATTTTACCCTTTTCCACACTAAAGCCTTATCTGTGATACGGTGCTTAATGCTGACATATTTTAAAAGAGATTTGGATCAATTCCAGAGTCTAACAGAGTGACAACTATGGTGGAAGGTCTCTACAACACCATCTATGAGGAAAGATGAAAGGACTGAGGTTGCTCAGGATGGAAAACAGATTAACTGTTGTAATTCTGAAGAATACTCCTCTCGACTTAATGACATGGTAGTCTCCACCACTGGATGTTTTAAGATACGACTGGATAGGGTACTACATAAGCCCAAGTAGGTAAGATTCCTTTCATAAGAGAAGCTGTAACATCATCTTTTGAGGTCTTTTCAAATACGGGGTTTTCTATGGTTCTATGAGCTAAGAGCAAGGGTAACAACACAGCAGGGCACAATGGGTGAAGATGCTCTAGAAACTCTAGCTCTTGAAGATTTTTAAGAACTGTCTGCAACGATATGGATATAGTTTACCTTGCCTTAAAAAAGGCAAATAGACTGCAGGTCACTTCAGAGTGCTATGTTCTATGAGTCTAAGGCGAGTATACCAATTAGACTTCTCTTTCCACAGCTCATTTGATCAGTAGCATCACTGCAACTTCTAAAAGAGCTAAGTAGTGGTAAGTTCAATGAGCTTGGCTGTGACAGGCAGACTCCATCAGGTTGTAAAAATATTTAAGTTTAGGCAGTGAAAACAAAAGGTGAGATCTTTGAAACATCAAAATTACATAGTAATGCAAATTACATTAAAAAGCACAATTAGAAACTAATTTCATATCCATTTACTAGTAAATGGACTTATATATATTATATAGGAGTGAGTATTCATGTGTTCTCCAGCTTTATGCAATAATGCAGAGAAGTGAGCTGCAGCGTAGAAATGGAAAACCAAAACCATTTAGACAAAAGAAGACGATTCAACAAGCAGCATAAGAGTTGGGGTGACACAAAAATAATCTTTGAATCCTACAAGGATCTGCATGCCCAAGTCAGAGGAATGATCCAGAGGCCAAAGACATACAAAAGTAGAATAATTGAACCAAGAGGTACAATGCTGAAATGGAGAATGATGGGAAATTACTGTATCTGGAAGGTAGAACCTGACTACCTATGGTCTTAGGAAAAGACTGCTAACAATCTAATGACCGTAAGCAAGAAAGAGTTTGCAGAACCTTAAAAACACCTAGCAAGAAACTTTTCCCATTGAAAGACCAAAGAGATGAGAAAAGTAAAATTATCTAGTAAGTATTTCAGGAGTAAATCCATGAACAGTGATACCGTTATTTTTCCAACATATTGGTATTATGCAAAGTAGGTTTTCCATTTCATTTGCTTGAATTCTATGTCCTCAAGCAAAAGAATTATCTCTATTCTCTTGCAGCAGCATAATGAGTACCCACCTTTAGATTACATAGCTTAACAAAAAGGGGATACAGAAAGACCAGAAGACAAAGCTGTGTCAGGCAAGAAAAAACTGGTGCAACCACAGGAAAAGGAGGCAACACTATGTTAAATACAAATTCTGTGTTCTAAGATTAAACAGAGAAAGTCAGCGAGAAAACCAGAGTATAGAAGAAAAAGAGGGAGGATCAAGGACAATTCCTAGATTTCCAGTCTCAGAAACAAAAGATAAGGATAGAGTTAATAAATGCATAATTAAATCAGAAATTGGGAAAATATTTTGCCATTAATCTGTTTTTTAAATGAAGTCATGCCTGTTCTTGGGACGTAATAGAATGAAGAGAGGCATGCAAGTAGGAGTTAGAAAATGTTGACTTGATAAAGCACACATAGAAACAATGGCTAAAAAGGATACTCATCCTGCATTGTGACAGTGTGAAGATAGATAAAAAATTCTGTCAAGAGGGGACATTTAAAGGTGACAGAAGTTTGCAGAGCTAGCTAATACTTATAATCAAACATACAGAAATGTATCTTCACTCAGTTCCTGGTTTCTTGCTCAGCAGAACAGGCAGAAATGGGAGAACACAGACTTAAATCTTTTTTATATTGAGTGTCTGAATTGTAGGATTTTAAGCATCTTTACAAGTAATTTGTGTTCTTGCTTTGCACATTACTTAAGGAGGAAAAATTATGTGTTCTGTTTGTTCTCAGTAATCAAACCATTTTGATGTTTGATTAGACATTTTCTTCACTAAGTTTCATTTTGAGTTCATTTTACTTAGAAACAAATCTGAAAATACCAACTTATGCTGACTTCTAAAGCATTTTTATAAATCTCATCTGTAACTTTGACAAAATGGTGCATTTAAGTAAGACAAATTAAAGCTGAAGATTGTTTAGAAACAAATAACAATAAGGATGCACAACACCATATTTGCAAGGGAACTACTGAAGCATTTCCCAAGTTAAAAAATGGCGACTCTTTTGTTGACAAGAATATTGATTCTTAGTCAAGAAATCACTTGAAGCATGGAAAGACATGAACTAAGGTTCATAAAACAGTGGAGAATAAAATATCCCAGTGAGACAAATAATAATAGTTAAAAAACAGGCTTGCAGGCTTTGAAAATACGATTATGAGAACTTACCAAAATACTATGAACTATCTCCAAACTGACATGCTAAAAAATAAAAGTCTTTAAAGGAAAGAATACCAGATAAAATAAATCAACAATTACTTTTTAAAAACAAACTTATTTTCTAAAAAAAAAAAAAGATTGTGCCATGTAGTCTACAAATAAAGACTATTAATCATAAGACACAAGAGGGAAAATCAAGAGATTCATTATTATTTATTAAAGCTTATTGTATAGCTAACAAACAGCGCAAAAGGAAAACAATGCAATTAAAATGTATTAAAAGATGCACTAACCATACAAGGGGAGAAAAAAAGGTGTTTTGAAAAGTTAAAAAGCAATAACACTGCACTTAGATGCTGGCAAATTCTAGCTGCAGTTTCCAGAACACTTCAGAAAAATTAGACTTAATGACATGTGCTGTTACACTGCCATCCTGTGGCAACAGCAGCTTTCTGTGAATATAACACAGTTTTCCAGATGACAATTTGCTTTCAAAAAGACAAGACTTAACCATTCTTGCTATGAAGACATGAAAATAGCAATACAGATTTAAATACACCTCAGGAGGTACTGCTCCAGAAACACTAACTCTTCTGAAATCACAATCAAAATTGGGCTTCAGAGAGCTCATGATCTCACTGTCTGGAAAGACAATTTGAACTGATGGCTTCTGAAATCTAGTTTTCTGGCAATTAAACAAAATTGGTTTATCTGATTCTTTTCCTCGTGGTGTAAAAGTAGAACACATGATTATAAATAGGTAATCTAGTATGTTGAACATGGTGGTACACAATCTGAGATATGAGGGAGAGCTGATGTGACCCTCCTACTAACTTCCGCCTATTTAAAATTAAAAAATACCAGATCCTAGGACTTTGCTACTTGGTAGTTTCCAGCATGCTCCAAGTCTCTGCATTAATATGACAACTAGGGCTTGAGTTTCTTGAAACATTTTAAAATACTAAATCAGAAATATCTTCAAATAGAAAAAAAGTCAGTCTCTTTAGATGTTTTTCTGAATTTTAATACAAGATTTTCTTGCTCCTGGTCTATGAGTAAAAATGGTAGTAAACTGTGAAATAAGTCTTCTTCATTACCAAATTTTAGCTTTGAGAGGACTGTCACCCACAATAAGGTAATAAAACAGAAACAGACCCCCATGGCAATAACTGTTTTTTTGTCCTTACTCTGAAAAACACTTTGAGGTGCTAACTATGGCTCAACAAAGACAATGAGGATAAAGGACGCACTTAAACACACGCAAAAGCTCTGTTCTGAGACAGGACATTACATGGTTATGTATCCCCTTGAACTAAGAGTACTCACTTTAGGAAGAGCAGGTGAGTCAAGGATTGAACAACCATGAGAATCTTTCCAACTCAAAGGACTGAGGCTCTCTGAGAGAAGGCCACAGAAATGTACACACCCAAAGAAGCACACACATTTATACTGCCAATCTCTGCATACTTAGGGAATGGTAGCTTCCCAAAATAGTTAGACCTTATTATCAGCTTTCAATGCACTAGAAATTTTGCATGCAAGATGCAATAATCTCAAGATACAGAGCAGCTTGCAGAATTGGTTTCTAAGTTGATTAAAGAAATTTGTGATTGACTTCAGAGTAATTTTGTGGCATTTCTTATGAATATCATTAGAATTCTTCTATGAGTTGCCCCGTAAATTACTCAAGCTTCAATTTATGTCAATCAGATTGTTTGCTCAAAGAGTAATAACAGAAAATATTTGACTATCGGGAGAAAATAATCCACTGATCAGTTAAACACTTCTGACAAAATATCACTGCATCTTTAGAGCTAAGCTGTACAACTCCAAATCTTGTTTCTATTTTGTTCACTTAAGTGACACCTAGAGGTTGTCCTGTCCATGTGATAGATTTTACTTTTGTGGAAAGTTGGGCTCTGACAAGTTTGATCCATTGTTCATCATTCCAGAATTCCTGCGAGCTGATATCTACAGACTTTCTACCTACAAAATATGTCATCCTTATGTGCATCCCTTTCTACTTCTCACACTTAGCAAATGTAAGATAATAGGAAAACTTCTATATAAAAGCCGCTGCAACTGAAAAATCAGGTGAACACAGTGGGCACACGCTTCTCAATCCATTTAAAAATTCCATGCATTCATACAACTTTGATCTTTTCAAAAGTCTTGTTTTTCTCCTGTTCCAGCAGAACAAGATTTGCATTCTCGTCTGTGCTTCTGGGCAGGATATGGTCTGTTTGGAATGTGGTTTTGATAGCCTGTTCCACATGTCATCAAAGTACAGATAAAACTCAACCTATCACTTTTTGGGCTGTTAGAGTTCCCAGGTTGGATTTCTTAGATGCCACTCCTGATTCTATGAAGTCTAAAGCATTGAAAAATTTCACTGCCAGGAGATGGAACAAAGGGTATTTGTTACACTGACATTGGAATATATATTGCAACATTTTTAGCTGTAGTGAAAGTGTGATTAGTAACAGAAAGAACTGCTTAATATCAGCAGATCATGTTACACACTATGCAAAGCACCAAGGAAGTACTCTAAGCCACATGACCTCATAGGAAAATCATGGAGGAAAAAAAACCTTTAGATCAAGATGTCAAACCTTGGCTTACAGTAGCTTTGTATTTGAAATCCTTGTAATACAAAAATAGCAATTTTTAAATATACCACGCTGAATGTACCAAATTTAACATAGACTTAAATGCTTGGATTTATCACAGAATCTGTTCATTATGACTATGAGCTGTAGTGTTTTCTTCTGCCTATTCCCTCCTAAAAAATCCAACAAAACAAGTCAGGTAAAGAGGTGAGACGGAATTCACCTCTGTCATGGAAAAAGGGCCAGACTACTACTTGCTTACAGAACTCAGACTGAAAACATATCTCTGGTCTTTCATAGGTTTTATGGCCACAAAACTCTTCAAGACATTCTCATCAACAAGTATTCCTGGAAACTTGACACAAGTTTGTACTAGTAATAGGAAAACTTGTTGTTGTCTAGTTCCAGGCTTATTATAAGGCCTTGTAGCCCTCTACTGCTGCTGATAGGTCAAATCTTAGGACAATATAAAATGTGCTTTCCATGTCAAGGACTACAAAAGACAGGTTTTGAATTAACCATAAATGAGCCTTCCAGGTGCTGTGTCACTCACTCTGCCGGGCTCAGCTTTCATCCAAGCCCTGGGTGACTTGCACAATTTTACCTTTTAACAGATTCAAAAAGTAGGATCTTTCTTCAGTCTCACTGTCAGAAAAGCCACCTGGCAATAGCCTCAATATTTACCCTTCTAAGAATTACATCAACCCTACATACCCTAGGATTTTATACAGTGGGCATCAACTCAAATCTTAGTCCCATGAGTCACAGAAGAGTCTCATTTAACCCCAAATCCTAATTCTCTCAGGAAGCATATTTTAAAACTGAAAGGACTCTTCAAAATTTACCATAAAAGATTAATCATGTTTCCTTTCAGTCTGTCTCACTTTCCACAAACCTGTTGGTTTGCCATATCCAGTAATACGTTCTACAGTTCCTGGTATCCCAACTATTAGAAAACTTTAATTCTAACCTAAAACTTCACTACAGTGAAGGAAACTCCATCTTTCATTTAATCAGCTATTGAGTCTGCCCCAGAAAGCCTTCTTCCTAAATTACTGGAGTACAGAGTCCAGCAATACCATTAGCTTTATAGTCCCATCTCAACAGTACACTCACCACAATATCAAAAAAACCAAGTGACACTCTGCTTCCAAAAATCCTGCCTCACATTCCCCTTGCTTCCATTGTTGTTATCCATGCTAACCTCAGAGGATATCAGACTACCTCTGAAGCCCTTACTCTCCAAAAGCCTAAATTCAATTCTAGGCTCTTCCCTCATCTGTAAACTAGTGATTCTATTGTATGACAAATACACTACTGTACAGCCACAAACCCTGTCCCTTACAGCCCTCTCCCTAGAAGTGTAGCCATGGGAGGAGGCAGCAGTGCAATTCTCTTTTTTTTTCTTCCTAATATGAAAATACTTTCTTAGAAGATGCTGAGCCATAAAAGTCCCCTGCAGAAGACATCCCAAATAACCAGGATGAAGGCTTCACTGAGATGGCATTGCAGACTGTGCTAGAATTATCTATGTGCACAATGTGTAGGTTTGCATCAAGCGGGGAGGACCGTGCCGATGCAGCATTATGCCAGATAACTGTGAAACTGCGCAAAAGAGCTCTCAGGTTACCATGAAAGATGGTACACGGCAAGTTTTGGGGAATCTTGTCTTCCCCAGTTACTGTCCTGTAATAGATTCTCAAGAAAATTGTCTAGTTTTCGATACAATCACAGCTGACAAGCTCCATATGGACCTATTTGTTTCTCAACTGTTGTTAGGATTTATGTCGACCTTTATTAGGACGATATTATACAGGCAGCTTTTCTGCTGCATCCTAAACAACTCATGGAGAGAACATAAGGCTAGTCAGGGATAACATAGCACAACAATCATAAACCAGTATTCTCTTGTGGAACCATTTTGTTGCTTTCTCTACTCTGAAAGTTGAGGCTAGAATTTGCATTAGTGACAGTGTACAAAAAAAAAAAATCCCCTATGTTGTTTTGGTTTTTTTTTTCTGAAGCCTGCTAGGCTACAGACACAGAGTATGCTATCATAAGGAAAGGCATCCCTGCTAATGATTCAATCAGAAGCCATTATAGTTGATCTCCCTAAACTGGAAATCTGGATAGAGCTTCAATCCTTTGCTGTAACTTGCTGCACCTGCAGCATCAAAATAAAAGGTAGCCTTTGACCAGGATGTCTACTTTATGAGTAGCCCTGAGACCAGTTTAATTGTGTAGGCTACTGTAAAAACTAGAAATGTCATATAATTGTATGTTAATTATAAACAAATAATACCATAATCGTGCAACTTAGGAAGGGACATCTGGGTTTATAGTTATCTGGTCCAATTTCTTAGCCAATGTAAGGCAAACTTCAAAGTGAGATCAGGTTATTCAAGGCCTTTATTTGACCAAGTTTTGGGTACTACCAAGGAGAGATACACAATAGAGATCCACTACAGATTGAAAGCAGCAAAAGAAATACTGTTTGTTTAATTGTGTTGTGCCATGGCAATCTGGGACACTCACCTTATGAAAACAGAGATACTCTCATCTACCAGTTGAGTGCATGCAAGCATTTGAGAAACCAGAGAATGGGGTAAATACCACAAAATAGCTTTAGTCACTAATACTACTTGACAAACAAGGTTTCAGCGTGTTTATTCTTCTGGCAGCTGGTGTAACTCTTGCCAGAACTTGAGGGACACGATGCTTGGAAACTGCATCACAATCACAGTATCAGAAGCATTAGCTCACCTCCAGGCTGCACAAACAGCACACGGTCAACTGAAGGCTAATTTTACCCTATTTCACTTGTTAAGAGATATGGCCACATTCATCCAAACCCCACGGTAACTTCTCAAGACTTCTAATGTTCGAAGGAACTTCCAATAACTACAATTTGTATTGATTTTTACACTGAAGTGAATTAATTGTGCTTCTGTGACAGTAATGGGTTGTTCCTAGAGGGGAAAAAAAAAGAAAAAAAAAAAAAAAGAAACACACTGCTTAAATTAGCTACTAAATCAGAGAGGAAATAAAATTTTCCAACTCTCTCATAGCTTCAGGGCATTCATTTGTGCTGCCATTCACAAAAAGCCAAAGTCTGTTCCAAACATTTGACACAGACACCCTCCTGACTTCAACCTGAGCCCATTACCCAGACTTTTTTTTTTTTCTTCTGCAACCACCCGAAGCCAAGACGGCTATTCTGTACTTTGGTTTTTTAATGAATGCTAAAGTATCCTCGAAGGGTTCCTCCGCTTCTGAAGTTTTTCAGAGTCTTTGTTTTCATGACTATGTGCTCATGTGCTACGAGAGGAAAGCGATGCAGACAGACACATCTGGGACATACGAGGCACTGCTGCACCAAGTATTAAGACCGTCGTGTTTCACAGAACTTTTGCCCTAGTCTGTTGTTGACTGGATCTTTGCAAGGCGCACCGGGTTTCGACCGGTAGGCCTCTGCCGCTTCCCGGTGGCGGTGGCGGAGGGGCAGCGGGAGAAGCCACACGCAACCTCCAGAAGGTTATTCAGTGGCGGTCTCGCCCAGCTCCGCCGGACACGGGCCGCCCGGACTGCTGTGGCGAGCGGGCCGGTGGGCTGCGCATCCGCCCTCGGCGGAAAGCACTAACCGCGCCTCCGGGCGCCCCGCAGAGGCGGGCACAGGCTGCAGCAGCGCCGGCAGACGCCGCGCAGCGGCCCGGCACGCCGTCAGCCAGCATCCCGCCTTTCACCGCCAGGCCCGGCCCTACTCCGCTCCCGCCGCCTCCGGGCGCCAAGACCGAACACACACGCACCCCCCCCCAAACCGCCTGGCGCAGACAACTGGCGGGAGACAAGCTGAAGCCGCGCATGCGCGGCGGGAGTGCGCACAGCCGCGCCTCCCGCAGGGTCTGTCTCACGCCTGCCGCGCGGCTTCACCACGCATGCGCGTCACGGCCACCGCGACGTTGCGGCGGGAAAGCACGCACGGGTGCGCTGCCGAAGCCCCGCCTCACGCCGCGCCTCTGCGCGCATGCGTCGCCTGCGCCGTTTCCTTGGCAGCTGCGGTTGTTTTCGGCAAAACCACCTGAGCGCAGATGCGGAGGGGGAGTACGGGGTGAGGGAGAAACCACTGGCGGGGGGGGGGGGGGGGAGGGGGGGGGCCGGCGGGNGGCAGCATCCTCAGGCTGGCCGCGGCGCTGCCACGGACGCGGACGGGGCCGATGTGAGTGATGCCCTCGCGCCGTGCGGGGGCCCGGAGTGGCAGGCGGGGCCGCGTACGGCTGGGGTCCTGCGGCCGCTGCCGCCGCTCGCCCTGGTGCGCGGTTGCAGAGGCGGGTAGGATGGGGCACGCCTCCCCACCACTGTGCCCTCCCCCGGCTCCCCTTCCCCCCGGCCGCCCCTTCGCCCGCCTGGGCTGGGGGGCAGCGCTATGCGCGGGACAGCGAGCGGGAGGGGAGCGCCGCGCCTCGCGGCGCTGCTGGCAGTGAGCCCGGCGGCTGAGTGCCGCGACGAGGCGAAGCTCGGCGGCCCAGACAGTCCGGCCTGCCGGTCGGTACGACGTGGCGGTGTCGAGCGAAGCCGCAACCCCATGATCAGTAATTACGGTTTAATTCCACCCCCCCCCCCCCTTCTCGGTACGAGCTTTGACTCGGGTGAGATGGCGTGGTCCGTTCCTAACGCAGCGGCACGCGGAAGGTGCAGCGCTCCCCCGCGCGTGACACGTTCAAGCCCCAAAGCAGCGATGCCTCCCTCGTGCCCGAGGAATGCACGTCTACGCACGAGATGCCATTAATCCCATCCGATAGTCTCGTGTGCTGGGAGTGCACCCTTTTTAATCTTTGTTGGGTTACTGTTTTGCCTCTACGCAAAGCAAAATGGCACTTTGGAAATCGAAACGCTTGTGGTAGTGTCTTGGTGAGAACCCATTTTCAAAGATGAGGCAGAGATTTAAAACGTAAACAATAAAAATCAGCTCTGTTTTCTTAGAACTGAAGACTATAGTTCTGCAGTTAGGACAGACAGACTCTTTTCAGTTGTCTTCCAAGCAACGAAAGGTGCCAAATCTGGACGGGAAGTGGGGAAACCCCATCAGTTATTCTGAAGGTAAAGCTTTCTGACAGAAAACAGATAAGTAGTGCCCGCTTTTTTAAACATCCTTTTAAATCAGTGTGAACACAAGATTCTTACTGACACCTCGAAACTAGTAGAAGTTCCTGCACTTTATAGGGATGTTTGTTTGATACACACGTCCATAGGTATTTACACGGTAGTGATAAAGCTGTCTGTCAGTTTTGTGGAGTTATATACGAAATTTTCTTGACTGAAACCAGGTTGTTGTTTGATGTCACATTTATCATTAATGAAGAGGAACACATTTGACTCGGTGTTATTTTGCTGTATAATTCTCAGTTAAAGCTCTTTCCAATCTCAAAGTGGTGATAGCTACAGAGAGCTGAATTAGAAACTTAATAGTAAAACCCAAGATTTCCCACTGAGATGGCTGATCTTATCTAAGACAAGGCGTAAACAAGGGCTGGTGTTCTGCATGTTTTCAGCCACTGAAGATTACATTTACTTCTTACAATAAAAGAAAAATGAGGGATTGGGTTCATGAAAATCCCTAACTGTACAGTTCTGTCAACGTTATTTCCTAAAGGGTCCTAATTAGGTATTGTTATTCCTGATGGCTGGAATCTGCTGGAAACAACTGTTTCAAGTATGTAGTTTTGTCATTCCTGGATTAACTAACCTGGAAAATATAAAATCTGATCAGGTAGAAATGCATCTTACAATATTAACCTTAGCAGGAACTGAGTTTATTCACATCGAGGCATCTGTGGTTGCTGAACTTTGATATATGGTTAAATCTGACCTATTTTAAGGTGAGATTACACTAAGTGAATAGCCTTGTTCTTAACCCTAGTTGATTAGTGAGCTATAGTTATACAGATCTAATGGTTGCTTTAATGCACTATGTCAAAACTTGTGTGATTCTAAATTGGAAACGTGTAAAATAATAGCACTGTCATTAGTGGTCTTTGTTTCCTAAGTTTATTGTCACAAGAGGATAGACTTTTACTGAATAAATACAGGTAAACAGAAAATTATGCACTTACTAGTGAATTGGGCACATCTATGCACTTTTTATAGAGTACTGGTAGACATGACCTGAGCCTAGCCTTTGTAAAGGTATTTTTTCCATTATAAGCAGAAGTATCTGCAAAATTAAAGGATTTTTTTGTGGTGTGATTTTTATTTACCCTTTGACCATAAAATTATTTCCATACTTGGAGCAGGTAATGCACTTATTTTGTTGTTATGTTTTATATAGTCTCTCTTTTTTTTTTCATTTAAGAGCACTTCAGCATTTAATTTGTTGTTGGTAATTAGTTTTTCTGAGCGGTGGTTGAAATCACTCAGCTAATCCTAAGAGACTTCCATGTTCCTGCAAGCCTCAGTGAGTGATTAACGTGCTAGAATCTGCTGTATTTTATATTAGTTTTCTACTAAATTTAGTTACTACTTAGTTTTCTACTAAGTATTTTACAGCTAATTGGCAATTGACTACTTGAAAAGAAATAATTACTACAGCCCTTTTAAAATGGCCTTTTTGGTATAACTTGAGTACAAATTGCAAAAGCAGATTTGTTTATAATATTTTTTGCTTTCATTTCTTGTTATTATTAGCTGTTGTTTACCTGTGACAGTAAAGCTTTGCTGTATGAGTCAAAACATATTTTAGTTAGTGAAAATATTACTATTGTGCCAGCACTATGATGAAGCATATTACACGACAAAAGATTTTTTTTTCTTCCTGTGAATTTCCTTCTTGTCATCCTTGCTCATTTCGAACATCCTTAGATTGTTGGATACTTAGTATAAGTGCTTTGCTTAATACATGAAATAAAGTAAGGGCAACTGACTAATCAGTAGTTCTGTAATCCCAAACCAACTCCAAAACTTTTCATTTTTTTTCTTGATTAAGTTTGGCTAGCCAGCACACCAAACTGCTGTTAAGTGGCAAATGTGAAATGCCCCAAAAGCATGTAGCCTGTTGGGAACAGGGAAGAAGCAAGTAACTCTGTGAAGGAGAGATGAGAAGGATATGAGGGTACAGTAGCGCAGAATCTCGGAGATGTAAGTTTAGCCTCAGCCCTTGCCTACACTGGTAAGATGTATGTGCCCAGGCATGATATTTAGTGTTCAGGCCAAATGCTATGTTTGTCTCACTTTAATGCTATTAAACTGTCTTAGTCCCAAATCAGAGTGGCTGCATGCAAACTGCCTCTTAATAACGATCCCTACTAACTGCTAAACTGTACCCAGGAATTGCCTGGACCAAAATGGTGCCAAGCATAATGGAGCTGTACAGCCTGGCAGTATTTGTTGCTATGTCTCAATTCGTTAGGATAAATGTAGCCTCAGTATCTGGTAAGTGTGAATGAGTGGTGTCTAACAGGAGGTACTACCTAGGGAGACCTTGGAGCTATTGCCTGATGGGCTGTTGGGGAGATAGATACGACAGTTCATTGCCTGGAAGGCTAAGGGGAACATAATATATTCATAGACAGCTAAGTTTCATTCATTCCGTTGTTTACAAAACAGCTTTTTATATTAAAGTTGTTTTGTGAAACATACTGAATTTTCTTGATGAAAAGATAAAGCTGTTTAATTTGTAATTTTTTTTTTGCCTTCAAGCTTTGTTTGGGTTGTGTTTGTAGGCTTTTCCCCACAATCAGGAGGGCCTAACTTTTTTTTTTCTTTAGAGAAATGATTTTTGTTTAATTGCTTGTCTGCTTTATATAAAATACAAATGCTTTACATAAACATAAATATTTAGGGATTTGTAATAAAGTTAGATCTGTTGGCAGATACGAATCTTTGCATTGAAAGCTATCATCTAGCTGCAACATGATGCTGTCGGGATAGGAACCTGAGTAGAAAGAATTCAATATAAATGGCTTCATGAGTCATTATTATTTAAGTAAACTCTAAGAGTTTTTGTAGATGAAAGAACTATAGTACTCAAGTATTTGGCTGTTGCCCAGAAATATATAACTAATTAAACTGCTGCAGTATTGGTTTTTTATTTACTCTGATTTGTACTCTGTATCAAATAGACACTGATAATCCTAAGGTGAGTTTGATGACAGAAAACTTGTAATATTTTAGACAAATAATCTAGAAATAAGTATTTCCCTGAAAGACTGTACTCATCCTTGATATTAATTAGCATATGTTCAATTGTTAGCTTCAAGTCTGTGGACCAGTTATGTTAATGAAAGTTGTTAATTACTTTAAATAGAATGGTGAAATCTGAGGAAGAAGCAGCTGGTGTGTTGAGCAGCCACTTCTAACTGGGGATTGAAAATGCCAGCAGGTAAGAATACTTTACGTTTGATTTCCAATACATATTATATAGTCAGAACTAGGTGCATACGATAGGAGTTACTTCAGTCTATAAATTTTTCATGCAGCATTGGCTCTGTTTTGAGTGAGTGTCTATAGCTGATCTTCAAAGTGCTGGTTTTTTTTAATTTTATCTTTCTATTTTAAATTTGGGAGCTTTTGTAAAAGTTGTAATGGCAGTGGTAAATATGCTGTAGCTGAGGCACAGCCTTTTTCTGTGGTATAATTCTTTAGCTACAAATTACCTCAGAGGGGCTAGAACACCTACTGCTTCAAGGTTTTGAAATGCTGCTAATAGCAGTGTCACTATTCACAGAATGGCAGGGACTCTCATCTCCAGCTGATTGTGGATGCATGCATGTCCCTGCCTCTTAGGGGTATGTTTCAGAGTGGTGCTCCTCTGGGTTCCAGACTCAGTAAAAAGATAGAGGTTCTGCTTCTCCTGAGGTGTGTCACCTTCATTAAGAGCGTGCCACTATTCATAAACAGCGAGGGCGATAATCTGTCTTCTGCTTTGGCTTGTCCATGTTTTATGCTGATCCTGTTGGGTATGCTCTTCAAAATGTTCTTTCCTCAGGAAACAGAGTGCTGACTTCAGCAACAAGTGGTACCTGATGTGTTTGTATAATGTTGCTGAGTTACCCTTGTATGATTTATCAGTGGAAGTTCAACTGAAATCTAAGTGCATTTCTTGGTAAACTTCCCCTGATAAAATAATTGTCTTCTGCAACTTAAAAGAGTGATTATGTACTTTTTTAGTAATGATGATTATTGAGCTGGTGAATGATGCTCTAGACATCTTTTTTCAGTTGAAAGTGAGGCAAAGGCAAAAACCAAAGTCCGCTTTGAGGAAATCTTCAGACATCATGCTGGCCTAACAGACACAAGGAAGTCAAAGAAAAAGAAGTTTCACTCTCAAGAAAATATTGTGGTGAGTTTGAACATGTGCAAACTTCATTTAGTTGCCTTCCTTAATGGATAAGAGTTCAGGAAAATGTATTGAAGAAAGGTAATGTATTTTAAAAATAAAGTATCAAGTATAATTCCGCACCTATCTTTTGGTTTTGATCTGGCTTTTACTTGTTGTTTGTATAGAGGCAATGCATCGTTGTTATTTGGGGGTATGATAAAATCATACAGGTAAAAAAGGTGACACATGCAGGCATGCACTCATTTAAAGTACTATTTCTCCTTTCACATTTTCCAGGAAAGTGTTACGATTTTCAAATTCAGTTTTCACTGTAGTAGGAGTTTAGTTAATAGTCTAGCAGAATCATGACTGTAAAAGTATTTCTTTTGTTTTTAGAATACTACGTCTGTGCAATACAAGTATACAGATTGTGAATTGAAAACTGATGAGAATTTATAACAAAATCAGAGATAATCATTAACTGTATTTTGTTTCCTAAAAATTGCTGGTATAAGAATTTACAAGATTTTACCTCAATAGAATCATAGAGTGGTAGGGTTGGAAGGGACCTTTAGAGATCATCTAGTCCAACCCCTCTGCTCAAACAGGTCCACCTAGATCAGGTTGCATAGGAACGTGTCCAGGTGGGTCTTGAAGACCTCCAAGGAAGCAGACTCCACAAACTCCCTGGGCAGCCTGTGCCAGGGCTCCCTCACCCTCACAGTAAAGTAGTTTATTCTTATGTTTAAATGGAAATTTTTGTGTTCCAGCTTCATCCCATTACCCCTTGTCTTGTTGCTAGATACAATAGAAAAAAGGGATGTCCCAGACTCCTGACACCCACCATTTATATACTTACAAATATTAATGAGATTCCCCCCTCAGTCTCCTCCAGACTAAACGGCCTCAGATCCCACAGCCTTTCCTCATAAGGAAGATGCTCCAGTCCCCTGATCATCTTGGTGGCCCTGTGCTGGATTCTCTCCACAAGTTCTCTGTCCCTCTTGAGCTGAGGAGCCCAGAACTGGACACAGGACTCCAGATGAGACCTCACTAGGACAGAGTAGAGGGGGAACAGAACCTCCCTCTACCTGCTGACCACACTCTTCTTGATGCATCCCAGGATGCCATTGGCCGTCTTGGCCACGAGGGCAAGTTACTGGGTCATGGTTAGTTTATTATCAACCAGCACTCCCAGGCGCAGAGCTGCTCTCCATCAGGTCAGTCCCCAGTCTGTACTGGTGCATGGGGTTGTTCCTCCCCAGGTGCAGGACTCTGGACTTGTCCTTGTTGAACCTCATGAGATTCCTCTCTGCCCAACAAAGAGTCTGCCTATACAGAGAGTCAATGTATTGTCTAAAAGACAGCATAAAAGAGTTAGAGCGTGGGTTGGGTTTTTTTTCCCTTTTTTTGCTAATATGTAAATACAAGACTAAATTCTTCCTCGGTTGGGTTTCTTTTTTTAGTTGAAATATGAGTTTTAAAATCTGCACTCGATAAGTGTATTTGAACACGTATGTTCGTATGAAACTACATGTTACTCATAATTATTTTAGGTTTACTTTGAATTTTAAATTGGTTTCTATTCCAGAAGGCTGTGATGTGAAAGACTATAGTGTTTTGGAGTTACCTAGAAACACTTTAAAATCACAGTGAACTCTGTCAAAAGCTAGTGGTATACATACAAATTAAAAATCACTTTTAGGATCAGTATGGAAGCCTAACTATGGTTTTGTTGAAGCCATAGATTTTTACCAGTGAAAGCACTAAAAACTTGAGGAGAATGTGTATTGAAACCTAAAACTGACCATTTTGAATATTTCCTGTAAGTGTGGCAAAGTTGCAAGAGCTCAGGTTGGTATTTTCCATGCTGGTTGAATTCAAGTAGAATTTTCTGTAAAAGCTTCAGCAAGTAACCAGTCATTTCTTTGTAAGAAATAAATGTGTGTGGGAGTGGAAGAGGAGGTAGATGGCGGAAGTTGGCTGGTTTTGTTCCAGTTTTCTTCACTTTATGTAATTTAACTGTATAGAGTTTCACATATCTTGAAATAATGTGAAATTTATCAGCAAGGGTTGTCTTTGTGTCACACACTTGCCATAAATGGTCTCCCAGGTTTTATAAGAAACAGGTCATGGCTGAGAGTGTATTTCCACTGGAAGTGTTCCAGTCTGTTTGTTGTTTTGTCTTTACTGGATCTAGACTTTCTTAGATTAATAAAACCTTGTCCATCACAATCTGCCGTTTTTCTGAAACCTGAGTTGTGGAGCTGTAGGAGGCTGCTGTGATATTTTTTTTTATTTTAATATTTTTTTTTTTTAGGTGAGAGGAGTGAGGCTGAGGTCATTGACCTGCCCACTTGCCTGCTCTACTCTATGTGCTCATTCCCTGACTGGAAAAGGAAAGGCTGATGTCAGTAGGGCAGAATGAGCTTGAAGTCACAACTGGCAGGAATGAGAGTTTTTTAATAGAGGTATAGACATCAGCAGTGGCCAGTGAAAGGTCTGCTTTGCCATTCAGTAGCTGCAGGTGCACCTAGTAAGAGGCTGAAGGTGTGGCTGAAAAACCAAGCAATTGGGACACAGTCAGAAAGTGAATTTGCTTGTATCTCTTCCAGGGCTGTCATGATTTTTATTTTTTTACCAGTTGTTAGAGTGAGGCAAGCTTCAGACCAGTCAACACCCAGACTATTTTGCCCTTCTGTCTGAAGTCAGTATGAAAATGATTGTATGTGGTTCAATCTAAATTTCATGGTAGAAAAGAGGATGTTTAACTTGTAAAATCTCAGTGCAGTTTTCTACCAAGTGAAAAGCAAGTTTCCCCTATGGAAGCAAGAATTTCTTCCCTAGACTACAGTCTGGCCAGCTTACAATATTGAGATGGTCACATATTGGTAACTAAGATTTTTGTATTCAAGGCAGGACTGCAACAGATTTATCTATTTGAATCATGTTACTTCCTTTCTCACTGAGTCCACTCCTTCCCTTTCTTCATAAGGTCCTAGATGACAGATTGGGTTCTAGAGTTTCAAGAGGGTACAGGTATTAGGAGTCTATCTTCAGGCTTGAAATTTCTTGTGTTCTTTTGGGTAAGATGGATGTTTTTACCTGTTTCTTGTGACTAATTCAGTGCTTTGATTTCTGTCTTAGATGTAAAGCACAACCCAAGGAGCTTTATGGTTGTAGAATTTTCACAGGGTCTGTTTCCTAGCCCATTTTTTTGTGTAAGGCACTGAATAATTGTTGAGATCACCATTAGTTTTTAGCCTTTTTTTCCTTGTATTTAAAATAGAACCACAAATAGTTGACTGTATACTTGACCTACACATTTTCTCAATGTTTTTTGTTAAAATTTTGCGAAACTACTCCAAGCCTGTCCTATCTGTAAATTTAAGTTCTAGCTTTGAGCATCCACATTTTGGAGTCTTACATGAGCAATGCCAGTTTCTTAAACTTCCCACCCAACTAGCTGGTGTTACAAGTACATTCATCACCAATTCAATTGTAAGTAAATGGCATTTTACAGCCAGTGCATATCAACCCTTTAGTGGGTTGGCAGTGTTCATTCCTAATTTTTCAAGGTGTGCCTGTGTTATGGGAAGAAATTCAGGGACCTCTTCAGATCTGGTTACTTGAATTTTCAAATACCCTGGCAAAACCACTTGATGTGGTTCCAGGTTCCACTCACACAAATTTGAGAAGCCTTTTTAAAAAGGAATTGCGCCTGCTGGCAGCTCTGGAACACGAATCTGAGTGACAGAACTCGGCTCATTGTGTTGTGAGCCTTGTGTGTTGCCCCACCTGCACGTATCTTGGCTGGCACCCATCTCTCACTCCTACCAAGCCAGTAGCACAAGTAGGTCTGTTCTCAGGGAAGAATGCTTTTTCTACCCCAGTGCCATAATGTGGTCATGGAGCTGTTTTAAAGAAAAGCCTTCTAATTTGTTCTATGCTTTAAGCTGAGGAGGTCAGGTTCAGGTCAGCGATCCTCTGGAGTTACTCCAGAGACGAGCTTATCCTCTGAGCTGCTTTTCCAGCCTATCTACATTTTCTAACTCAGTTCAAGTGTGTTCATATGTAGACAATTGCTCTTAGTTGATCTCTCTCCTGCATATCAGACAGAATCTATGCCAATATCTCTGCCTTTGTCCAAGACTAAATTTCATGGTTTTTACAGACTTCTTGGCTTTTACTTTATCCTTTTGTGACTCCTTCTCATCTTTACTTCCTATTTAATTGCACTGTGTAATTACAATGTCTAGAAAAAGTGTCCTGAGCTAAGATCATACAGACATACTATGTATCTGAGGAATTTGTCCTTGAACTGCTGAAGCTGCTTTGTGCTGCCTGCCGTGTCTATTAATGTTCCTGGAATCTGCTGTTGTTTGAGACAGTGTTTTATTTCATTATGAGGATATTCTGGTTTGGGTTTGGTTTTTTTTTTTCCCCTGTGAGTGAATTTGCTATAATTAAGTGACTCTGTGCTGCAGCTATTTATGATAGACATTTGTGGATGTATGTTTTTTGTTTGTAGGCATAATAGATAAGTTCCAGTTCAAGCAAGTTTTTGCAAGAGTTAGGTTTCTTTGAGGAAATGGGTCCTGAATATCATATTATCTTAGAAAATCTTGAACAGATCAAGAATGAGGCCTTTTTATTTAGGATTTCTCAGAGAATTCTGCTTCATGGGCTCAATGGACTAATGTTCTATCAAGGGCAAAAATCTGCATGACCTTAGCTATTGGTCACTGTTGGGTTTTAACTGCTAATGTTATTCCTTATACTTTGCAGTTAAAGCTATTTGTAGAAATGTAGATCTCAAAGTGAACAATCTAGTAGAAAGCATTATTATGGATTTTTGATACAAAGCTTGTTGCTTTATTTTCTTAATTTTCCTTTCTCTGTTCTATATTTCAAATTTGTTACGTGAAGTCTTCCACATCCTTTTAAGTCATTGACTTATAAATAAAGATGATGTTGCTGGTCTATTTAGGCAAGTAAAAGATGAACGTATAAAGACAAGGTTTTTATGATTTGCTATTGAGATAACTTAAACTATATTTAGACATAGGAAGCTAAAAATAGATACCTACTGAAAAGATGTGTGAATGGCTTTAAATCTTTCTAGTGTTTTAGGTGAACATACTTACATGAAATTCCAGATACATTCTTTTTTAAGTCATACCTCATTAGCATAGTATTGCTTAATATGTACCATTGGTAAGTCTAGCTAGTGCATTTTTAAGCTTTGTGTCTAGTTTCAGACATCAGTTTTTATTTCTATGTTAAACTTTGTCTTGGTGTATTTTTCTTGTCATGCTGCTTTTATTTGACAATTTTTACTGTATGAATAATAAACTCCCTTGATTTTTTTTTTTTTTTGTGATTTTACTCGTATACTTCAAACTTTTGTTGCGTTTTCCTCCTTTCTTCTTCCTCAATACTTATAATACTTTCCTTGCTTTGTGTGTTCTTCTTCAAATGTCAGATGTAAATAAGATAGTGATGAAGGTTTTCACGCTCAAATAATTGAGGGCATGCAATATGGAGGCAGATGATTTGCACATTGAGAGTTCTTCCTAGTCATGGAATATTATTCTTGCAGGTGGATATTTTGAAGTCAGGATCCATCCTCCAAAGCATGTTTGCCATTCACTCTCTGCTCATTCTTCATGTAACCTTGTACATTTTGGTTATCACTTTATACACCTATCGTCCCTTTTAAAAAATGTTTGAGGCAAATGTGATTCTGGAGTTAAAAAAAGTATCTTAGCTAGATGGAGAAGATGTCTGTGTTTATTGAGAGAGGGAGATGGTCTTTGTGAAGAAAAAAATTGTATGCAGGTAGTAAAATTTTCTGCAATGATTAATTTGCTCTCTTTGTGTTTTAAAGTCCTCTTGAATGTTGTATGTGGATACTTCAGAGAGGTGTTTTTATGTAAGACCACAGGGTAAAGGAACCTCAGTGAATTACTGTAAGGGAACAGAGATCTTTGTCTCAAACTCCTAACAGAATTATGTCTTAGTTACTTTCCATGGTGTTTGAAGTTTCGTATTAATAGTGAGGGTTGGAAGAGGCCTTTAAAGGTCATCTAGTCTAAGCATCCCTGCAATGAGGAGGGACATCTTCAAGTAGATGAGGTTGCTCAGAGCCCCATCCAACCTCACATTGAATGTTTCTAGGAACGGGGCATTATAAGTTTTAGTAACCAGGAACAGAAACCTGAGGAAGAGAGGAGAGTTTACAATGTTTTTCCTAAAAAAACCACTGAAAATTGTCAGAAATGAACTGACTAGTGCATTACGTAACATTTATATTAGCTGTTTTAACTCGAATTGTCTTTAGATCATCTCTTTGTCATTCTACTAAGAATAATGGAAGGTTTTTTTGACTTTAAACTTTTTACAAAATTGTAATGGAAATCTGATTTTCAGTTTCAAAACTTCTTAATATAATTTGTCAAATTGGCAAAGAACTTTCAGTAATAGAGACTACAAACAACTGAGACTGCAGCCTGCTTCTAACTTGCATTTTAAATGCATGAAAACATTTGGTTTCATCTTCCATAATCTAAAGCAATGACATCTGTTTATGGAGTAGATTTGTTCATTTCTTTTTTTTACTGGATATACTTGAAAGTCATTTAAAAACTTAGTGAAACAAAACTGAGGATCAAGTGCCCAAACACCAAATGTTTTTTTCTGTATTAATTTTCTGTTACCTTTCAATTTGTCGCTTGTTCATTTTAAACAACAAAATAACTAGATCTTTGATTTCATTTTACTTTGTGTAACATTGCTAAATAAGTAACTTGAAGTAGTATGCTTATCCTAACCCTTAGAACATAATTTTTAGTACAAGTATGTTTTATGTTCTTTCCATTTATAGCTTGACACCTTCAGAAGTAATATTGATCTAGCTAAGGAAAGTGTGAATGATGAATCAATTATAAACAACACATATAATCCTGAAGAAGAGAGCCCTCGATTTACAAAAAATAAACTGAGGGAGAAAGCTTCAATTGCAGAGAAGATAAATAATGATATTGTTAGTGGAGAGGAGGACAAGCAACCAAAGTCTAACAAGAAGAAAAAGAAATCACTGTTACAAGAACAACTTAATGAGGAAGAAAATTTATGTGAAGCTAAATTGGAGAGTGTTGAGAAAAAGATTAATGAGTTTCCAAAGACGAAAACAAAAAGTAAATCTCAAACAGATGTACCTCATCAAGAAGGTGATCGGAAGATTAAAAATTCCTTGACTGAAGCAAGAAATGTAACTGAATTAGAAGAGGAAGAAGCACTAATTCAAGCCTATCAGCTGCATGTGGCTGAGGATGAGGCAAACGCAATTAAAAAGAAAATAAGAATGAAACTTAAAGAACAGATGTCTGAATCTACCTCCACTGTTCAAAGCCATGAAGTTGTATTGAACAATGAAGTGGGCAAAAAGAAGAAGAAGAAGAAGAAGAAGAAAGAAATAACAGTTTTAAGTGAAGCTGAAACAAGGTACCGTAATAAACTCTGTACTGTATGTCTGTGAATCTTAAGTGAAAAGTTTCACTTTAAGAGAAGCAGAAGCTTTCCGATACATTGTACATGTTTTCTAAGTGATGAAATGGATGATTCTGTTATTAAAAAATACTGCCAAATTATTTTTCAAAATACCGTGAAGATTAATATTAAACTCAGATTATTTTTTTTTTTAATATCAATTACTAGCTGATGTTTTTCTGCGGAACTAACTGGTAAATAACTTAAGATCATTTTGTGCATGGTTTTTTACGAGTGATAGCCCTGGTCCAGGAAAAGGGTATTAATTAGCTTAGCTGTGTTACAGGAATTGTTCCGCAGTTATCTGGGAATTGGGGGCAATAAAGAGGGGAGAGAAATTAAAAACGCAAGACACCAATGTTGTGAATGTGCGTTGCTTCTTCAAGACACACATATGATGAGTTGCAGAACTAAAGAGGAACTTTCAAGTGGATTAATAATGACAATGAGCAATTGTATCCATACTTTCAGTAGAATGCAACTGTTAACAATAATCCATTACATTGCAGTGCAATGTCCCTTTCTGAGCTACAGCATCAACCAGTGGAAGATGACAATCAGTCATTGGAAAGACTGTTTCCATCAGAAAGACTGGAGGAAAGAATGGAAAAACAGAAACCTAAAGCAAAGAAGGTTAAAAAGAAATCTAGAAAAGGTCTGCTAACAGCCAAAAAAAAATGTTAGAGTGGTGTGCTGCTTTTTCCAAGTATTTATTTTTCTGTACTGCTACAGAAATATTTGTTCATCACTTTTTTTTGGGGGGGTGCTGCTACAGAAAGTGCTACAATCACTTCATAACACAGAAGTGATTAACTGTTGAACTCACTTATGTTTCTTTAGTAACTTAATGGTATTTTTATTATTCAAGTTCTGAAGCTAATTTGCAAGTAGGTTTATTGATTTATCATTCTAAAATCTTGAGAATTCACCTGAACTTAACAACATTCAATCTGAAATTGATAGTTTAAAGGGGGATTTTTAAAGCATAATATAATAGTATTGCATATGCCACTTTTATGGCGTATAGTGCAGTCTAATTTTCTTTTTATTATTTTTACCAATTTACTTTATTTACCACCACTGATTTAACTTAATGCTCAGTTAAAACATAATACTTTCTCGTACAATGCATAGTCAAATTGGAGAATTCCTTTCCTCGAATGTTGTGGAGTCCAAAATAAGAAATTAGTTTGGAAAATGGAGATTATGGAAATTGGGGAGAAGTAGGTATTTTATATCTATTAAGTATGGTGCTCTTACTATAATTTGTAAGTGAGGAAGTTCTGAAAACAATGTTTTGTAAATTTAGAGAAAATTTACTTTTAGAAAGCACCAGTTTCTGCTTATCTTGGTTTTTATGTCTTCCTTAGAACACACTTAACAAACATAACCTACTGTGAATTCTGGTCCAGAGCAGGGTATTGAACTATATGGATTTTAAGTCAGTGTGGCACAGAAGAACCTATGTCAAGAGGAAGGCCTCTGATGTTAAATACAAATACTCATTAATAGGAATAGATGCAATTAATATATATTCACGTATATGTTCATATAGATATGTTCCTATAGCATGTTAAAATGCTGCAAATGTGATGATCTTATTTTAATCTATTACATAAAGAATGCATTAATATTTTTATTATCGATTGCTAAAACCATACAGAGTATTTTTACTCCCTTAAACTGTCACTAGTGGAACATAGTAACCTTTTTTTGTTCATATTTCTAGAAGAAAACACGGAAATTGCTGCAAAAGATGATGAGGAAATGAAGATTTCAGAAATTTCAACTCAGTCTAAATTTGATTTTGATGATGATCTTGTGTTGGGAGTTTATATCCATCGATGTGATCGACTTAAATCTGATCTCCTGATATCTCATCCCATGGTTAAAATCCACGTTGTTGATCAGATCAGCGGCTTATACGTCAAGAAGGATCATAGGTGACTTCTAATGAACTGTTTCTATTATAAATTGTTACTATAAATACACAGATTCTTCCCCCAAAAAATAAATAATAAATTAAAATAATGCTGAGTTTTAAACTTTTAAGGTCAATAATTAGTTTCTACATCTATGATAATATACAGTAAGTTAGTGTGGTATGTTCTTTTTTTCTGACACTTTTAAATGCTCCACATGGCTTCATTGGTCTTGAGATCCCCATGTTCACAGCACAGTTTATTCTTTATTCTTTCCTGAGGGAAAAGTTCATAAATCTCTAAAATATTTATAAACCAAGATTAGAATAAGTAAGCAAAACTCTTTTAGCATCAGTAGTGTATGCCTTTTTTATAGAAGAACTTTTCAAGTCCTGAAATGAAGTTTAGTTCTTCATATTTTTTGATAGCTTCACTTACTGGTTTCCACTGTCATAATGCATAATTTTCCTGAAAACCAAGTTTTAACAATCTTAAGTATACTCTACCATTATCATTATGGATAAATTTCATAACAGTAACTTGACTGTTAGGATTTTGAACTTCAGCCTGTAATATTTCTTTGTATCTTGCAAATTGTCTTAAAGTTTTTGTGGGTTTAGATATTTTTTTTTCCAAAAATCAAATGGTATCTTGTATACTGTTTTGTTTGAGTTTGGATTTTTAAGGTGCTATAGCAATTGTAACTGGTTGAAAATTTTTGTATGCTCATACAAACTATTTGCAAACTTTCAAATAGCAAGAGGAAAGTTTCAACTAATGAAAAAGAACAAATAGAGCACATTCTTCCTATTGCGACACAGCCATATGACTTCAGACAGTCTAAATCAACAGTTCCAGAGTGGGAGGAGCAAATAATATTTAATGAGCGTTTTAGTTATTTTATTCAAAACACTGAAGAAAGCCCTCGAGTAATCCTGTTTTTTGAGGTAAGGAGAAATATTTTGCATCCAATTTATGCATGTTATGATTTCTGTTTTTCCTCAACAATATATATTTGACGATTCATTTGTTTTCTTTCAGTTGTTTTGCATTAATAGCATAACCTTAAGATAAATAATTAAGTGGAGATACCAAAATAATAAGTATTTTTAGTAGCAAAAGTCCCCTGTTTTGATAAGGAGGACAAAGCTTTCTTAATAAATCAACTGTCAAACTTCTGAGAAAGGCTGGTAAGATTGTCCCACGTCATTAGGGATAGCATCACATACACAGGATATCAGTTTTTCCTTTGTCACATTCTTGAAAAGAAGCTGAAGTGCCATAAACTCAAAGATGGAATTTGCCTGCTTGTAGCAACACATCTTTTCTCTTGTACCAACGAACATGCTATTGCATTGCTTTCCGTTAGTGTTTTAAACATCTACTTCACCTCTCCTGCTCTTCACAAAGTTACTACTACTTTGTCCTCCAGTACAATTATGTTTAAAGGAAAAATTATAAGGTCTATGTTTTCAACATGATTTTGAGCTTAAGGTTTTGAATATTTGTAAAGAGAATGGGAACTTAATACAATAAATATTTTTTTTATTCCTTGGGTTTGTTTTTTTTTTTTTATTTTAAATGGATTGTATATACCATATCATCATGTACGTCTCCATGTTCTGTGGTACTCATAAATGAGAACATTTATAGAATTAAGAGCGATTAGTTGCTTAACACAAAAGTAATTCCATTAGTATGTAAAGATTCTTCACGGAAGTCATGTTAATGTTAGGACAAAAGTATGACTACAATGAAGACATGTTCACTTCAGTGTGACTTATGAAGTATCAGTTTGAAGAAAGCATGATGCTAGGTGTTTTTTGTATACCAGATAAACCTTGAACAGTGGCTAAATATGCGAAGATTCTGATCACTGACTAGAAAAATGGAGAATCTCATAGATGTCATGGGAAGTATTCAAATTGGACAGGACTTTGAGCAATGACATGAGTGATAAAGCCAGGAAAGGAAAACTTTTTTACTTTTTGACTAACTAACTTTTTGACTGCTGTTTTCCAGCTAGATTAACTGCTGATTTTGCCTGTCAGATTTGTGATCTATACAATTTTGAACTTTATAGGATTTATAAAAATTACACACAAAAGCTTTCTTCTTCTATTAAGACAGAAGGGAAGCAAGAATAGAATTTTAAGACCACACTTTCAGTCTTTTTTTAAAGCAGATTATAAATAGTCAACAGGTAATCTAATTGTGTAATTGAAGTACTGTTTTTGTTATTGCTTAAAATTTGAAATCTGCTTGATTTATTGAATCACATGTAGCCTATTTTCAGCAGTATTTTTAATTACTATATATTAATTAGTATATATTAATTATAAATATATTCCTACTGATATTTTCAGATCCTTGATTTTCAAAGTAAAGATGAAGTGAGAATCAACTTGGATGTACAAACTCAGGAATGTGGTTTCAGAAAAATTTGCTGGGCATTTCTAAAGGTACTGTAAATATTTTAAATGAAGAAAGAAAATTTATAAATCTTCTTATACAGATATCTAAAAATCACTGATCATACTAGTGGGAAAGCATTTTTTAGTATTTCTAGATAGCAGAGATGGAAAACCAAATCCTTGCTTACTTGACTGTTCTCTGCTTTCCCATAAAATTCACAAGCTTTACAGAAAACATATGGTTTTCAAGTATAGGATGTGTAAGAGTTTTTTTTGTTGTTGTTCATACACTACAGAGGGAGGTTTTCTTTGAGGAGTTTATGTGTGTTCATAAGATTGTGTTAAGAAATGACGAATCCACTCATTTTGGTACCTCAGCTATTCTGTATTCTAGTGGCATTTTCACTTGGCTAGTCTTTGAAAAGACTCCCTAACCAAATTACAAAGTACCTGTCATTTTCAGTTGCAGTTTAGAATGCTACAGTGATGAGATATAGGTAATTTAGCCAGCATATCATGTACCTTTTTACAAGAGACTTGAATGTGCCCAGTTGTCCTTTGAGAGCTGACAAACGCTAATTTGCCTGAGGATTGCTCATTTACACCTGTCCATGTGGACGGTAAATCTTGACAGCCATTGAGCAGTCCACCAACATGAAAAATACAGGAGAAGATACTGGACTGCAAGTTTAGGGGAAGGGAGAGGGACCTCCGTATTATTCCATATACAGAGTCACTTCTCAATTCTGCCTAAGTCAATCTCTTGGAATCTGAGGTCTGGGCGTATACCTGGTGGGAGTTGTGCATCCAGCCATTCAGTACAACATACTCCTGAGCACAGGGAAAGATTAATTTTGAACTCAAATCAAACTAGAATTGTGCCTTGTTCTTCATTCTTCCTGCATCTGTTTGCATTATCCTTTCATCTGTATTGAAGTAGAAATGTCTTGATAAACAGTTGTCACTGTTAGTAGCGGTACGCTTTTTCTTCAGTTCAACAGAGAGGAAGGTTACTGTTTTGTTATATCTTCTGCTCTGAGTTAAAGCCTCACCAGTGCAGTTTTTTGCCATGTTCAAAGTGGTTTGGAAGAGGATCTTTGGGGATCTTTGGGGACTACAGTCCTTTGAGATTTGAGTGGTTCCAGCAAGTAATAATTATTTTTTAATAAGTGGTACAGCAGAGGTTTTCTCACGTACAGGGTATTACTGTTGTATATATGAAGTATGACTCCAAACTAGGTAGGTTGCCACTAGGTAAGATGCTGGGAGTGTTTAATACATGAACCAATGAAGTAAGGCACTTTTATTGTATTTCTCCAATGGGTAGTGGATTTCAGAGGTTATACTGTAGTTTAAGATATTAATCTGTTACTCATTACTTTTATGGTAAACACATTTTTTCCTCTTTTTAATCACTGTTCCAGCTTGTAGGTGCAAATGGAGTTCTAAACATTGATGGAAAACTCCGTCTGCAATTATATTACCCACCTCTAAGGACCAAGTCACATTCAAATGCTGTTGAGGTTTATGACTGGTGGACCAAATGTCCTAGAAATCGTTACCCATCAACTTTATATGTAACTGTAAGAGGCATACGACTGCCAGATCATGTAAGTTAAATACATGATATGTTTACAAATATACAGACTCTTCTGTAGGAAATAGTAACTAGCTAGAACTTGTGAGTATGTGTGCTTATATGCAGTATAAAAAATAGGTAGTATGTAACTGGCTATAATAAGACCTTTGCACCTTAAGATAATGTTCCAAACAGCCCTTCACAGCCATCTTTGAAAAACAGATGTTGTTTCCCATCTGTAACTCTGCATATTTTGCCATTGACAGTCAGAAAACTTTCAGGGTACTTCCTTGAAGGTTGATATTCCTCCTCATTGGGAGAAATTTTAAGTCATTGGAGTCATGCAGGTATGTCAATTCTGTAAGTAAGAGAAGATATAAGTCACTTAACTCTGATTCCTTGCACTCTCAAGCTATAATGAGTCACATTTTTCCTCTCAAATGGTAACTACTACTTTAAAGACAGATTTACATTCATATATTTCAAAATGTACATTCAAGAGAAGTACAGCATTTAGTATTTGACAATGTGACTAAAGTATTGTTCTATTACATAGTTTTCCTTATGTATTTACTGTTTTAAGTCTTTATTCTGCTCACTGTTCATACAGTCAAGGGTGGTCTGTGGAAACCTGGTGAGATGTGGTCCAAAACCAAGCTAATCTGTAAGATTAGTTCATATGTTTTGGGGACATTTTTCTAATCTGTATATTGGAATGGCATCTGCTGGTCTCTTGCTCAGCAATCAACTGCTGAAGTTGCTAGGAATTCTGTGCACTTTGCTTGAACAGTTGTGCTTCATATTTCTGGAAGTGTTCTGAGCTTATCTTCTCCATGGTCTGAATGTTTTCCTGGTATGTTTAGGTGCTATAACTGATTTATGGCTGTCCCTACTTTTCACTGCTCTCTGAAGTTCAAGTGATGTTGTGAATTGGCTTTCTTGAGCTGTGCTTGACTTGGATCCATTGGTATTCATTTTTGTTCTGATAAATGTCAGATTTCCTAAGACTGGGATTGAGTACCAGATAAGAGCCATGGCATGATACAATTTTCGATGCGTAGATTTCTGCTTAAGACATATTACAGGTCTTGCCTAGTCTCCTGCTTCTTCAGGAGGGTCCCATATTTCTTGCATGGGTTGGTAGATATGAAAATAGATGTCTTAGATGTCTGTTTCCATGCAAGATGTCCTATGATGTCTTATCTATGTGTGGACAACATTTAAGATTCCTAAATTACGTAGTAGATGTCCAGCCTCCCTTGTTAATCACAGGAACCTAGGCAATTACTCATCCTGCAATAAATATCTAGTAACTGTCAGCCTGGTAGAAAACAGTGATTTTTGCCTGGTGTTCAGATATATACTGTTGTTCAGATATACGTTTCTGAAGAGCTGTCTTAGTGAAACTGATCAGAACTGCAGCTGTGACTGAATAGTCTCTGTGCCCCTCAGCCATGGGGCTGCTAGGCTGCTTTCAAGTATTTAGGCTCTCTGTGTGTCCAAGCTTGCTGTAACTTGTAGGTAAGGTTCAGTAAGCGTACTCATAAGAGTTTGGAAATTATATATGCTTTACCTAAAATTAAAATCACAAATGTGGTCACTTATTTTTTTCTTTGCGACAATAAAACATAGTTTGTTACATACACAATGCTGCTAATATCCTTTGTTGCCATGAATGGATTTTGTTGCCATGAATGGACTTTGATTTGCAGGTGGTAGGTTGATGTCAGGGAAACTTTTTATATGCTCTTTTTTCTTTCTTTTTTCTTTTTTTTTTTTTTTTTTTAATATAACTCTTTCACCAGTTAGTAGAGCATTACTAAATATCACTGACCTGGATAGTTAATAAAAATAGAGGAATATTGATTATTTGAAAAATCTTTTATACCATCTGAATGACAAAATTTTGGAAGCTCAGATTACTTTTATTTGCAGGTTACTTTAAGTTCAATTTTTGATGTGCAGTTTTCCTATATTAAGCTTTTTCCAGTCTCTTATTTTTCAGATGTAGAAATGCAGTGCATTTTTAATATTTTTAACTATTACATTCTTAATTTTTAAAATCTTTTTTTTCCTAATACTTGGTTTTGTTTGCCTTAAGGTTGCCCCTTCTTTCTGCTCTGTGATAGCTGTTCAACATGAACAAAGTAGTGGAACACTGTGTGAGCTCCAGAGAGAGGTATCTAAAAAATCATGTGAACCTCTTCTGGAGGAGAAAAAGGAGCCGATTAAATGGACGAGATTTCCTGGACAGGTAAAGTAGTTTTATTTCCTTTTTAAATAAAAACAATTTAAAGGTCTATGATTTTTTTATAACTTCATAATAATTATATGATAAAAATACAGTCACTCATTAAAGCAAATTTTAAAAAATTATAAACCTAAGGACCTCTCAGAAATAGTGGAGGATGCTTGGCTTCTAAGCAAATATGTTTGATTTTGTTCCCAGAACAGTCAGGTATTTTTATCTCTAAAAATTCTCGAGGAATTCAAGAATTTGGGGCATTCCTTTTTTCAATGGTATCTAGCAACAGGACAAGGGGTAATGGGATGAAGTTGGAACACATAAAGTTCCATTTAAACACAAGAATAAACTATTTCACTGTGAGGGTGAGGGAGCCCTGGCTCAGCCTACCCAGGGAGGGTGTGGAGTCTCCGTCCATGGAGGTCTTCAAGACCCACCTGGACACGTAACCTGATGTAAGTGAACCTACTTCTGCAAGGGGGTTGGACTAGATTATATCTAAAGGTCCCTTCCAACTCCTACCATTCTATAATTCTATGAATTTGGAAGAGTAAGGCTATTCAAGTAGTGGAAGTAAAACAGGGAACCAGTTCTTGGATATCAGCTTGATTGGAAATATATTTTCATGTTTGTTCAGTTTTTTTATTCCCTCAGTTAAAGTTATTTTTACAGTATAACAGTAGAAACTTTCATTGAAGAACTTGCTGACTTCATCCTAACTCCTAGATCCCTGTAGGTAACAGAAATTAACAATCATAAAAAGGGTATATTTTTCAATTACATATAAAATGTCCATGCAGTCATTTCATATTTTTTTCTGTAGAATGATATTAGCCTGAGTTCATGGTTCTATAAAAATTTGCATATAACATAAAGATTTGTAAATAAACAATGTTGATTTTTATTTTGTTTCCATACTGTAGTCCTTGTACAGATACTTTCGTAAAGAGCACTTAAATATTAAATATTATTTCCCAATAATATTTAGCACTAATAATAAAATGATAAAGAATATATGAGTCTGGTTTATAATAGAAATTTTCTTAACAGAAAGGGCAGGGCACTTAAAAGTTGTATTTATGTTAATGTTCATACTTAGCATTTCAAAGTTAAGCAGATGTGTTTTTAAAAAATGAATTATTGCTAAAAAATTTCTTTTTTTTATACATTTAAGTTATTGTTTTACGTTTTAAACCTAAATTATCTTTTTAAAGAATGTCAATATAAGTATCTGTTTCCACAGATATACATAGATGCTCTTCAGAATTAGGAATTATTTTATATATTAATTTAATTTTATACGATGCTTATGAATCAGTTCACATTCATTTTTCATTCATAAATGGAAATTTGGTTTAGGTTAAAAAATTCACCTTAAACTTTGAATTTAGTTCTGGAGTAAAAGCTTGGGTTAAAAAGAGGAAATATTTTGGGAGAGAGGAAGAGGATCTATAATAGCAGTACAATTTTTTTAAATAGTTAATCTCCAGTTATGTTTATAAAAAAATGAAATTGAAATACAGATGAGGCTTGCTAAAAGTGATATGGTACAGCAGAGGAGTGTAGTGTCTGTGGCTAGTTTTCTGAGTTCACAAAGCCTCAACCAACCTTGACTTACAGTCTAACTCTACAGCTTATCTTATTGTCAGTAGTCGTCATTAAGTACTTCTTAAGATTAAGGAAATCATTCCAATTTAAAATTTTCTGAGGTTTTTAACACTTGCTAGTTATCTGTAATAGAGGCAGAAGAAAGTATACAAACTAGGTGTGGCCTAAGTTATGAAGCAGTACTGGCTCTGTTTATATGGTTGATTTTTTAGTAGGTTTTTAAAACTTTCATAACAGGAACTCAGAATGTGTTTTAAACGTTGGATAGTTAGTATTCATAGTGTGTAATCCCAATTCTTTCCTGAAAAGCTAGGCCTGCCGCATACCGAACAAGCACCTGTTTTCACTGCGAGGTGGAGATATGGGCTGTTTCTGTATTCGTTTCTCTTATGATGGGAAAATACTGGCAGCAGCGTGTGTGGGAAGGAATGGCTATCCGATTGTTTGTAAGTGTAAACTATGTTTTGAGTCTCTTTTTCATAACTCATGTAGTTAGAAATTAGAGGGAAAAAGATATATTTTTAAGTTGTAAGGTTTCAGAGATTTTGTTCTGGGATTGTGTTTTGTAAACTGTTTTAAGTGTTTAAGAGCAGTGAGGAAAATGCTGTTTCCTTAATAGGGCTGGAACTAGGTTTTCGTGCATGGTAATGTGCATATAATTTAACAGTATGAAATCATAGTATTTCTGCGTGGAGGTTTAATGGAATTACTAAATCAGTTTGCATAAGAAACATTTTTTTCTCATAATAAGGTTTTAAGTAAAATAACTTTCCCAGCTTCTGCTTCACTCGCTTTTTGTTTCAGTTTTTCATGTCATGAACATTAGATATTGGAATCTCCAGTAAGACTAATGGAGGCTGCTGTCTTCCATGGTCCAGTTCAGTTGGAACTACATATATTCCATATTACTCATCCTTGGGGCTGCTTCTTCACAGTAGCATCAACTGGATAGTTCTTAAGCCATGCATAAGGATTTTGAGATTTAAAGACAGGACTGTTTTAAGTGTATACAAAGAAAATGTTTAAATGTGAGGAAAGTAAATCTAGATTCCTTTATTACACAGCCTTGGTTAATCTTGACTGAGATTGACATCTTAATGTGTTTCAAAAGATTGCTTGAGTAGCTTTCAAAATTTAAAACAAAATAGGTTTGGGGTTTTTTAATTATAATCCTAATCTGGTTCTAATTTAAAACAAGTAGGCTGTTTCTTAAGGGTTAAGACAGTCATGACATCCATGAACCACTAGATGGAAGTATACGCTTGCTGTCTGTACATGTCTAACAACTGTTTGATCTTGTTCATTGAAAATTAGAAGATAATTAGTTGATTCATGCTAGCATAAACTCAGCCTAAAATTAGACTAAACTATAATAATTGCCTATAATTGATTGTAAATCCTTACAAAAATTTTATTTTTCTGTTTAAACAACACTAGTGTACGAAATTCCTTCTGGACAGTTCCTGAGAGAATTTTATGGTCACCTAAACATAGTGTATGATCTTTGTTGGTCAAAAGACAATGAACACCTTCTTACTGCATCCTCTGATGGCACTGTCAGGTCAGTAGGATGAAGATGTTCTGGCAGATAGCATCAAAAGCACAAAAGAGGTCTAATTTCATGTTTTTTACAGAATGTGCTGTAATGTTTTATTTGAAGATTTTATTACAGTGTGACTTACTCTATACTAGTACAAAAATGTATTAAGTTAATCATGCTGTATTTACTACAGTGATTCATAACATATATTTATATTTGAGACCAAGGCTTTTCTAGAAACTGTAGTATCTATATAGTGCAGCAAAAATCCAAAAGGCCGTATGTTTTGAAGTTACAGAGACAGTTAGAATATTCTATGCTTGGAGAAATTGCAATATTACAAATACAGCATTAGGTTTGCAAATTATGAGGCAGGAAATTGAATATTTGAGATTCAAGTTATATGTATGAATTGGTCACACTGTACATATGTGTGTTGGTTTGGGGCAGGGGGAGATGGGGGACAGTTTTGGGGCATTTTAAAAATAATTCCACTTAAATTGCTGTAAATGAAATTTGAGTGTGTTTCTGACACAGAACATGTACACTTTTTCCTCTACAAATAAAAAGTGTTACTTTGGTGCAGTGTTGATATTGAAATACTAATCTGTTCAATGTTTAACAGCAAACCCCTCAAAAGTAGAAATACAGGAATATATGGCCATGACAGTGCACAATTTATGACAAGCAACTTCTTAAGTTTTCATAGAGCTTCTTTTTTGAAGCTCTTCAGATCCCTATCTGTTGTTTCTGTTATGCAACTCAGTAGTGCTGCAGGCAGTTGCATAATCGAAATGCCAGAAGAATTGTTAGATGATATATGTGTGGAACTGTTTAGAGGGTTTTCTGCTACTTGTATAGAGGAATATATTTGGGGAATTTAGCCCGTGTTTTTATTTTGTATTTGGAAGCAGGTTAAATGAGATTTTTTTACATTAAAGTAAATATGAATTTCAGTCACTTGTATTACCTATAAGAAGGCAGAGCTGTTCCCCAGTTCTTGAGTTTGCGGCAGCAAGTTGAAACTGTACTGGTCTGTGTACTGTACATAGTCATGGCACGAGTTATTAGTTCCTGTTTTTATTCCTCATTTAAAAGTCTGAGTTCAGTCAAACTGTGTCTTTTTTTTTTTTTTTTTTTTTCTTTTCATATTGGGATCACTTTGCCATTGCAGCATGGTAGAACTGAAGGATGTGGACCAACATACCATTGCTTTAAAGTCATTATCGGTTTATTATTTGTATCAACTTGCAGTCCAAGTTTCAAGACAACTTTAAGGGAAATTTGGGAACTTCTGTGAATTCTGTGTTACCCTCGAACCTTCACAAGCTTTAGCATTACATTATTTGCGAGCAATAAATTAACTTCTATGTTGTTAGAGCAAAACCATTCTAAAGTATATGTAGATTCCTTCTGATCTTTGTACATAGAGTAGACCGATTAACTTGCAACTCAAAGGATTGCAATTTTGTTATGAAGTCACCTCAGACTAAGCTTAAAATGGCTTCAGTAGTCAACAGGTGTAGTCAATCCATCTGGAAGGATGGCACTCAAACAGTTACATTCCATATTGTAACTGAGCATGCTCTGAAATGTGCTGCCCACCTATATTTCATGGTCCAGGTACTATTCCATTCCTTATGGTCTCATCTTTGGGCAAGGCTCAATAATAAAATACATAGCATCAAATAAAAAAACACTTCATAAGATAAATCTGATTTTGCAACTGTGGTGGTGAAGGATAGGAAATAAGTAGTAAGAATAATAGTAAGAACTGACTGTATGTGAAGAAAACATCCTTGAGATCACAATCACTGTGTGGTAGCGAATTATTCTTTTAAATAATATTTCTGGAATGTTATATAATAGACCTAAATGTTCCTTTGTTTTTGGGGGGATTTTGTTTGTTCTAACTTTTTTTTTTTGAGTGATACCCTAGGAGGTCTTAATTTGTATATAACTCCCAAGAGATAGAAATGGATCCATTCCATAGAATTCTCTGTATATTTTAAACTGTGAAAAATATCCATGAAATGAGTAAGTAGTCATTAATTTACTTTGAAGACAGAGTGCTGTATAAGTGGAAAAAGTATCACCGTACTTCATAGAAAGTACGATATTAAAGGATTACATATAAGTGGAACAAATTGGTAGGATAAACAGGTGGTGTTAAGTGTTTGCAAGCATCTGCCTCTAGAACCACTTGCACGAAATATGACATCAGTTATACTTGTGTATGTAATTGCTTTATACAGTAGACATCCTAATATTCTTCCTATTTAGAATGTGGAAAATAGAAATGCAGGCAGCATCTGCAGTGAGAGTTTTCCCTCATCCTTCATTTGTTTACACTGCAAAATACCACCCAATCGCTGACTCGTTGGTGGTGACAGGATGTTACGACTCTGTGATTAGAATCTGGAATGCAAATGTGAAAGAAATCCATGGGCAACTGCTACAGGAACTTGATGGTCACAGAAGTTTCATCAACACACTTTGTTTTGATGCAGAAGGTATGTACTAGTAGTATTTTTTTAATAGTCTTCAATTGAAGACCAACTTGAATGTTACTAGTTTGCTTTATTTCATAGAAGCAATGTGAAATGCTATGATAGAATAATTTTATCTGTGTTTGCAGTTAATATCTTAGCATGATAACTTGTTTGGGCCAACTCAAAGGGACATGCAGTCCGTGATATAAATTGAGAGCAATCAGCAAGATGAGTGTAGAAGGGACAAGCAAATAAATGTGTAGTGATCAGATGATGAGTCGGCAAATTTTGGTCATGGTTTAGTTTTCATTGTCCCTTTAACTAGTTGTTATTAGTTTGCTTTGGTTTAGTACATATTGCATCAAATATTAGCAGAACATAAAACACAGATGCTGTTGTTCAGAGAAAACAAATGCATCAGGGTGCAGATGGAAAGCCTAGCACTTAGTGAGAGGCAAATTGGGGGGAAAATAAAGGCAGGTTTGGCTAGAATTCTTGGTGGAAGAATTATGTAGTAATTTTTGCAGAAGCAGGACGTTTGAAACCAGCTTCTAGTGATCTTTCAGAACAGGCATTGCGTTATCAGAACAGTATCGGAGACAGCTCCACCGAATTGTCATTCGGCAATATCAAGTCATTACAAAGTTAAAGAATATGAGATAGCAGTAGTTATGAGAATTTTTATGCTAGAGTGAAGAAGTTGGAAGGTGAGGAACTTCTCGGCATTTACAGGCAATGTGAAAAACTGAGAAGAGGACAGAGATTTGACCATTGTAAATAATGTCAGCTGGTAGATTAAAACCTGAAAGTGAGAGGTGTACTGATGTGTACTAGTGGAGAGTGGGAAGAGTTGAAGACAGATATTAGTGATATCATTACTAATTAGGTACTTCCTTTGTGGAGGTGTTCACTAGAGTACACACTACAAAGGGGAAAGAGTTACATTTTTATAAAGGATAAGCATTTGTGATTAGTTTGACAACTACTGGAAAATAGTATTTATTCTTTTTCAAGATGCTATCAATGAGTGTATAGGTAAATGGATTATCATGTTGCCATGGTTTCGTCTAGGATAGAGCTAATTTTTTTGTAGCTGGTACGGTGCTACTTTTTTTTTTTTTGTAGTGCGAGAAGAATGTTGGTAACACTGATGTTTTGGTTGTTGTTAATTAGAGCTTATCTTGAGTTAAGGATTTTTCAGTTTCCCAAACTCTGCTGGCAAACAAGTATGCAAGAAGCTAGGAGACAACATGGACAGGACAGCTGCCCCAAACTAGCCAAAGGACTATTCCATACCACAGAATGCCTTGCCCAGTATATAAACTGGGGACAGTTGGCAGGGAGGAGTGGATCACTGCTGGGTGGTGGCATTACTGGGTGTTGAACATTGTGCATCACATTTTTTTTTTTCCTTCTTGGGTTTACTTCTCTTTTGGCTTTATTTCTTATCATCATCATCATTATTATTACATATTTTATTATTATATTTTATTTTATTTTAGTTACTAAACTGTTCTTATGTCAACTCAAGAGTTTTACTTTTTTAGTAGTGATTCTTCTCTCCATCCCACTGCGGTGGGTGTAAGCAATCAGCTGTGTGGTGCTTAGTTGCTGGCTGGGATTAAACCATGGCACGTGAAGCTCGTTGCTGGTCCTAGAATAGGACTAAAAATGAAAAACTTAAAAGAATATTCAGCATCTCAGCATCTGATTTACGTTACTAACTTATGTCAGACAATCTGACCAAAATGTATTTGCAGTGACTATTATCATAGCAAAAGAGGAAAGATTTGGTATTTGTCTAGTCATAAAAACAATAAAATTTTCTTGTTCGTACAGTCTTTTCTGTATTAGTTCTTTTCTGAAGTATTCTACTTGTAAGACATTTTTATTTCACAGGGCTACACATGTTCTCAGGAGATAATTCAGGACTAATAATAGTTTGGGATACGTCTGTCAAAGGAAATTCTCAACACCTGTTTCAAAACTGGAAGATTAGTAAGGTATATGGTTCCTTAAACTAGCATTGCAATTTTTATGTGAACTGTTTCAAATCTAGTAATTTGATTTGATTTCGGGGTAGTTTTGATACAATAATTTTTGTTTAACGGAAAATATTTATTTAAATAATAGTAAAAAAGAGCTAATAAAACATGCTTTGCTTCACTCAGAGTTTGCAGCTTAAATTTTTTGTTTGTAAAACATGAAAGTACTTGAGGTTTAGTGGCATGGTATGAACAGATAAATGCTAATGCATTAAGTTTCTTCTTGAGAGGCAATAATAAAATAGACTATAGGCTTTAAAAATCACCTTTATTTCTATCTTAATCTAGGTCTAATATTCAGTCAATATTTCTGTTGTCAACTGTATTTCATAAGTTCAGTCATAGCAGAATCTGCCTTGCAGTTGTGAAAAGCTGATTGCCTGAGACGTAATGCCTTAATATAGGCACAAACTTTTTCCTTAAGCCAATAGAATGAAGAGTTCAGAAAGAGTAATGCAAGAAAACTGGTTAATAATGTGTAAAATATGAAGTTTAAAACACAAACTTTAATTTTTACTTTGTTTTCCTTCTTGCTGTAGGAAATAAAAGAAAATGATATTAAAGGAACACCAATAAATCATTTGGAGGTGCATCCAAATGGAAGACGTTTATTAATCCATGCCAAAGACAGTACCCTGAGAATCATGGATCTCAGAATGTAAGTGATGTGTTTTGTGACAAGTGTGTATTTCCTTTTTCATTTTAAAATTTACTTGGAAAATTTACTTAGAAAACTATTAAATATACAGTTGTGGAGAAGAAGGATGTCCTAATAATCAAGGATAGCAATATTAGGGTTAGGAAATAATTTCAAAACACTGCTGTATTACAAAGCTTTTGTGTGATATTGGGCAACTCTTTTAGAATAGAATATCCCAAAATTGCTAGATTACTTAGGAGTTTAGGGTGACATGGAGGAGAAGAAACCAGTCAAAAATGCATTCTGAGTGTGAAAATAACTTTGAAAGGATGACATTTATTTGTGCAGTAGTTTCTCATTGTTAAGACTCTGGGAAGAGTATTTTGCTGCTAAAATGGAGTGCAGATTGTCATCATAAATACTAGAAATGCAGTGATGTATGTATTATGGTATATTAAGGAGGCTGTGAGATATTAATTTAGTCTTTTTTGATGTTCTCTTTTTTAATAGTCAATATTATTATTAAATAATAAACTACAAAAATAATAAAACCCAAGGTGATCACAGAATCACTTGAGTCACTGAGGTGGGAGAATGTCTGGTCCTACCCCAATAATGGAAGCATGATATCTTGAAGGACAGAGAGTTCTCAACTTCTGTAAGCGACAAGTTCTAGTGTTCATTAACCATCAAAGAATTTTTCTTAATTTACATGGAATTTCCTGTATTTCAGTATGTGTCCATTCCCTCTCAGTTTCACTGGGTGAAACCTAATAGTCTCATTCCTAGCAGTTATGCACACTGATAAGATGCATCCGAACATTCTTTCAAAGATACGAATGCTATTTTTAAATGATTCATTGCTAATTTCTTGGGTTCCCTTCCCTTGCCATGCAGAAAATCAAAGGTCTCTGGTGTTCTTACATGAAATTACCTGGGGGAAATACCATCATGCTCTCACAGGACATTCTCTTAGATCATACTTTTGTACATGTACATGTATATATTCTCTTGGGAAATCTCACTCCTAAATAATACATTGTGTTGGATACTTGAACTAGCTGAAGACTTTCCAGTCCTATAGTGCACTCTTCATCTTTTATTGTAAATGATAAATTATAATACCCATGCTAGAAGGCTAAATTATCTACACAATCAAAGCATTGAATCAGTGAATTAATAGAGGGAACCTGTAGTTTTTGAAGCAGATAGCGTTCTTCTGTCACTATGATTCCTAAAAAGAACGTTTTAGTTTGTGAGAGAAAAATGGACATGCATATTAATCTCTAAGAAAGGGTTAATATGGCATGCAAGTTCACAATTATTTTAAGTCATTTTATCTGTAGGACACACCATCTCCTCTATCTCCCACACCTTTGGCCATGTATTCCTAGCATTTCCTTTTTATCACCTTTAGAGATCTTTTGATGCAGGGTAAGTCAGATCACTGATCTGATATGATTAAAATCAGCCTACAAATACAAATGATTAATTTTCATTTTAATCAACTATCTGATCTAAATCATCTGATAGCTGCCCAAACACTAGAGGAGAAATGAGGGAGAGCCTGGGAAAATAAGGGTGGAGAGGACAGTGGCAGGACTACTGCTTTCACTGCAGCCCACAGTTACATTGGCTTGTCTGTCAATAAACCACAGGGTCAGATACTCACCAGTGATAATTTTACACGTCAGCATTAACTGTTCCATCCCTGCATGAGAAAAGAGGGGGTGGAGGTCACAGATCAACACAATTCACTTTGATTGACAGCTAGTTGTTCTTAACTTTCCTCTTTCAACTTGTTTTTTTTGATCTTTTCGGATAATGCTGCTGTCCTGTCACTCGGGTATGTGATTGGGGATTTGGTTTTGTTTCAGATCTCTCCTTAGGGCTTCACATGCAGGTTAGTATTACATCTTGCAGAGCTCTTCTACATGACAGCTCAGAGATACTACCTTTTGTATTCACAAAGCTAAAACTCTTTATTTGGATTAATATAGTTTGGCACTGTGATCATTAATGCATCCTTTTCCCTTACTTGCCAAATAGAGTTGTACATAGGGTATATTTATTTAGCATATTGTTACAAATAATTTTCTTGTCATAGTAACTGCACTACACTTGACCCAGCAAACCTCCATTATTTCTGCAGTAACACATTTTAAAAATTACTGTCTTTTGTCTGAGAGTTGTCGTGGCCTATTGCTATTTTTCATGCCTCAAATTCCGCATTGTATTATTACTGCTATATTAGTCTCCCTTTTGAATTTTCGTATTTCTTTCCAAACCATACCTCATGTTTGAGAGCCGCTTACAAGCTGCTTTATGCTTTTTTATATCTTTTTTAAATTGTCTCTTAATTGATGCCTACAGATTGTTTGACAGTAGTTCATTAATAGGTCACTATTACTATGCTGACAAGTAGTGGTTAACTGAAAAAGATTAGGATTCCTAAGTTGTAGAATAACATTAAATATATAGATATTGTTAGTTAAGCAGAGCCACTGCATAAATTAAACACCACAGGGATGTAATCAAGTTCAGGAAGTATAACGAAAACTTTTTTTTAACAGAGGGTAGAGTTTTCCCATTTTTTACAAAGCCCAGGATCAAGAAAATGAAAATTACTGCATCTGTTTACCTTCTCTAGGTCTGAGTAATTCCATTTCCTACTGAAGACAAGGATGTACACTTTCATCTCTGATTTTGGGTACATTTTGTCAGTCAGGGAAAAGAAAGGGTAAAAACTGCACCCCCCAAAAAGTGGGTGAATCATAGAATGGTAGGGTTGGAAGGGGCCTTTAAAGATCATCTAGTCCAACCCCCCTGCAGAAGCCGGTTCACCTAGATCAGGTTGCACAGGAACGTGTCCAGGTGGGTCTTGAAGTCCTCCAAGGAAGGAGACTCCACACCTTTCCTGGGCAGCCTGTGCCAGGGCTCCCTCACCTCAACAGTGGAATAGTTTACTCTTAGGTTTAAATGGAACCTTTTGTGTTCTAGCTTCATCCCATTACCCCTTGTTCTGTTGCTACATAGAATAGAAAAAAGGGATGCCCCAACCTCCTGACACCCAACATTTAGATACTTAGAAATATTAAAAAGATCCCCCCTCATCAGAAAGATGCTCCAGTCCGCTGATCATCTTGGTGGCCCTGGGCTGGACTCTCTCCAGAAATTATCTGTCTCTCTTGAGCTGAGGAGCCCAAAACTGGACACAGGATTCCAGATGAGGCCTCACCAGGGCAGAAGAGAGGGGGAGAAGAACCTCCCTTGACCTGTTGGCTACACTCTTCTTGATGCATCTCAGGATGCCACTGGCCTTCTTGGCCACGAGGGCATATTGCTGGCTCATGTTCAGTTTTTTCAGGTGCTTGCAAATCTGTTTCAAATGCAAGGTATATTGATTTTTATGCGGAGTAAAAGAGGGGACTAACACATGAAAAGTTAGCTGATCTATTCTGAAAGCATCTGCTACATTTGCAAACAATTCTTTATCTTTAGCTTAGCTATGAAGAAATACATAGGTGCTACAAATTACAGAGAAAAGATTCACAGCACCTTAACACCGTGTGGTACCTTCCTGTTTTCTGGAAGCGAAGATGGAAAGGCTTATGTTTGGAATCCAGAAACAGGTAACTATTTTATGATCTTTAGCCAGGCTGTCAGTGCTGGGGGGAAAGGGTTTTATAAGCTTTATTGAAACACTTTTGATATGGAATAAAACTTTGGTAAGATGGTTTTTAGTCCTGAGGCCTTAGCTCCACCTTTTTGGTAGCTATTATTAATCTCTAAGATTTAATTTTCTAGAGGAAATTAATAGACAGAGTTAATAACTGTAATACCCAGCAGGAAAGGAACACCTGAACAGCTTTTTGTGTACTGCAACTCTTTACATATAGAGGAGAGTCATAAGAGGGAATGCACAAAAATGTTTTCAATAAAATCAGTCTTCTTGTTGTGTTTTGGGGATTTGGGAATTAAACTTTTGTTGAGAACTACTTTGTTTCCCAAGGGTGGTTAATTTTTGGCCTTTGTAATGTAAATTTTCTCCATTAATTATTCCCCAGACTCAATAGTTTCAAAATAGATACTTAACATTTTTAGAAAGTTTTTGTTAAGAGAGATCATCATGTTTGTTGTATAGTGAAGTAAAAAGTTTAAAAAATAACAATAGAAGATAGCAGAATATACCTTTTGGTTTTGATGATGTTATATTCTGTCTGTAATTATGATCTAAATAATTTTTAACAAGGAAACAATAAATATTTCAGAACTGACAGCTAACCAATCGTTCTGGTTTGAATTTTGTTCCACGTTTCCAATTATATTATCTTACCTCTATGCCACTACGTTATTTGTCTGAAAACTTTAAGAAAAGAATAAAGGAGGGAAGAACCTGTATCTGCAGGTACCTGCATTTATAATGCCATCAGGTGAAGAACTTATTTTTTTTTAATAATTTTGTACTCCAGTTGCATTCCTGTTGTCAATAGCATATAATCGAAATCCAAACTAAGATAACTATCTCTGGCAAAATGCAAGAACAAACACTGTGGAACGCTGCCTTTCCAGAACTTGCTTATCAGAACAAGGCAACTCAGGTAACCTGATGAATCCTCTGGGGTTTCCTGCAGCAGTTGCAACAGCACTATCTTTTCTGACTTATTCAATAACTTAAAAGCATGCAGTAGTTTTTGTCTTACGCCAAATACTGCTTTTCAAGAAGGAAACTGACTGAAGAATATTTATTTACAGCAGCAGTCACAGCATTGCTATAATAAAAGCTTTAATCAACTTTTACTTTGCTATATCAAATATGTTTCCATGGTATTAATAAACGCATTTCACTTCTGTAGGAGATCAAGTGGCCATATATTCTGAACTATCTTTTACATCTCCACTTCGTGATGTTGCCTTTCATCCACATGAACACATGGTGTCATTTTGTGCCTTTGGTCAGAATCAGCCAATACTTGTATACATTTATGATTATAAAGGTATGGTACAATTTTTCTTGATACACACCTATAGCTACTTTATTTTTAGGAGTGATTTACTAGTATCTTGAAGGAAAAAGAAAACAGTCATTTGATGATAATACCTACTTTTATCCTGTAAGATATCAAAACTGAACTGGACATGACCTGGAGCACCTTGCTCTAGGTGACCCTGCTTTGAGCAGGGCTAACCAGTTGCAAACTCTGGTTTAAATGTGTTAATGTATGTCATCCTTTGTGATTTTTACAGTACTTTGTCATATATAGGCAGCATCATGCACATATTTAAAAGGCCCTTTTCAATATCAAGGTGGATTAGGGAGCCAGAGAATACTATTGTTATGAAAATAACGTAGCTTAATAGAAATCTCAGTGTTTTCTGCTGACTACGTTACAAAATGAAGTCAGAGGAGCTGTGTAAAAATGAGTGTCCTAATAAACAGGTATAATGTCTTTGGGGTGGTTGTGTGAGAGATATGTTTATTCCTCGTATTATATTAAAGAGAAAATAGTGATAAATGCAAACTTTAAATTTTTGATACACAAAATAAAATTCAGACTGTCTTGTGCAGGCTTTTCTGACAGTTGTATTTTTATGGTTCAGCAGTGTCTTTTTCAATTAAGATAATTTCAGGTGTGACGTTGCATCTAGACAGTAGATAATAGAAATTATGTAATAAACTTTGCATGTCTATAACAAATTTTTATTTTAATTATATTTGCAATGAACATAAAATTATAATGCTAATGCTGACTTAATACATTTGCTTTTTAAATAACATGCAGTAAAAAGATTACTCATATCAAATCTCACAGTCTAGATCTGTTGAATTGGTTGACTTTTTACAGGAAAATAAAGTGGAATGACTTAACAACCAATATTCAGTGCTAAACTTCAACCCAGTAAAGTATATGCATTCTAGAGAGCAATGAAAAGATCTTGGGGTGAAGCATTTCTCTAAGATGTTTTGACTGTTCAGCAGACAGTCTTCAAAAAGCTAAGAGGAGATTTATATATATATATATATATGTACATGTGTGTATTTAGAGATGACACAGATATCACACTGGTAATTATTTGTATCATCTGGCTGCTTAACTAAATACTGGTGACAGTAAGATTTTGCATAGTTTGTGGTCTTTTCTATATTGTCTGTTACTAACTTTTTGTTCCTTTTTTGGTTAAAAGCACAGACTTTGCTTTCAGAAGATAGTGTTATTGCCTTAGCATTGAAAGGGTTAATCATATAGTAATACTCATTTTAGTCACTGACACAGTTTTTAAGACTCCAACAGTACGTGTTTTACATGCATCCAACAGTTCTTATGAATATCTTGGACAAAACTTTCACAAAGAATTCTTTAATCTTTATTGTATTGAGACCATGGTACAAAAAAAATTGAATAGTCAAACCATTTGTTTAAATAACAATGAACACAACTTCCATCAAAATTGTCCTATTCTGGAGTAGGCTGTCTCCTATGCCTGTATATGTGTAGCAACTTCTGAAATATTACTCAAGGTATAATAAGCTTATTTGAACTAGCTTGTAAAAAATGTAAAACCAGTAAAAAATTTTGACTTGAACACAGTGCAAGCTCTGTAACTTTTATGCCTTTGAAAAATTTATTACTCCCCCCCTCACCCCCCATATTTCTACATGGAGAACATTATTGTTTATAAGCAATAGAAAAATACTAGTCCTGTGTGAGAGGTTGCTGAACACAGATAACAAAAGGGAGCTACTGTGATCAGGAAGAGTTAGGGGAGAATGGGGTAGCAGGGGGAAGATTTCTTGTCATTTTCAAGTTTTCCCTATGCCACTGTTAGTAGAGATTCTGGTGGAGTTTGAAGGCACAGATGGTGAAATAACACGGATCATTCCATGATTTTTTTTAAATTTTTTTTTCTTGTCATGGCAACACAAGGTCTCACCTGACACATCAATATTGGTTATTTCTACAGTTGCACAACAGGAGGCTGAACTCATAAAAGATCTTGGTTCATCACTTACTGCACCAAGAGGGCCACAGTTCTTGAGCAGTTTTTCTGAAATCCCTGTTCAAAAAAGTTCAGTGATGTCTCCAGCAGATCAGTTTGTCAGTGTTGCAAGAGCATCAATGAGAATGCAGAAGGTGAAACAAAAACTTGATTCTGTTATGGTAAGTCAACTTAATTTCCAGAAGTATATAATCTTCTCAGCCAAAGTGTATGTTCTGAGACTGTTATGTGCAAGAAAACATATATATGTAGTCTTGGGATCTGTTCTGCAGAAATTAGTACTAATTACTAATTAGTAATACTAATGCACCTGTAAGTAGCTATTTAAAAGAAATTAATTATATAAAGCTAAGTTATTTTTATTTATAAAGTATCAACGGCAAGAGATGCTTTTTTTGTCAACACCCATTGCAATTCATATGATTTACTCCTTACATTATTATGGCTAAGCTTTAGAAAAATGTCTCTTTTATTTGTTTTCTTTTTTTTTTTGCTTTTTCCTATTCAGTATTAGAATTGTATGTGGCATATATGGCAGGATTTTCATTGGGGGAGGCTGCAGGGCTGACCTGTGGCAAGGAGATGGTAAACTGCCCTGTACTGGGCACAGCCATTTCCAGCTAGCTCTGCAAAGGACACCTGCCCTTTATGTATTTGTAAACATTAATGAGAACACACCTCAGTCTCCTCCAAGCTGAAGAGCCCCAGCTCCCTCAGCCCTTCATCAGAAGGGCTCCACTCCATCATCTTTCTGGCCCTGTGCTGAACTCTGTCCAGCAGCTCCCTGTCCCTCTTGAACTGAGGAGCCCAGAACTGGACACAATATTCCAGATGTGATCTCACAACGGCAGAGTAGAGGGGGAGGAGAACCTCTCTTGACCTTCTGCCCACACCACTTCTAATACACCCCAGGATGCCATTGGCCTTCTTGGCCACGAGCGCACATTACTGTGTCACGCTCATAAAAGTTGACTCTCAGACCCATACGCGATAATATGCTAATGTATCTGGGTACAGACAAGTGAAAACAGAGAAAAAGAGTCTTAATTAAGCCACACGTAGGGTGACAGACTGCCCTGTCATAGGGCTAAAATATGAAAATATGAATTATCTTGTATCTCTCTAATGGGGAAAATAAAAAGAAATTGGAAACTATGTAGACTTTGTACTAGTTTTCAGTTCATGTTTTCATGCTAATGAAAACATGTCACAGGCACACGGAGATTACCATATTGGGACAATAAGCTTGTTGATAGCATACCTTGTAGACTTGGGGTCACGTTTTACGAGACAAAGGTGGTGAAAACTCTGAACAGCAGTAACTAGTGCATAAAAAATTATCTTCTAAGTTCAAAGTTAAGAGGTCTACAACTTAGGTACATGATTTCATAGAATGGTAGGGTTGGAAGGGGCTTTGAGATATCATCTAGTCCAACCCTCCTGCAGAAGCAGGTTCACCTAGATGAGGTCGCTAGGAACACATCCAGATGGGTTTTGAAGAACTCCAGAGAAGACGACTCCACACCCTTGGCAGCCTATGCCAGGACTCCCTCACCCTCACAGTGAAATAGTTTTTTCTTATATTTACATTGAACTTTTTTTGTTTCCATTACCCCTTGTCTTGTCACTAGATACCATAGTGAAAAGTGATGCCCCGACCTCCTGACATGCACTATTTAGATATTTGTAAATATTAGTGAAATCCTGCCTCAGTCTCCTCTAGACCAAACAGCCCCAGATCCTGCAGCCTTTCCTCATAAGAAAGCTCTTCTAGCTCTCTGTCCATCTTAGTGGCCCTGCACTAGACTCTCTCCAGAAGTTCCCTGTTCCCCTTGAGCTGGGGAGCCCAGAACTGGACACACAACTCTAGATGAGGCCTCACCAGGGCTGACTTTTCCCCTTCTGGACCTTGCTCGTCTATGTCCCCTTGTCATCAGTGCCTCATACTTATTTGTAACTGACATGGTGGAAGTAGGATTTGAAAATGTAATGTGAACACATAACATTGGTTTAAGCTAGATAGAAATAGTGAATATTCTGATGTGACTAACGCCTCCTTTCCAGATCCCTTTATAACCATTGGGTTTTTTTCTTTTTCATCATTGCTACCTAAACAGGAACCTTAATGAATGATAGAGGAAGTTTCTTTTCTTCTCCTCTGCAACATTACTACTCTTTTTAGCCCAGAAAATGTGTAATTAGAACCAAGGGTTGAACATTGGGCTAAAGCTATAGCAATTCATAAAAGCTAGGACATCTTTTTACAAAGGGTAAATAGGAATTTCTCTATAAAACCACAATGTAGAATTGGCTTCGTTACTATGTCGAGAAATTACAGGATAGTAAATCTTGGCAGCAAGTATTAATTATCTCTTCCTGTAAGAACTAATGCTAATGAATGTTTCTCTTTACAGAAGTTTTTGATAGGAAAGCATTTAACCCATCTCTAGTCATTGAAAAAAAACACAAATGCTTTTCATTTGTATTACTATTTATGTATTTAAAATTTATCTTCAATCTAGCAATCAAAATACCAATTTGTAACTTTTCATAACAAGGGGGTGATGTGTGTTGTGCAGATAGAAGAGCTTCCTTTAAAGGTATATTATCCTAATTCTGAAACTGTCAATTTTAGATTTCAAAACTTCCATGCTATAATTTGGAGGAGCTTTGGGCTTTTTCCTTTACAGTATATTTCTGAGAAAATATTATTAAAAGATTGTCCAAGTGATTACCAAAATTCTGATACTCAGAGGGTTATAAGTACAGTATTAGACAAGTGTAATTCTTTCCTATATAGAGAAAGAATAGTTTGCTTTTATTTCTTTTGAGTGTATTTATTACTATACTAGAATCATTAAGGGAGTAGATACTATGAGAGAATACAGAAGCTTATACCTCAGATTACATCAAATACACTGAACTTTGATCATTAAGGAGCATGATTACGAAGTATGGTCATATGTGATACTCCGGTATCGTATACGTCCTTCTAGTTGGTCTCCTTTTAGAATTTAGTTGAGATTAAAAAAATATGTCTCGTTGTGTGAAAACAGAACAGACTTTGTTAAAAGCTTTGCAGGTTGTGCAGGTGGAGATGAGTGAAAGGAAAGTTGTGAAAATGTTTCTCATAGATCAAGTGAGGATATGCAGTGAAGTTGCAAACAGAGAGTGCCGTGGAGGCCAGAAATGTACATGGGTTCACAGAGATTTTGGGTAAATTCACAAAGGAGAGATTCAGGAAAATCTGTGGGCCCAATTAATTGGTGTTACTGCCAGAGGATGCTCAAGAAGTTCATAAACTGTTGAGTTCATGAACAATGCACACAGTGTGGGGAATAAGCAGGAAGAACTGGAGTTGTGGGTGTAAATGCAGGGCCATGACCTCATTGCAGGTATAAATATTGGGTAAGCACGATTAATGAACGAAGCTCGTTGATCACTCATATTGAGTGCCTGGGTCTTCCTTCCGTCGGCGACGACAAAAGGACTGATTTTTTTCTATTCCAATTGCAAAAGCTGACCGAGAGTGTTTTGCTTTTACCATCCCCTCAGTGAACCATGAAGAGCCCACACGTAGATATCAATGGACTGTGCTACC